>OU427011.1:4411216-4999769 GCA_911387935.1 Dolichovespula saxonica
AACGCGTGCAAATGAGCGAGATACAACAGATAGAGAGGAAGAGAGAGAGAGAGAGGGAGAGAGGGAGAGAGAGAGAGAGTGAGAGATAAGTAAAAACAGCAGAGAGAAAGTAGAGCTTACTTGGCAAAGGCGTCGAAGAACCAAGTTCTCTTAGTGCTTCGAAATGCAACACGCATGCCGGACATGAGCGGCGAATGCAGAACGACCGCGCCAACCTCGTATCTTGTTGCAAGATCGACGGTGGGCACGGTTCCAATACTTTGACCATAGAGGATTATATTTTCCGGGCTGATACCGTATCGCGTCCTTAGAGCGTGCCACGCAGCGTCTATGTCGGCGTAGAGGTTCTTCTCGGAGGGCTTGCCATTCGACAAACCGTATCCCGAATAATCGTAACTGAATATATTACAGTTTATCCTGGAGCCAAGTCCGAGATAGACGCTAGACATCTGACCGAGATCGACGGCGTTCCCGTGAGAGAATAATAAGGTGAAACGTGCCGTTGCCGAACAACGTACGAAAACGCATGCTATACGGTTGCCCCTAGACGTTCTCGCGTAAAAACCTTCGACCGATTCCAGTTCTCTCTCGTTATACTGCCATTCGGCGCGTTCCGATAGAGAGATCGTAAATTTCGAGGAGCCCTCGTCCTCGATGAACGTGTACGTTGGTTCCGGCGGTAGGAACGCTAGCTTTGCGGCGATTCTCGATGGGCAGGGCGGACAGCAAAACAGGCAACACAATTCACTGAAGTTGAAGTTGTTCATCGTTATAACGCGATAAGAAAGGAGAGTGGTTTTTTAAGCACGCGCGAAAGCACCCTCTATCGCGTATGCTTGGACGAGCTTCCGCATCGGGAACAACACGTCGTCGATTCTTTTCTCTCTCTCCCTCTCTCTCTTTCTCTCTCTCTCTCTCTCTCTCTCTCTCTCTCTCTCTCTCTCTTTCACTCTCTCTCTATTTCTCTGTCTCTTTCGCTCTCGTTCTTGCTCACTCAATCACTCACTCACTCTTTCTTTCTTTCTTCCTCTTTCGTTTAATCGGAGAAACACGCATCCGATTTCTTAGCGCGCACTAACGTTTTCGCGCCTACTCGCTCGAACGCACCGTCATTTCATTATCTCCAGATTTTTACTCCCTCTCTTTCTTCGTTCACGCACTCTCTCTCTTTCTCTCTCTCCCGTGTTCTCCGTTCGACGCGTACGCTACCAGTCTCTCTTACTCTCACGACGACGATGCAGCCATGACACGACTCACAAAAGAAACGACTTTTGCCCTCTTCCTGGCCTTTCTCTCTCTCTCTCTCTCTCTTTTTCTCTCTCGCGCGCGCGTTCTCTCGTTTGTTCGCTCGCTCGCTCTTCCTCTCTTTCTCTATATACCTTTCTCTCTTAATCTCGCGCGCGCACCTTCTCCTACTCCATCGTAACACCTTTTCCTCCTCTTTCTCTCATGGTGCTGTCCCCCCTCCAACTTGACACCCACTCAACGTGCCGCACTTTCATTGTCTCGCTTCACGAGTAAAGCGCTCGCTCTACGAGGAAACAGAAGCCGAGGTATCGCTCCAAACGATCTCTTTCGTTTACCACCTCCCCCTGCTTTATAAACGGCACAACCGACGAAGGCAAAATAATATAATGCGAAGACCGCCTCTAGAATCAATGTTATATGCGGCGCAAAAGAGATATCGCTTTGAACTTGCGAACTTCGATGACGTAGACGTTTTCTTTGATGCGTTAGTTAATTTTACGAATACGAGGAAACCCTTTTATTTATAAAATAACGAAAGAAAAAGCAGCCGATCATTTAACTTGGGCATCGTGTTATCATCCGCCAATCATAGAGGAGGCAGCGATACTATAATTACCACAGAGGGTGCTACGAGCGATCCGTTTGATTCCCCTTTGACAAATTTCTATTATTATTTATTAAAAATTTGTAATGATCGCGTACGCACGCGTGCGAGTAAAATGAATTGTAGGCGGTATATGAAAGTAAAAATGAATTTCGTGTATCGTACAGAAAAAGGAAACGAATCGAACCAATTAAATTCTGTCGCGTTTTCTCTTAAAAAGTGAGAACAAGCGAAAAGGTTTATGATTGGTTAACGTACCACGGTCTCTAGATTGCGCGATGTAGAATACATCCAGCTGATAAATTCAGTGGACGTAACGTTTGTAGAAAATCGATTAAATCCAGGTGTCGTGAAAGTTCGTCTACTTTCATGATATCGCGTAACCATTGCCACTCGCTATAGAATTTGGCCGATGGCGGCTGTCAACTGGTGGGTCTCTGCTTTTCGCACAGGGGTTCCTAGTCAAATATCAGAATACTCTGCGATCCTTTTCCTCGGAAACTATATTGGATTTGTAATATTTATTGGAGTAACACTTATTTGCACGTTATCGAGTAAAGAAATAATGGGGTAAGTGAATACGGTGAGAACTCGCGTCATCTCTCAAGGGTGTGTAATGTGTCTACATACGAAAATCAATTTTTACATCGTACATTCGGATTAATTATTGTCGATTTATTAATCAGTCGAATTTATCAGTCTATATAAAATAGGTCATTCTGGTTAAAACTCATCCTCCATATTTTGTTGCGCTACTTGATCACTGATACGTATAAAAACGACTTGTACATATGAAAAAGAACTATACAAGAATAACCTTTCTTATTTTTCCTCTTTTTTTTTTCAGTGTGGCCTTTATCTAACTCTAGTGGGCTAGCCAAATTTGATATACATGATCTTCCCGTAAAAAATAGTTTATTTTGTAGAGCGGCCTAATCATAAAAACTGACTTGCTTTGAAAAAGTCATGTAAAAGTTTTGTATGATATAAACAATAACACACTGTGTGATCTTTTTTCTTTTATTATATTTTACTAAAAACTGATGAGTTCTCATTTAAATTTCTTATTTGTCGTTTGTTATTGTCTTATCTCTCTATCAAGATAATTTATTAAATTTTTCTTTTCCGATCTCTGAATTATAATGCATATATATTTATGGTGATAAATATGTGATATATCTTTTTTTCTTTTCAGATGAACCGCATAATGCGATTATGTTTCTATTTATTCGCATGAATAGGCATGAACATTCTTACATAGTTAACTAATTTTTAATTTTTTGTGCTAAATATTATAATTTTATTGTAAATTACAATAGAATCATTATTGGCAAAATGTTATTTTGATTCCTCGATGCTTGTTTGCATTTAAATTGTACAAACTGCATGTATTGTTTGTAGTAATCGCAAAATCTATATCAGAAATATAGTTATCTTTTGTAAGAGAATACTTAATGATATGATTTTATTTTACACTTATTTCCTGAACTTCCTCCGGAATGAAATTAAACCTATTGAAATTTAAACTGGATCTCTACTTTTGTCAATTTCTACAAACAAATTCATTTCCTTATTTCTAACAAAACAATAACTGTTTTATCTTCTTGCACAATGGAACATCTGCACAAACAGCAACAAGAACTGCTTTGAAAGAAAAACTTAGCAATGTGAAAATCCCAAGCGAAGATACATTTTTACAATTACTGTTGATCCATATTGGGATTACGTATACATGGATCTTCCAATTGTTTTTTATATTCTAACCTTCCATTATTAATTACAGTGAACAACCAATTTTCTCGTGCAAGGCGCACGTATTTCATATCGATCCTAAAACTAAACGTTCATGGGTATCTGCCTCAACAGCTGCAGTTTCTGTGTCTTTTTTTTATGATTCAACTAGGAGTCTCTATAGAATAATATCTGTTGAAGGATCAAAGGTGACTCTTTTGTCAACTTTCCATGAAAATGTAGTATTCTTCATGAAAATTATATGCATTCTTTTACTCTATACTTTTAGGCAGTAATAAACAGCACTATTACACCAAACATGACATTTACAAAAACATCGCAAAAATTTGGTCAATGGTCGGATGTCAGGGCTAATACTGTATATGGTTTAGGATTTTCTTCGGAAGCAGAGTTAGGCAAGGTTTGTATTATGTGTATCTACACAACTTCCTTGTTTTAAACATTTCATAAATATGCTTGGTACAACTTTACTTTGACAGTTTATTGAAAAATTTCATGAAGTGAAAGAAGCAACTAAGTTAGCTAGTGCCAAACTACAGTCAAACAGCTCATCAGTTACACCAGCTACTAGTGCAAATGTTAGTCCAATCACGTCAAGATCAGGGATGCCTTCTTCAGAGCAAGATCTTATAGATCCACCAAATTCTTCGATGATCAACTCTAACGTGTCGGCATCAAATAATCCTAATCCAAATGCAAACATGATCTCTGCTCAAAACAGTGTATCTTCGGTAAGCAGCAGTCCCTTACCTGGCAGTTGTCAAAATAAAACGGACGATGAATTGAAAAATGCAGTCCATTCAAGATCACAAAGTGTTTCTCAGCAGAGTACAGAAAGCCCGCAGCACCAAGGGAAACCAGCCCAACTTGGTTCGACGCAAGCTGGACAGTCGGCAGAGATGCAGCTGAAATATGAAAATGACAGGTTGAAGCTTGCTTTAGCTCAAAGTTCTGCTAATGCCAAAAAATGGGAGGTATGTTTGTAGCACAATATGCTCCTACATGCTCAATACTAATTCTGGTTACATCAGAGCATGCATATGCACAGGATAAAAGAATAATAGGAATGTAAATACATTTTAATTTTAACAATTTTCCATAATTTTTACAATATGGCCTGCATTACAGGTTGAATTGGCTACTCTTAAAACAAACAACGCTAGATTAACAAGCGCTCTTCAAGAATCAACAGCTAATGTGGATGAGTGGAAGAGACAATTGCAGTTATATAAAGAAGAAAATGCCAGGGTAAAAGCAAAATATGCAGAACTGGAAACTGGAAAAATAGCAGAAGGGAATAGTGAAGCATTGAGGCTAAGAGTGGAGGCACTCGAAAGTGAATTAAGAACTCGAAATGAAGAAATAAAGGCTCTTACTATGGCTACAAAAAATAAAGACTTTGTGGTATGTAATGTGGTGATATTTTACAACAATTCATTAAATTAAATTATTTCATTTCATTTTTCAGACTCTTCAAAAGGAAAATACCGAATTGCGTGATATGTTAAACGTTGTCCAAGAACAATTAGAACTTGCTTTATGTGCAAACAAAGTTCAGAAACAAAATTTGGAAACTTTGAATGCCAGATTAGCTGGATTTATACAAGACTTGGTAACTGTGCATCGAGAAATTACGAATACTTTGCAAACCTAAGTTTGTTTGTAGAATATCTAAGAGCATTGTTCTTAGGACTTTTGTATCTACGGTATAAGAGAGATGTGCGAATGAATGACATAAAAATGATACAAAGGGTGAAGTTCCAAAGGGGAGAACATGCTGCGAATAAGATTTTTTTTTTTTTTTACATTAGGACAAGATGAAAGACAGATCGTCTCGAATTATAGTGGTTTGACACAAGCGAATGGCTTGCTTTTTAGATATTTATTTCGAGCTTAGTTAGCAAAAACATCATCTTTTTGATGTTATTTATCATTGTTGTTATTGCTCTATGACTATTCTAATTGTACATAAAAACGTTTCTTCTAACTATTCACAGTAATCATATTTACAAGTATACATGCATACTGTGTGTATATTTGAATGTTTTCTCTTTACACACACACACACACACACACACACACGTATGTATGTATGTTTATATATATATACATATGTATATATATAAATATTTGTTTGTTTGAATCAAGCGTAAACTCAATGCTTGAATTTGAGAAAGATATTATACTTGATATTTCTCAATATTATTTTGCATATCTTACAAAAGGGATATATCATTTTGTTATTTATTATTCGATCATGTCGTTAAATTAAACATAACGTTTCTCTTATCCCACCCCTTTTCCATAAAGTGGTGTATGTAATGATCTGTGCTTTAAACTTATTGTTACTAATGACACCACCGTGTTAATCACTCTAATTCTATCATACTATAACATTTTGACCACACGTCACACTATTACCAGCATCCAACTGATAAATGAAAACCATTATTACAAACACTAGTATTGTTACTATTGCTATGATCACTGTCATTACCATTGTTACTACTACCTTCCAAATACTAATATCTCCTATTGCTGTTACTAATACTGCTACAATTACTACTGCTTCTATTATTATTACTATTAATATTGGTAATATTGCATTACTTACTTGGAGATAATATTTACTATATTTAAAAATATAAAACATATCAAGAATGTTATCGACTGACATGTTACATGTTGTGCATTGTCTCTTTTTGGAACTTGTGCCCTTTGAAATAGTAACAAAATACAGTTACCCATGGACAGGACTTATGAAACATGCACAATTAACATTAGTACTATTTAGTCATGATCCATTATGTAGCATAGCTATTTAATTCTATTATAAATTGTATCCATATTGTTCTCTTGTATAGAAATTTGCTTTGGAACATTTGCGAGTGAATCTGAAATACTCAGGAATCATTGATTCAAGATACGCGATGCCATTATAATCAAACATAAAAGTACTACTGAGTATAATGCATTATAGTATTCATTTGTATTACGCACGATTTTATTACTTTTTTTATTAATTTTTTTCTTTTTATTTTTTATATTGCCACAGAACGCATTTTGAGTAGCATTTTTTACAGGAGGTTTCCTTTTTTTTTTTTTTATTTCTTTAACATCATGATAGAAATAAGTAGCACTGCATTTCATCATTCAAGGATATATCGTCCTAAAGGAAATACTATAATTACTCAGTCCAGGTTATTGTTCAAAGCGTAGTATTCGCATAGTACAGATTTATAAAATTAAAAATAATTCGCACGAGAGATATCTGGACAAGAATTTGAACGTGTCATGGTGACATCTCCAAGGTAATTTGAAGTAGCGAATTAAATACAGGAAACTGCAAAAACACTTTGTATTCTATTGGCAGAATGTATGTATGTACGTAAAACTGTTACGAAGATGAATTTTCAGTCCGAGGAATTGGAAACAAAAGCCTCGCTTGCCATATGTAATCTTAATAAAACATTTTCAGACGGCACTCTACCTTTCTTTATTTTTAGTTTCTTCTCTTATCGTTTAAACTTGAAACAGTTCAATCATTATTTTTTTTAAAAGATTTGTATAATTTTTTATTCGAATTGATGAAGGAAATAGAAACATTTCATTTTTTTTTTTTTTTAACTGAAATTATAGTTAGAAAAGTTATTTTCGATCTCGTTTGTAAATCATCGAAATTGTTTTACGCGCGTAAAATTTCAAATTGCAATTGAAAGGAAAGAACGTGCGATAGGTCTGAATCAGTCAGTCGGAAGCAATCTGAAGTTAGGGAATCAGCAGTCACCGTCCTTAGCTCAAAATACGCATACATTCAAGTCGTAAAAATTTTTACATCGTGTGTCGTGTTTACAATAGCGTAGTGTAAAAGAGATAAGGCAAGAGCTGTGAGTAAATATTAGTATTTGCAAAGACCTTAATGCCAACGAATTTTGGCAATTAAGAATCTTTGTAAAATATAGATTTGTCGAGCTCAAGTCCTATTTAACGCGTAACTGTATATTTTCGGCACCGTTGACGTTAACTCATTCTTCAAAATCCCGGTATCAGCCTAATTCATCCTTAATGGACCTTATGGACCTACACCGTTGATAAACACACACCAATTGTCTCTGATAAATTACACTTCAGAGATTCGAACGAATCATTTATTTACGTTACTCTCATAGATGTAGTATAACCTCAAGTGTCTCATAGGTTTGAATCTTACTCTCGTAATATCACGATTTACTTGTGATATCTATTTTTAAAGTGGTTTACAATCTAATTTAAAATGTCTCAATCAAGGAACACGTATGTACGAACGTTACAGGTGGAAAAATGGTAGTGCTTAGCAGCTTTTTAGCACCACAGGAAGGTATCCGTCATGAAGAACCAAATACCACTGTATACATTAATGCTAGGGAGGTGGGAAAAGGCACTCTCTATATTACAGAAAGGTATAATAGTTTATTTATTATTAACATACAGTTTCTAATATAAATCGACATTGGCAGTTTACTATCCTGGATAGATAGCGATACGCAACAAGGATTTTCTCTCGAGTACCCTCATATTTCCATACATGCTATCTCCCGAGATCAACAGGTTCATCCTAGACAATGTTTATACATTATGGTGGATGACCTTCCAGGTATACCTTATAAATATATATTTTCTTATGGTTTTGAATATTTTAAAAGATATGTTAAAAATAATATAATAAAAGGATATAGTCAACACACATCGTTTAAACTGATTCATTTGCAGATGTGCCATTACCACCGTCTCCTGATAATGGTTCAGAAAACGAAGATGAGGAGGGAGATACTCCTATGACGGAAATGAGTTTTGTACCTGATGACACAAATAATCTGGAGGCAATGTTTGAAGCGATGAATCAATGTCAAGCTCTCCATCCAGATCCACAAGATAGTTTCTCTGACGGTAATTGATATGTATGAAATATTGTATTTTATTGATTTATTAATACTTACATATATATTTCAAATGTATGCACTTATAGCTGAAGAAGATATTTATGAAGACGCAGAAGAAGATGATTTGGAATATTACGAAGTTGGTGCTGGTGATGCTCCATACATATTACCAATTGGTAATCTATTTTATATTTAATAATGTTGTTACGAATCCCCTTAAACAATTTATTACGAATCTGTTTTCCATAGAACAAATAGGAGCTAATCACAGTAATGGCACCGAAGTCGACGAACCAATGGACGTTGAAGCAGGTCAGTTTGAGGATGCAGAAGAGGATCCATAAATTGAGATTATAAAAACATATGCTGATATGCATTTAGTATTACTTTATATGATTATCGATTTCATATATTTCGGTAGATATGTAATGTCATTATTGCAAACTATAAGACAAAACTGCGTCGAACGTAAAAGCACCTAACATTTATTTATATTCATTTTGTACATGGTGATAATTTCTTAGGTAAAAAATAAATAGGTATACATTAAATATAACTGATCATTTTATATATGCACAAATAGTTAATAGTTCAATTTTTTCTATCATTAAATTTTATCTATGATGGGAAAGATGTAGTTTGCATTGACAATTTTTATAGAAATATTTATTTGTACATAAAAATTCTTAGTCATGATGTGCATATTATAAGAAACATTAGAAAAAAAGATTAATCATAAATATTACATTGAAGTATTTGGAGAAGTATTATTCTCAGTATATTATGATTTGACTCACTCGATTGTAACAGTTTCTAACATGATTTTTTGCATGCAATCCTGTACCCATTTACAAGTTATTCAACAATACTACTCTTAAAGCTAATAACAAAACGAAGGAAAGACGAATCTATATAAACAATAGATGTTGCGTTTTTAATTAAAAGTAGAAGGTATGGTGTATAATTACAATTGCACTGCTTCACATTGGTCAAAATTCTGTAGAGTGAGACTACATGGTGTTCACAAAGTTCAAAATAATTTCTTTTCAGAGCAAGTGCTGCATGGATTTACCGAATCTTTTTTGGTCCGAATATAAGATCAGCGTCTGGTGCACCTTTAGGATGATTATACTTTTGTCGTCGTTCTCTATTTAGATTTACTGTTACTGGCCGCGTACCTTGATTTATAGTTTCTTGATAATCTTCCTCTTCTTGTCTTTCTGTTATATTTAGAGTTAATCTTTTTACACGTTCTTTCTCTTCCTTTTGTTCTTGTTCGCGATTTCTAAGATTCATGGCTAATTCTGATGACACTGGCACAGCTAAATTTTTATATTGTTGTTTATTACCCTTCCTCAGCATAAGTATGAAGTCCACAGTAGAATTATCAGATGATTGCACTTGCAATTGCTCGTACGTTTTTTTTGTACTTTTTATATGTAATGGTACAGATATGTCAACTTGTTGTGGTTTAACAGCATCACGCATTCTATCTTGTATATTATCGGATACCATTTTATCAAGTGCAGAAAGAAAATCATCATCTTCAGGACACGTCATCTTTTTTGGACCTGCTGGAAGAGCAGCATTTAATTCAGTACCATCCATTATAACTCCTTCAGTACCACCTTCCGATAGACTTTGATCTCCTTGAGTATTTTCCTGAGTTCCCATGGTATCATCTCTTTCCGCTTCTGCTGTCCAATCTTCTTCAGATTGTGCTTCTGAACAATCTTCAGATTCTTCAAAATGTAAATCTCCCATTCCTTTTGCATCACCACTTCCATTTCCAGATGTCACAAGCAAATCTTCATCTCCTTCTACAATTACACTCATATCAGATTCTCCCTCTGTATGCTCAATGTCTTCTGTTGCAATACTTCCTAAGGATGGGTACAATATGTTTCTTAATTCTTCTATAGCGCATTGTGCCTCTTTATAACTTTGAAAAAGTTGCATTTTTGGTCTAAGCATTGTCAATGTATCTCTATACATATAATCTATTCCTACTGGAAAGAGATTTTCAGGAGTCCATATAGGATCTGTATATTTAAACCAATAATAATTTTGAAAGAATACCAAAAAGTAATCAAGCTTTTTCTTACTTGAACCTCCACTAAAGTATTGTCCACAGGTTTCTAAAAGTGTACATACTAATCTAATTCTAAATAAGTGATCAGGTGGATCAAGAACACTTGGAACGGAATGATCCATGCTGACACCGAATGTAATTAATAGATACAAAGTTCTGAAGATATCACCACTTTCAACCATACGATAATTATACAATTCTCCAAGATACTTAACCATGGCAATGCGACGTTGATTGTATTTAGGCAAATTAATTTCCATACACAGTCTTATGTCTTCTAATACACCATCTACCACATGAGGACCTATTGTTTCATAATGTGCTACTAGTCCAGCTAACAAGCTTCCAACACATCGAATATTTAAATATTTTACATTGTATGCAGCAGTGAGACATTTTATAGCATACGAAGATACACTTTCATCTTCCCAGTCTAACTTCCTCATCCATTTAAGTACTTTATCCGTATTCGTTTTAGAAAGATCTTGATAGAGAAGTTTCCTGATGAATTCATGAATAGGAGGTCTATCTTTTTTAGACACTCCACCAGTTGATTCAGGGGGATTTACAAAGTAATATGCGTTTTCAATAATCGTTACATAACGTGAATCTAAGGCTGTAACAGCCTTCTTACGCATCATCTGTTCCAAATAGACTTTTGTTCTTTGATGAGAGTCGGGAGAACAAAAGAGATATCTTCCACAAGTTTCTAATAAATTACATGCCATTTCAATATGATGGTGAGTAAAATCATGAAGCAATACTTTCAGACAGTATAATGCTTCTATTTTTGAATAAAGTTTAAATTTTACAAGCTCGCCTATGTAACGTACCACTTTTATCTTTGATTCAATATTAATTTGATCCTTTTTTCGGACGTGATATTTGAAATCATGTTTTAACATTAAACACAAATCATTTGCTACATCTGGCATTACAGGATACAAAATTGCAGCTAAACGAGAATAGAATGGCAGCAAATCTAAGCGTATCCTAGAAACGCCAAATAATGCTTTTACTAATTTCTTTTTATTATGTTTTGTATTCAAATTTATGAGAAAATCAACTGCTGCGTTGTCAATCATTTCGCGATTGACACAATTTGGCAAATGACTAAGAAATGCATCTAATAATATTTTATTACTTATGTTGGAAACTTGAGGTTCTTCTGTTTCCACTTCTGGTTCGTCCACTTTTTCAGTCTCTTCTAATTCATCAAATGTTATTTCTTCGTCCAAAGTTTCTTCTGTAATAGGAGCATCAGGTTTTGGTACTTCTTTCAAATATGATCCTGGTAAAAATACTGTTAAGTCAGGCAGCACTTCATAGAATCGTCTTGTTTCTTCATCCCCCCACATATCTTCTAAAATGCTATTTTCTTCTCCTTCGTTAATCATTTTTAATGTTTCCTCAGCTTCTGCTTTCATTTCAATATCTACAGGAAGTTCAGGTATTGGTTCATCTAAGGTATCAGAGTAACTTTGTACTCCATTAAGAAGACGTTCATAAGATACTTGAAGGGATTCTAATTTCTCTTTCCTTTCTGCACTCAATTCACCTCTAGTTTGTAAAATCTTACGGTTTTGTTTTTCAAAAGCTTGAAGTTCTTTGTGTTCTTTCAGCAAATGTTTACACAATGAATTATAGTAATCTCGTAATAAGAATCTTACATTTTGTTGTTTGTCAGGAGAAAGTAATTTGCTCTTAGGTATTGAGATATTTAATTTCTCAGATAATTCCCTTACTTTTCTGGGAACAAGACCTGCATAATCTTCTCCACAATGACGACAAAAACTTAATATAATGCTTGCATTATTGTGTTCTTCTTTATCCATGTTAATTAAAACTGTTAATACAGAACCAAGAAGTGGTAAGCCTTGTTTGTGTGTAAAAATTCCAGCATTCACAAGTTCTGCATAAAAACGTAAATCTACTCTTAGTTTACTTGGATTAGCAATTTTTTCTCCAATTTTTAAAGATAGTATTCTTTGCCAATTTTCAAAGAAGTGAGAAGAAAACTCTGCATATGTCTGATGTAAAAAGCTGCAAGCTTTAATTGCTGATGATATATCATTCATTTTCAATTTAGCATCGACTAAAGCTGTAGCAACTTCACTAACATATTTTGTCAAATTTAAATTAGCCATATCTTTTAGAACAGCATCTAACTGAGTCATGCTAAAATTTTTAAGTTTTTTGACAAATGTTGTATTTCTTTTAAGACTGGAATCCAATTTACTGAAATATGTATCTGGTGGTCTTGTAGGATTCAAATTGGCAGCCCTAATTTCTTCTTTATTTGTTAACCTTTGTTCAGTTTCCTTCACATATTCTAGTAAATACTGTCTATCTTCTTCTGACACTGCATCAGGTTCAGCAGGTGCCTCCATTTCTTGCCCAACGTTATCCGTTTCCGACATATTTAAGTATCTACAATAGAAAACAATAAAAATTTGTTCATTGTAATGTCTGATAAAAATAATAAAAAATAGAGATTTATTTGTTTTAGAAAGTTTCTAGATAAGATAAATTACAAATACACATTGTATTGCTTCATCTATATTTAATCTTACTTCTAATATAAAAATATTTGTCTTGGAAAACTTATAGGTTAAATATGTTTATTTGTACACAAAAGATAATAAAAAAAATAAAAGTTTAGTATAACGATTAGTCAACACGATTTCTCGTGTAAATACCAAAATATATACATATTTATACTCTTATTACATTAAATTTTGTTTAACAGGTTAATATTCGTTCACTTACATTCTGGAAACGCAATAAGATCTTATATTAAAAAGACGGACAGTGTAAGTATGCGGCTTCTCTTATCGTAAGATAGTAAACGGTGTGTGCAATGATGCAGATATGCAAGAGCGCACTCTATTGTAGATATGTCAAAATTATATAAACTAGAATCGGTATTTATCTCTTTACGATTAAATTTAATTACATTTGATAGTTTTCAGATAGACTTATAATCAGTAATCGATAAAATCCATTAAAACTTTTTTCTAAATTAAATATATGCTTATTATACGTATATCCTATTACGCACTATATTATAAGTGGTCGAGTTTCATCACGTTGAAGTTTTGTGTTGTTAATCTTATGAACTTAAAAAAATATATATACAATATAAAATGAAGATAAGACTTAATTAAGATACAATAATAGTAATAGAAAAAATTATAAAAAATTAATTATAAAGATTTATAGAATATGAAAGCAGTAATACAGCGCGTAACAAGTGCCTCTGTTACAGGTTATATACATATTATATATCATATTAATTATAAAATATGTTACCGTTACATATTTTGTTTTCAGTGGACAATAAAGTTGTTAGCAGTATTGGAAATGGACTCTGCGTACTAATTGGTATAACAAGAGGTGACACTTTGTCTGACATAAAATACATGTACTTATCGTACTTGTATTGATAGTATTTTCCCATTTAAATAATATATATTTTAAAGTCTCACTTTACATAATATATTTTATCATTTACTTTGTATAATGTTTTTATAGAGTAAGAAAAATCTTAAACACAAAGGTTTTTGAGAATGACAACAAGAAATGGAGTGCTAGTGTTATGGATAAACAGTACGAAATTTTATGCATCAGTCAGTTTACATTGTATCATGTTTTAAAAGGAAATAAACTTGATTTCCATAGAGCAATGCCAGCAAACGAGTCAGAACCATTTTATAAAAATTTTTTGAATGAGTTGGGTAAAAACTATAAACCAGAACTAATCAAAGGTTAATTATTATAAAACAAAAATATCTGATATATTGTAAATCTATAATAAGAATAAAGGACTATAATATTTATGTAATTTAACTGTTTTATATAGATGGTATATTTGGAGCCATGATGGAAGTTAGCATTCAAAATAGTGGACCTGTTACTTTAGAAATAGAATCTCCAATTAAACCTATTGAAGATAGTACAAAGACATCTGGAAAACTTAACAATGATTCTGCAGAATAAATAATTATTTATTTCCATATATATATCTTGATCAATCTTATTTATTTTACCAATATTCTATTAACAACTTTAATCTATGAAATAATATAAATATAATGAGAAAATAAAGCATTGAGATATGTTTTTTGTAAAAATGTTTACCTGTTTACTGGAACTTCAAAAGCTATTTAACATGATTGACTTTCTCTAATTCATCTGGTGTAAATTGTAAAACTGTAGATATAGCATTTAATATATGTCGCTTGCTTGATGAATCGTTCGTGGTTAAATAATTGATAAGTACATTTTTCAAATATTCTAAATTCGCTCCTTCTCTAGATTTACATGCTTCCAACCTGAATTGTACGAACATGTAAAAAATATATGTTTGCTATCTATATATACTTAATAATTTTAAATGATCAAATACCTTGCCACTTGTGTTTGTACAGCTTTTAATTCTTCTTTATGTTTCTCAGTTACATGAAGCAATTGTCTTTCTTTTTCCCTTAATAATGCCTCTAACTCTAATATTCTTTTTCTAGTCGTTGATATCTGTACTTCATGTCTTGCTAATTCCTGAGTGTAATGCAATATAGGAGGACTATCATTATTTAATAGTCCTGTTACTATATCGCCTGAGGATTCTGATTTATTTTCGAATTTTATTACACTTCTTTCACCTTCCCAGAAAGATGAATCTTTTTTTGGTATTAATGCATGAAATGAGGTTTTCAATGTTAAGATTTCTTTCTCTTTCTCTTGAACAAGTGCGACGGATCGTTCTCTTTGACGCAGTAATTGCTGTTCTAATGTACATATTTTACTACGAAATTCATTTTCCTTTTGTGATAGTACATGTTCTGATTTGGCACGTTCTTCTTGTAATAACTGTAAATTTGTAAATTTTGATATATATCATCATTTTATATTAGAAACAAAATATATATATATATACTATATATATATATTATATATATATATATATATATATATAAATATATATATATATATATATATATATATACATTGAGTATATGTTAAAAAAATTTACCTGTTGGTAATAATCTATTTTTATCTGCAATTCTTTTTCTTTCTGTATTAATTTGTTATTTAATGTGCGTATTCTTTCTTCTAAATTGTTATTATGAGTTTTAAGTAGATGCAATTGAGTTTTACTATTTTCTTTATCACGTAAATCCATTAAGTTATAAGTTTGTTGGTGCCCTTTACGTAAAAGGCTTGTATCAACATCATATTTAGTTAGTACTTGCTCTTTGTGCATTTTGAATTCTTGTAACAGAGTTTCATATTTTTCTTTATATTCAGAATCTTTGTATTTACCATTTAACTCTAAATGTTTTAACAGTGCTGGAAGTTCACAATAGTCACAATTTATTTAAATATTTAATTTTTTACGTATCTGTTAACTTAATTGGTATTTTACTTACACTCAACATAAGTTGAGTCTTCCTTTTTATTATCTAAATATAATAAACGTCCATATAGCATTTTTATTTTAGAAATTATTTCTTCTGGTTCATTTAGCACATTGACACATTCTTTGTGTTCCACATCTTGCATATTAGATAATTGGTCCTTAAGATTTTGAATAGAGCGCTGATCTTGTTGCCTTAATCTATCATATTCTCCTACTGTTTCAGAAAGTTCAGCTAAGCGAGATTCTAAACCAGCTACTCTTGTTTCATGAGTCATAGCTAATGTTCTAGCTTGTTGCTCTGCAGTAGCAGCTCTTCTCTGTTCCTTAATGATTAAACAACAAAATTGAATTATATAGTGTAGTTTAAGATATAATAAATGAATGGCATGACATAATATTATTTACTTCAAGTATAGCATAGCGATGTTGCTTCTTCATAGCAACCATTTCAGCTTGCAAAGAAAGAAGAAGAGGTGGTGTTTCTTTAGCTGCTTCCTCTGCTTGTTTCAACTTATTTTTAGTTATTTCTAATTCTGCTTCAAGAATTTTACATTGTGTTTTATTGGCAAATAAATTTTTCATTTGCTGTTCTAATTGCTCTTTATTACGAAGTTCTTCGTTTAACATCTTTTGTAATTCCCTAAAAAACTCATTACGTTACAAAGATACAATGAGCACATTTACATTAGCCACCTTGTAGTATTACATACTTTATTGTAGATGCATGATTTGCTCTTTCTTTTTCTCTTTCATGGCGTTCCATGATTAATTTACACTTTACATGTTCTATTTCAGATACGTTGTGATTTTGTCCCTTTTTTAATTTTTCCTTTAATTCTCTAATTACCTTCTCACACTATATAACAAAGATTATCGTAAGACATATGTTAAACATTTATGTGAAATTATTAAAAATTTATATGCATTATATGGTTCTACATTTATGTAGAATGTATATTTTATAAAATTTGTGATCACATGTAAATAATATACAAATAGTAACCAATATTTATGAAAGTATTTTGCAATATCTTACTTCGTCACGTTCCATTCTCAATTGTTTTCTGTCGTTTTGAAAATTAGCTTCCATCTTTGATTTTTCTGCGGATAATGTAGCCAGAGAATTCATTAAAGTTTCTAATTGATTCTTCAATTGTTTTACCGTTTCTGTATCTTGTTGTATAGTGGATGATTGCTAGATTATATTATAAGTATCAATGAATTAAAATATATTACAAAAATTGTCTATATACAAAAAATAATTTACCACCTGTGGATCAACAGCTTTTACATTCTTGCTTTTTTCTGATGATTTATTGGTTTCTGTTTGTTCTTTATTTATATCTGTTGATTGAATATCAGTGGATTGAGTATCTAAAAGATGAGAAAATATATAAAAAAAAAGTTTTGTATAGTTTAGAAAATTTAAGTTAGTTTAGTAATCTTTATATGTTACTACTGATTAATAAAGTATAATACTTCATATTAACTTAAGAATTACTTTTTGATGTAGATGAAATTTGTTCCTCCTTATGATTTTCATTTTTTCCCATTTTTTTTTCATTTATATCATCCATTATTCTAAATTTGTAACTTCACATATGTAAGATCTTATAAAAATAATAAATAGGATCCTAATTAGTTGTAGCACTTTTGTTATTATATAATGGGTTTATTGAAATTGTTTGATAACTGAAATTA
Organism: Dolichovespula saxonica; assembly: GCA_911387935.1. Taxonomy (NCBI): domain Eukaryota; kingdom Metazoa; phylum Arthropoda; class Insecta; order Hymenoptera; family Vespidae; genus Dolichovespula; species Dolichovespula saxonica. Next base: position 4,428,952 of record OU427011.1, read on the forward strand.
TAATTATGATAGTACTATATATCAAGGAATAAAATATAATAATATTGTAACGTTAATAACAAATTATTAAAAACTGTCAATAACATTTAACTCACGTCTTTTATTTGCGTCAAATAATACATTATAATGTGTCAAAGATTATATAATCGAGATATTGTCAGGTAATTTTTATTATTGTTGAGTATTAATGTTATAAATATAATAATATAACAAATTTATATATATACATATATATGTTTTCTATTTAATAGTGTAAAATCAGACATTTTCAGTTTGTAAAAGAATAATACCCTCTTAAAATTTTTATAACTACATTACTGAGCTTTGAATTCTATCGATTCGCCATCTAGCGAGGAAATTTTTAAGTCGAGATTGTAAATTCGAAACTTTGTTTTGAGTATTTTCAAATTTAAGTTAAATATTTCAATACATAAAAATAATGCGTGTTGTGTGTATGTGTGTGGTGAACCATGTGATGTATATTAAAATTAATAGTCTAAAATTTAGCATAGATGGCGATCCGATCGCGTACATTGAGCTCTTAGGACCGTATATCTAGCAGGGTCCAAAGAAATTTCAATGTTCATAAAGAATTTTAGAAAAAATATTCGTATAAATCATATTTAATCTTTTTTATTAGTTATAATACTTACCATAGTAACAAAAACCATTAATATATATAATTTAATAACATGTCGGATATAGAATATATGTTTATATCTATTCTGATAAACAATTATAACATTAAATAATCATAACACAATTATTCTCGACAAAGAAAAATTGCCACTGTAATCATTAATAAATTATTTGTAACATTTCCTTGTATATACTCAACTTATATATACCTAATTATTTTGACAAACAATTATTACAATAAATAATAATAACAAATACTCTTGATAAAACAACATTTCCACTATGATTATTGATAAATTATATTTCTTTGTACACAGTTAATAAGAAAAAAAGGAAAATATATAACTATTTCTTTAATAATCGTTTATTATGAACGAAAAAGAGATCTGTGTTCCTCGAGCCCATTTATTTATGCTCAACTTAGTTAATACGAACTATTTACAAAAGAGATCAACTACATCCGGAATTCGCAAATTGATTAATTATATATATAGAGAGAAATAAAGAACGTATCAACAGTATATTTCTTGTGACTGCATCCATAAATATAGGTATTACATACCATCATAAAATGTTGGTTAAATTTATATCTTGGAAAACCGATTGAAAATAATGTTCGTTGGAGTTCCACGTAGATTCTCCTCGTCGTTAGAATCTTATATTTACATTAAAAATAGAAGGAAAATATGCGTTAATAAAATATATTTTACAAATTTAAAGTTTACACATTTCTAAAATCGCAGTATTTTAACGAATACTAAACATATTATATAGTTGCGAAATATGAATAAGTAAATAAATAAATAATAGTTACAGCGAAATGCGTGTCCTTCTTTGCGTTGAGAAAATAAGTGCAAACTCCTGTATTTATTATAATAAGATACACAATTAGATTATTCAATAATGACGTATTCCTTCAATATATCATATATGTGGATATGTGTATAGAAGCGCATGAACGTGCCGTATAATTTATTTAATATAGACGATTCTGCAAGACTCATTATAAATCTCCGTATGTATATATATATATATATATATATATATATATATATATATATTTATTTATAAATTGTATGTGACGATTAAAAACTCAAGAATCACATGATGGTATAAGACGCTTTTTTATCTATTTTTTTTTCTGTTTTTTTATCGATCATTCTAAGCTCAGAACATTGGCGATTGTCAACACAGATTAATTACATCATTTTTATTCGATAACACTTGTTCAATATTTTCTTTTTTTTTTATATATTTAGACGTTGGTATATAATATATATAATTCTTTAATATACATTCGACGAAGGATATTTCTCGTATATAATATTATTTATTTATTTATTTATTTATTTATTTATTTATCTACTTCCTGAAAATTCATAATCGGAAATGTTCTAAGATTTTTTTCACAGTAATTAACATTATTAATAATATGTAATACTAACATACATAGAGGCCCTTGAATGTGTTTTATCGCGATTCATTAATTCTCACGTGCATACGATGGAAACTGTTACTTCTCTCTTTTTGCGAATAATTAATTATTGATACTAATTGTATATATGCTGACTGAGTTCATATTACTAAATATACACACGCGCGCGAGCACGCGCGCGCACGCACACACACATAGATATAATTAGCAAACGTTAAATCGTGTTTAAATATCGGTTCACTTTTAAGCTATCTTTCGTTATTAAAAAAAAAAAGAAAAAGAAAGGAATATACATATACATCTATATTCTCCTTCATATTCTTATTCATTATAAAATATAGTTCTAAACGTAATCTCAATCAAACAAAATTATGTTACGTGTTCATTTGTATAATGTGTGTACTTTTTGCACCGTAATATAAAAATATATTTTTACAGATAAAATTATCATGTGAAAAAATATCCGAACGAGCGAATATGAATCATTGCTATATTAGATCGTGTTTAGAATTTTTAATCTTTTTAAAACTTGAAAGGTGAAACTAATTAATTATCCGAATAGAATGTACACACATTACATGCACGGCACATATACATAACACAAAGAAAAAAGAGAGAATTAGCAAAGCGACGATATACAATTGCACATGAAGATCCAATTTCGAATTTTTGTTCTATTTTCTTAAATATTCATATATTTTTCTCTCTCCGTCTCTCTCTCTTTCTCTCTCTCTCTCTCTCTCTCTCTCTCTCTCTCTCTCTCTCTCTCTCTCTCTCTCTCTCTAAAAACATTCATCTTCAACACATTATTTGCTTAGCCTTTAGGTGATACATACCAAAATATATTGTCGTTCTCAGAATTAATTAGACGATTGAAGCGCATTGAATACTATCATAGATTACCATATTTATTGCTTCTTCTTCTTCTCCTTCATCATCATCATCATCATCATCATCATCATCATCATCATCATCATCATCATCATCATCATCATCATCATCATCATCATCATCATCATCATCATCATCATCATCATCATCATTATCTTCATTTTCATCTTTATTTTCGCCATCTTCTTTCGTTCTTTTCTTCTTCCTTCAATCGTATATATCGCAGTGCTCTACACAACAATACGAGACATAGCTAAATTTTGTGTGCATGTCATTTGATAATTACCCTTAGATTCGATAATTATCCTTCGACACAATTGCATTAACGTATTCCTTAGAAAAAATGTTATACCTCGAATTGGTCGACGAAAACAAAAACAAAAGATGATCGTATCTTTAATTATGTTGGTCCGACAATTAATCTTTTTTTCATGTTTGTTTGCACATACATACATCGTAGATACATCTGAGGATAATATGAGGGATTTATTTGATGTATCTATATTTCCGCGTATATTATTCGTGTGTCATGTCGAATAAGTTCGTGAGAGATTTCGTTTCACATTCTTACGCAGCAACTTCGTTAAAAGTTTTATTAATAATCGTTAATAACTTTAAACGATTCATATATGTATTTCTAATCAACGTCAAGGATAGATATATCGGATTGATTCATAAATAAGTACCGTTTTATTGTAATAAATTCTTTATTTACAATAGTACTTATCAATGAATCAATCCAATAAAAATGATTTGCTTCAAATTAAAAAAATTAAATTAAATAATAATAGTGATAATATACTAATAATAATAGAGTATGTGAATATGAGTAATAATATATATATATATATATATATATATATATATATATATATATATACACAATGTATATATACACATTATATATATGTAATATATACTATAATATGTAATGTATAATATGTGTGTATATATACATATATATTTTAATCGAAGAACAAGGATTTATCAATATTATTTCTTATGGTCTGATATAATTGTAATACTTCCTTTCGAAATGTGGATAAATTTAATATAATTAAATTGATTTAGATTTTTATAGAATTATCTTTCATGTATATACACTTTTTCTTAAATAATTAAAATGCAGACGATTCATTTTATTAAATTAATGAAGGTGTAATTCTTCAACCAAATTTTTTAGAAAATGCATAATACACATTGAACGAAAATGTATATGTCTATCTATCTGTGATGTGTGTACGTACGTACGCGCTTATGCGCGCGTGTATATATGTGCTAAAAATGTATATGTATATGAATTTAAAAAAAAAAAAATTTAGTTTATAAAAAGTAAAAATGTTCTTTTCTTTCTTTAAAAAGTATATGATTCATACTTAAAGGTTAACAATGTGTGTGTGTGTGTGTGTGTGTGTGTGTGTGTGTGTGTGTGTGTGTGTGTGTGTGTGTACAATTATATACAGAATGCTTCTAGATAGTTATTGCATGAAACGAATATCGAACTATGATTGAAATAAAGAAATATATTTTTTTTAAGTAGAATCTAAGTAAAATAAAAAAATAATTTTTCCTTTTGCTTTTTTTTATGTAAAAATCATTTTGAATTTTTAAAATACAATGTTATGGTTTAATTGATACAATAGTGCAAATCATAACTAATTCAATAAAGTTACTTGAAACGTTCGTGAGATTATCTCCATGTAATATTTTTGGACAACAAGTATTGCAATCTATCAAGAAATACATACAATGTTTATATAACCATGTTTATTACTACGTAGTTATTCTATAATTGCTTGGTTAAATTAAAAAGAAAAAATTCAAGCACGAGATAAGTAAGACAAAGCAAACTTTTCTTCTTTAGTTTAATCGATCGCTTTAAGTGACTTTATTAAACTTATTACTTTATATCATTGCAATACCAAAACTAAGATTTAATATTTAATAAAACAAAAATGGAAATAAATTTTTGATATGTTTTTCTCTGTTCATTATAGTTAAGTTGATATTAAACCATGCAAGTTTTATCTCTAGACACATCCTGTATATCTTTTATTTCTTGGTATGTATCATGTTTTCTAAATAAAAAGAAAAGAATTAGGTGTACACACACACGCGCGCGCGCCGCATGCACGACCCCACACGCACGCACGCGCGTATGGATGTGTGTGTATGCACACACCTAATATCCTCTCTATACATATATGTGTATATATAATATATATTATATTTTATATATTATATATATATACACACACACGTATAAAAGACGAAATGGATAGATATATAGAAAGAAAGAGATAGTACTCATGTACATATATACATATATATACACATGCATAAATGTACTAATTGTATATAATTATATTTCCTTTTTTGTTAGAATTTACCGTATGCGTACGTGTGTGTATAGACTCGTCATATGATTTTTTTCGTGACATTGTATTTGTATACTGTTACATTTATTACTGTTTTGTATGCTTATATTTTCATAACATCGTTTTTGTCTGATATATAATCACATAACAGTTTTAAAAATATTTCAAAATTAAACAAGATATAACAGAGTAATGATTATAATAATGGACAATAGTAACTAAGAGCATATATAGTAAAATACATTAACGCAATTAATAAAAAAAAGTGCAGAGGATGATTTATTTGAGTGCATAATTTTTTTTTTCATACATATAGGAAGAAATTAGAGGAAGGTAATCGAAGGGAAAGATGTGGTGAAGAAATTGCCAATAGAATAGCCGCCATTTTACTTTACTTCTGTTTTTCTAGATCACAGTCTCATTTATGGCTGCTAAATCGTATAACATATTTCATCACCTCTTTTAACCGAAAAAAGGGGGAAGAAAATACCAAAGCATGCTCAAAAATCTTATCAATACTGGAAAGTAGTTCACTAGTTTACACAAGTACAAAATATAGTATTTTTTTTTTTTTTCATTTCTTTAAGCGTGGCAAGTATAGAGGATGTTTTATCCCTAATAAAAACCTGTTGTTAATTATATCTTAATATGCGATACATATTTACTAACTAATTATACCAAAATATTAAAATATATTTCACATATTTAGTATGGCTGGGTATGACAGACAATTTTAAGAAAGACACCGTACATTGCAAAGAAAAATACTGATTATAGTATAATTTGAGAACTATTAAAGTTCCCTTTATGTTTTCTTATATTCTGCCTATTTATTTTATCTTTCTTAAAACGCAATGTTTACATTACAATAAACAAAAAATTAATCTGACAATGTATTTAAATATCGATACCAATGCAATTAAAAGTATAATAAAAATATTGCAATAATTGATAAAATAATATATTTATGGTCAATTAAAGACTTTAATGCATACTTTTAATGATTTGATACGTATAAGAGCAAAGAAACATTTTTTACACACACATAGCCACGTTAATTAGATTATTGTGAAATTGAATCATAATAAAGATATCTCAGTTTTAATAAAACAAATATATAAAGAAGCTAAAAATCACAATTGCAAACTGAGATCCTATATAAAAGATCATTATAGGTGTTAAACATCCTCTTTCATATACTATTCTTGCCACTAGTGCGTTAATTGCCTCATAGAAGTAATAATTCAAAAGGTGATGAGAAAATGAATAAATCAATATATGTGTACGTCCATGCATGCGTATATGTATTTATACATATACTCGTACATGCAGAGCCATAGACGAAACACATATATTTTTGTATTTATTGGGAAAGAATGAGGAAACCATCATGAATGCAAATCCATGATATATGAAGGCCCGTATTCGTAACTAATCTAGCCTGTTCTTGCTCATATGTTTGTAATAACTATTACTTTGCAAATTATAATGCTCTAGCCTATTATTTTATTCATATCCTAAATATTTAATAATATATATATAATATATATATGTACATTAATAATACACATATTTATACTGTCATATATATGTATATTATTAATATAATATACACACATAGATATACTTACATATATGTATATAAATATATACGCATATATATGTGTGTATTATGCGTTTTTATTTACAAAATACGTAGAATAGATAGTCATCCTATCTTAACTACAATATGCGTACTGTTGCGCAAGACTTCAATTCTTTTATAAAGTGCGCTTTATAAACATATCTCTAATTATATTACAGCCCAATTCAACAATCTTTGTTAAAATTCAACGCACTGAAACAGAGATATATCATACTCGGATAACGTAAAAGAGAAAGTTTAAAAATTATAAAATGATATTAAAATAAATTAACTATTATATGTGGTATTAATGTAAGGTAACAAATTTGCTAAAACTGTTAAGAAATAATGCTTCTGTTAAAACAATTACTAAATTTAAAGTAAATTGAAGCATTAAAGATAATAATAAATTTTTATAAGATTCATTAAACTTGAAATTTTGGTTTTCGTATAATATTAAGTGTATTATACTTATAGCACAGATTTTATATTCATGACTCATTTTATCGCAACGTATTATTATTAAATTGAATGGATTCAAAGTTATAAATGAAAATAGAAATAAAACACCTGTCATGGTCAAAAAGGAAAAGGTTGAAGAAGTACATAGCCAGAATAAAACCACTTATATCTAAGATGGTGAAAAAAAAAAGAGAAAAAAAATAAAAATAAAGATCATTTTAAAAGACCGATAAAATATATATATCATATATATATGAGTGCGTTGAATTTCAGCAAAGCTTTAAAAACGGTAAATAAGTACTTTCAAGAATATGGGAAACATTACATATTACCTATATCAAGTGTCATCTTATCATTAACTTTTAACTAACAAGGGAATTATATCGTATGCTTTCTCCCGCTTGTCGCCATACGATGGCACGGTTTTTACCTCCTATTTTATGTCCTACAAATCACCAAAGACCTGCTACTATCTCAAAATATTAAGACTCAGCATTATAGATATTTTAAACTCTCTGGATGCTTCCTATCACGAGTCATGCTATAGTATTTACAAGTAAAATAAACACATCTGCTGTCTGCATCAGGTAAATTTTGTGCAACGTTTATCGCAGTTTTTCAATCTATAGCTTTCTCTCTTTTCCAACTTTATCATATATAAAGTATAACTAAAGTATATAAACTCTGATTCCATATTATAATGTTTCATTATCCTAATACTCTTCAATTACAATTTTCTCTCTGTACTGGATCTCATTATAGCAGCTTTAACAATATTTAACAATGGCTTAGGCCTTTCATGATTTGGTAAAGGCGTGTTAATATACAAACGTTTATTAAATATTCAAAATTGCACAGAGAAATTATATTAAAATGTAATGATTTAATAAAATAACTATTAAATCTACTTATTATTGACTGCTTCATAAAGTCAAGTCTGCGCGTTCGGAATGTGGAGTACTATTACTTTTCTTTATTCGCACATTGCCAATCAATTATTATCAGAGTGATTAGTTATTTAGGGAATAATAATTAAACGGCCGAATTGAGAACCAATTTTTACAATATCTTATCTATACATCATTGTTTATAGTAGATTTTACAATTGGATAATATAATAGATATGTGTAATGTTACGCATCGAGAGATTTTGCATACTTTACTAATAATATTTACAGATGTTCACTGACCTATATAATTACAATCTTCAAAAATATAGAAACAATAGGATAGTAAAGAGTGAGTGATTTTTCCTAATAAAGCATGTGTGCTTATTAACGTTCATAAATTCTGCAAGCATTTTCTATTGCAGCCTATTAAAATTGTTTAGAATTACTAAAATCATTTCGTTGATTGGCAATGTATTCGAGGAGAAATTCTTATTTCATTTTTTTTTGTTACTAAAATTAAGTAACAAGGAGGATTAAAAAGTACTTTAAATTATGATTACACATAAACTTCTTATACAATAGTAAGAAGTACATTAAATCTGTAATAGTAATTAAATCTTTAACACCTAATTTAGTCGTAAATTTGTAATCAATAACCTATTATAATTCATTTATCGTACAAATATTAGGTGTACTTTGCTTCCGCCGTTTTTTCCGAAATTCGAGGCTTTATTAAAAACTGGTTATACATTTATGATTCAAAGTATTGTCCATCGCTAACCACTAAAAAAAAAAAAAAAAAAAAAAAAAAAAAAAAAAAAAAAAAAAAAAAAAAAAAAAGGTCATCTTTTGAAGCGATCCACAAATCGAAAACGGCGGAAGCAAAGTTGTACACCTAATATTTGATTCGGCATTTCGTATTCGATAAAAATGATTATGTTTGAAAACACTAATATAATAAGTTAACTGATATGACTTTAAAAAGCTGTCGATAGTAGTTCAATATTATATACAACATAAAAATATTACCGATGCCTGCATACTAACACGCCTTGTCGCCTTTCGTCAAGTTCTCATCTATATCTTATTTGCACCAGATTACACAAAGGTTCAAATTGCACTAAAGCCTTGCTGTATTTTACATATTTCGAAGAAATGGCATAATAGCGATTTTACCAAGCCATCGCTTTCATCTTCAAAGTATAATGATATACTCGTGTTGTGGAGTAATGGGATGCACAGTATCACAGTTGGCACGTGGGCGCTAGCTACCACTACTGCTTACAGGCAGTGAATGTGGTGCTCCCATCGACGTAGGAGGAGCAGTCAATGGTCCTAAAAGAAATTATTTTAATTTGGAAAATCTTACAATCAAAAATATTCTATGGTTCTATTCAAATCGATGTAGTAGTTACCAGTCACGTTAGGCGAGGATTCAGAAACAGGCAGCGGGCTAACTAAACTGTTAGCGCTCATCGGAGTTGAATTAGCTTTTAATTTTTGTCTGACCTCTCTAATTTTCAATTGTAAACTCGTCTTGTTAGGAAATATATCAGAATGTTTTGCTTGAAACGTAGAGGTAGCATGTGTCGAAGGGAAATATCCATGTTCCCGAAATAATTGCATCACAAGATGTCTCCGTTGTTCCAACATTCTTCTGTGACCACGTTCATTTTCATTTCTACCAATCCCTACTGCATTTCCTACACCTCCTACAGGCGTTTTTGGTGTCCGCGGGGAAGTATCTTCCACTTCTCCTGCTATATCTGTATTAAGTCTATATGCGTCGATATTAAAATCTGGACCAAAGAACGTAGTTCCTGTCAATTTAACACTCGAAGTTGATTTTGGCGTAGCGGACACTGATGCGTCAGAATCAATATCATCTTCGTTTACTAAAGAAAATAAAATGGAAAAGTTTTACTTGTAAATCGACGTAAGATACAACGTACATACAAATATAAAAACACCTACAGTTACTTCTATGAGGTCCTTGAGATTTCTTCCGATAACCTTGCATCGATGCTTGCAAATTTGATGAGTGTAATCCAGAAGTAACAGTGCTATGACCAGAAGAACCTGGAGTATTTATAGTGATTGCACTTGGGCTCTGTATATCTTCCGGCTTAAATTCTGGTAACGACGAAAATTTCTCTTGAAAATTTACTTGTTCAAGAACCCTAAACATAGTTTAGTATCAAAGTCAAATTGAAATACATTTGTAAGTGTTTATAGATAGTTATATACTTTAAAATCAATTCGATAGAGAGTGAAATAATAAATTATAATAACTTTATATATAAAGTTTTGAATACACACCTATCCATACCATCTTCGACATTCTTTTTGAAGAAGGAGCCTTTTTTAGTTGAAGGGGATGGAGATGTACGAGACTCCGATATATTTTGTTGTTGCATCGATTCGGAAGATTGAGAAGTATTTCCCTGTGGTCGACTTTGGTCAGAACGTTGTTGAGACACTGGAAGTCCATGTTCTCCTGTGCTTGTTGTGGGTGGCATTGCTGTATATAAATATAATAAATAGTACTCCTTTGATTTTTTTTTCTAATATTTATATTTATACTTATATTAATGATAATAGTTTACATCTCTATCTTACCCATTAATTGTCTTCTTTGCAATGGTGCTCTTCCAAGTTGAGCTGGTGTCGGTGCTAGCATAAAAGGACCTTTATTTGATCCTACATCACTATTTGGATCTTCATCTACAGAATATGATTTATTTGATGAATGTTCACTATTAATGTGACTGCTATGAGGCGTATGCGGTGTATGTGGTGTAAGTGGTTGTTTAAGTTTATCATTTGAAGAGGTTAGAAGAACATTGCCTGTGTCTTTCCTATCTTGCTCACTTTTTATATTGCTCCCTAAAACATAACATAACAGGAATATATTATTATATATTTAAATAAAAAAGTTAACAAACATTCAAACGTTTTGATGTGATTAATAAATTAGGAGTATCTGTATTATAATGTTTACCATAAAATTGAGCATGATTCGACGCTAATTGGGTATCATTTTTATCAGATTCTGCTAAACGTGCGATAGAATGACTGATTCCTCTATAAGGCGATGTTGTAGAATTTGTAGAAACTGGATAATGCTTGCTCACGATAACACTTTGTGCTTCAACCTTGGTACCGGAGATCAAATTTTGCGAAGATATATTGCGGCTTCCAGCATCTAAAGTTTTGAAAGAAATATATAAATCAAAAAAGAAATATATATATATGTATACTTGTGCTTGTGTGTGTATGTGTATATTTATGCATTTTTTTCTTTATATAATAAAATTTCAAACTTGTTATAAAATGGTTATCAAAGTACGCACTTACCAGAGATAGGTATATTGAAGCCGCAATACATCCGAGGATGAGGTGTCGTAGGGCCAAGGTACTGCGGTCCCTGCTGTGGTTTGGAAATAGCCACCAAATTGTTATCAAGCAATGTAAGAGTGAACGGTGGTTGAGAAGGGACAGCAGAAGTAAGGGGATGAGCGGTAGTGGCTAAAGACTGCAACGGCTGCTGTTGTTTCAACAGAGCCATCATAGGTTTCGTTCCAATCTGTTAGTATTGTATATAGTAGCTCATAAAGGAAGTGTGATACATATATATATATATAATAATACGTTGTGATATTAACAATACTTACAATTCTACTGCAGTATATAATTTATGCGCGCGCGCACGCACACGCACACGCACACACACGCACACGCACACACGTACAGAGAGAGAGAGAGAGAGAGAGGGAGAGGGAGAGAGCGGAGGAGAGAGAGAGAGAGAGAGATTTACATATTTGATATTAAACTCAAGACATAATTAGTTGTTGCAAATTTGTGTCAAGGAAGTGCTACATTGTATATGGTAGAGGCCTAACCATTATATTAAATTTTAATATATTTTTACTATTCTTATATTCATACAACTATTAGTAGATCAATGATATAGATAGAAATTTGTTTATACAACAAAATACTTACCGAATGCAGCACAGGAGCAGCTGTAAATTTAGGTACATTTCTTCCGTTGTCTGTATGAATGTTCGCCACTAGACTACTCATGCTATATTGAGTGCTATATTGTTGTTCAGTTTTTACTGGTTCCGGTTTTATAACTTTCGGTGACACTGGCATGGTTATAAACGCACCACCCGTAGGTTGAAATCCTGATACTCCTGTTGGATTTATTGGGCTATGGTAAGGATAAGTGCTTGATAAAACTGAAACTGTGCCACCTTTATCAATGGAAGTATGATGATACTTGGTTGTCGTTTCTATATTTGTAGATGGTATTCGTGCTATACAAGATTAAAAATTTCATATTAGAATAAAAATTTTAATATTATAATATAATAAATCTTTGAAACAATAAAAAATTTACCTTTTATAGGTTTAGGTCTACAAGTTATTTCCTGTTTGACATTCACTCCATCTCTTTTTTGCCCACTAACAGGTGAAAATTGCGATTGATTAAAAGATTTCTTGTCCATATCTTCCTCTTGCGCATCGTTGTCACTATCAGTCAATTTATCTTTACATTTCAAATCTATTTCTGGTTGAGGATCTTCGCAAATAACCATTTGGTCATCGTCCGATCCATTAGCGTCTTCGTCTTGTTTCGATTCAGGTTCGGTAGTGTCAATTTGTAAAGGTATGTCCAAAATACGATGTGGTGCATGTGTCTGATTAATAATCTACATTAAAAACAAAAATCGTATTTGTAAAACATAATAACAAAACTTTTAAATCAGTTACATCATTTTTTTAATTGTTTGAATTTACATGATAAAAATGAGGATGTTACCTCAATAGTAGGAGTTTCTGTGTATACCGTCGTAACCGGAACAGATACCTCGTCTGTTCCTCTTGGGGTTAAAGGTACATCTTCCGTCGGTGGTCCCATATCTGTTTCCTCTCCAGTACTATTTAATTTTCCTCTAGAATCACTACCCTTAAAGCTCGTTGTGGACGATTTTCTTCTATCCTTGCTACACCATTTCCAATCTGGGTGTGCTTTGAAATGTGCCTCCTTAACTTCAGATGCAAGATCATGATACTTTTGTTTCTCTTCAGGACCCAGAGCATACCACCATTCCCCCAAAATCTTAGAAACTGTGCGATTATCTTGATTCGGATGTCTTTGGTGCACAACTGCGCGATGCCGTTTCGAAAATATCATAAATGCGTTCATCGGTCGACGTATTCTATCCTTTGTCTGTAAGATCACAATTTCTTACATCTTTTACTCTGTACAAAGGGAAGGCGATGCAAAGAGAGTAGGTTTTGATTTATTAATATATAACATCTTACTTTTAATGGACTCTGTGGCTCCTTGGAATGCAAAGCACTAAGGGATTGACTACGTCTTTTACTAGCATTAGTTTCGATCTCTGCAGGAGTTGTCGGTTCTGCTTCAAAAACATCATCATCTTCTTCTTCAGCGGGAGTAATTTGATCTGCACTTGGTGCTGATCCATCCTCGCCGGATGTATTGATGCTTATTGGAATCGGTGGTGCACTTAATGGTGGACTGAGAGCAGATGGTGGAGGACTCACCTCTGATTGATCCAGAACTGTTGTTTGCCAGGAGAAAGCTATAATGAAATAAATAACTTAATAAAAATGCATATGATTAATAATAAATTAGGCAATAGCACTTGATGCAAATTATTGCGGTAACTAATTATGGAATACACAGGATTGCTGCTATATTTTAAAGAAAATAATACAAGTTAGTGAATGTGGAATAAAATTTAAATTATGAATTAAATCAGTAAATTGACATTCACATGTCACTACAGTTAATTTATTTTCTTAAACATAAATAATCCAAATTTGGATTAATTTGTAATTTATGTTTCGTCAATAAAAAATAAATATAACGATATAAAAATAAAATAATCTGCATAGTTTTGAAGACAATGTGATTAAAAGGATTTTTTCATAGAATGTGTTATTTTATAAGTTTACATCTTTATTCCTTCATTTTCACTATTAACATAGCATTATTTCATATGATATTAAAAAATATCAAAAATAATAATATTCCTGCAATCCTAATAATATAAGCATTATTATTATTATTATAAAGCATTAGTCCACCAGTAAATCATAGATTAATCTTGCAATAATTAGTTAAACACCCTTCCCCAACATTAAAGTGATTTTAAGCACATAGATATTCTTGGCTGGATGAAATATTATGTGAAATGCAGTTAAAGTGAAGCAATAATTCAATTAATTGGTTACATTTGTTGTAAAATTGAGTATGGTATATCGCATAAAATCTATATGTGAACACTGCTACTTTAATTTTGCATAAAATTATTTTAATGTACTAATAAATTGATATTAAAATCAAATGTAAATTGTTAACTTTAAAAAGGGTAATAATCTACAAATAAATAGAAATAATTATGTATAACAATATATTGTACGTGTATAAGGATGCTTAGAACAATTAAAGGTAAAATAAAATAACTGAAGTGGAAAATATATGTACACAAACAATTATTGTATGATTGATTATTCCAATTTAATTCATGCAATAATCGCATTTCAATGCAGAAATATTAAACTTTGATATTTACATTTGATAAAATTTAATTTATATATGTGTGTGTCTGTGTATATGTATATGTATATATAGCACGCACGCACGCACGCACGCACGCACGCACGCACGCACGCACGCACGCACGTACACTTGTATATTTATATTCATGCTATATTTTATCATATACCATTAATAAGCTCCAATTTACAACAAATTTACAAGAAGAACCATTATCTTTCATTTGGCAGTGAGAACTCAAACCTTTTTTCCAGTTGCGCACTGCATTATTCAGTAATGATGGGGGATGGGGCTGGTATGCGGAAGGAACATCATGGCTGCCATCTGTGAAACCTTACGGTTTAGTAAACATCACTAATATTGTGATGACATGAATCCACAATTACGATAATGAGTTGATGAGATTAGATTGGAAAGAAAGTAATATTGCTTTGTCATAATCTGGTAATTATTTTAATTGGATTACGCATGTGTATTTGACTAGATGCAAGTATTTAAATTACATTTAGTTTAGAGGTATTGTCTTGCTTACATTGTATAACTTCTGTTATATCAAGTTATTTATTATAATAAAAGATTATTGTACATATATTGGGTACTATAGTGTTTTGTAAGTTTGACAAAATTAAATTAATGTAACAGATACATTTTATTTGTGAGATTGTACAGAAGGTATGTCCTCAGCGTTTAGAACTACAGCTATCATGTCTTGACTCGTTAATATTTCGTTAACTATCTTTATTTTATGTTTTTTATCTGTATGATAAAATAAAATAACTTTTATTGTAATAACACACAAGAATAACAAAGTAAAAAGTATACGAAGATGATAAAATAAAAAAGAAATTAAAATATGAATAATTAATATTATAATAGAGAACATTACTTTCTTTCCAATTCACTAGACAAAAGTTATATTGCATTCACAATTGTACCCAATAAAATATTTTTCTCAATTAAGCTTTTATATTTCTATATCCATGTATCAGATCAATACCAGATGACACAGAGAACAAACGCAATGCATGATTTATACAATGTAAACTTACACAGGACTCCATTATTTTTTGAATTTTCTTCTCTAGGAGGTTGAGCTTTCGGGATCTGTATTAGATGTCCAGGCTGAACGATTACATGCTGGAAGACACTGGTAGGAGTTGATGGATTAGTAACTTCTGTTGCGGCTGACATTACAACGTTCGTGGATGGTGCTGAATTCCTTTGTACATCCATATGTGCGGATGTATGTATTCCAATCTTATTAGTCTAACATAACAATGTTTACAATGAATATATAATTTCGAAAATAAACATATTCTTTTTTTTTATTTCTTCTTTTTTTTTTAAGTTTTTATAGTATACTAAAATTATAAGAGTAAGAATATTCAAACTGAGTATTGTGTTTCTCTATATCTTTTAAAAATGTGAGATAATATATGCACCCTCTTTATATAAGCGCGCGCGCAATATCTTTTTTGAATAATATACACTTATATATTATACAACGTGGTTATTAATTCAGTAACACACAAAAAGTATTAGAGAAATGACTTGAACTTACTTGTTGCAAAACAGAGAGTTTATCGATATGGACGGACACAGCAGGAGTCTGCGATGATTGACATTGATTTTGATGTAACGATGCTGGAAGCTGTGCCAAATGATTCATTAAACCTTGTCTATATTTATCATCTTGAATACCTATATGTCCTGCCGTAGAGATATCTATATTATTTTTTATAACAAGGTACTTCTTTTCGTGCTGATGTTGCATCACATAAATTGGCTGATTTTGTGGTTGTGCTGTCTGTGCATAATCAACTGGTTGTTCTTGTGGCTTATGTAGAAGAGTCAAATTTTGCGGTGGCGGAGCAGATAAAGACATATGAGGTGAATGCGATGGTTTCAGAAGTTGTGTATTCTGTTCAGGAACTTCAGAATGATTAGAAAAATTGTTGCTCGATGTTAATGCATGCTGCAAAATAATTCCTTGTTGTTGTTGAGCTATAGACGTTACGACTGATGGATGTCTTGGTGGTGGGCTTTGTTCTGACCATGACAAAGTTAAATTTTGCCCGGGCATTCCACGACCCACAGGAGAGATTCTTATTACACTCGTTCCTATGCTTGCAGGGACAGGAGCAGTAGGAGCTGGTCGACTTGGTCTAACCATTCGATTTGGTTCAGGTTTAATTACTTGCTGCTGGTATTGAACCAAAAAATTCGACTGCGTAGGAGAATGTTTCCATTTGGCGCTAGGCGAAATTAAAGGAGTCGCATGATGTGCAGGACTCGAAATAGGCATAAATACATTATTTTGGTTAAGGCCTAACGGTGGTACTGGAGACTGATTTATACACGGTGATATGGAAGATTGACCCGTTGGCGATGAAAAAGCTGGTGTAGCTGATCTAGAGCTTCCTAAAGACACTAAAATAGAAATAAAAAAAGGTTTATAAAAATGATTTCCGTTCCATAATAAAACTAATGCCCACTTATATCTTACCAAGCATGTTAGCAGCTTCAGTCTCATCTTGATCAAAGCGCCCTGCGATTCTTCTATCTCCATAGTTCGGAGAAGTATCAGAACCTCTTGATGTTTCTTCTCCATCAATTTTTCCACTGTAAAATAAAATTACTGTAATTAAAATTCTATATAAAAAGAATTAATAATCTTTCATCAAGATATTGTAATCAAAGTGTCACACAAAAATATCATAATCATTACCCAGGAAACGCATTTGTTGGGCCTCTAAGGCAAGATCCTTTCAGACTGAGATGTCGGGAACAGAATCCTCTCCTTTGACTTTCTTTAAAACATCCTTCTTTACCACAAAGTCTACGCCATTGTTTCCCATTGAATTTTTTCGTAATTCCGTTGGGCATAGACACTACATCACCCTTTTTATACTTATGTGGCGTAGCCGCCTGAGATCTAGTTGATTAACATTAAATATTTAAATATGTTCTTTTAATATTATAAATGTTTTTTCTTTTTTTTTTTTTTTTTTTTTTTTTTAATTGTTACTTAGAATAGATAGATAATTACCTGGGTGTGGCTGCCTGAGAACGCGGTGTTATACTGCGTTGCTCAACTAAGCTACTGGTACTTCCTCTACTTTGCATACTGCTTCGTTTACTGCTTCCGGATAATTTTGCATCTAAAAGTTGGATATTTGTGTCTATAATTAGTTAAATCCTTTAATTATTAATTATTAATATATATTTCACAATTATAAAACATTATACGAAATACGTTTATAAATTTGTATTACCTGCATCTGAAGGAAATGTAATATTTTCTCTATCCAAGTCATCTTCACTTTCTAGTTCATCATATGGTCGGCTTCCATTACTTAATGCTGTACTAGCAGAATGTGCAGGATTCCCTAATGTCATAAGAGGACTAGTACCAGTTGTTCTATAATAACCAGTTGTATCATTATGTGTAGATATATGAGATGCATGATGAGGAGTATGATGGAGTTGCAAAATTGACACTGCTGTTGAAGCTTCCACAGAATTTCTATATCCATGATCTGGGTTTAAATAGGGGAAAAAAAAAAAAAAAAAAAAAAAATAGACATTATAGTGTTTTTATTGTGACTATAAACAGAAATACTAAAGTAAAAGGAGCATTACCAACTGCTTCAACTCTGTTGGAGTCAATATCTTCCAGTCCTTCTTCTAGTTCATCCCACCAAGGAGGTTGCACCAAACGCAGATCTGCACGTTTCACTACATAACTATCACTCTGATCGTCTTCTCTTGGTATTTTAACAACAAAACGATTAGGCTTTGTTAATATCTTGCACACTGTCCCTTTCACAAACACTTTAGTTAATGTGTCTATGTGACTATTTGCTGTTGGACATCTAATGCAAACTTTCGCATCTAAAGTCACTTGCCCTACAGATGGGCTAGCATCACCTATCACATCATACCTTCCCGCACCTAAAACATCACTATAACGCACTAACTTCCTTTCTCCATCAAATTCGATGAGAATCTCTCCATGAATCACATTACGAATAACACCTGGATAATAACATGAATCCCTTAAAGCTAACACTCTGTGGTCACGCCACTCACTGAGATCAATAGCAACCGTAGCAGGTCGAGGACGAGCACGCATAGGTTCTTCTCTCAAAGAATAATCTACAGCTGTACTCTGAGGAGGTAAAACTACCACCGATGGTGTTGACACCTAATAAAAAACCATAAATTAAGCATATATTATTATGATTTAAATTTGATCTAAGTAAAACTAAGATTTTAGATTTACTTGGTAACAGTCTGCTTCTTGTTGTTGCGGAGACTGCCGATTAGCCAAACTTGAATGTTGAACTAAACAAGCAATAGATACGTTTGGTGCACGCGTATTTACCATATTATTAACATTGCTTGTTATATTACTACATTTATCCATTTCTTCAAGTTCCGATGGATCAAATTTTCGTTTCTTTGGAAGTTTTTTAGCGCTAATTGTTGGATCCGATGGATCCCGTTGTGGAGGAGCAGGAGGCGGGGGTGGTTGTTCTTGAATACATTTCTCTTCAATCGAAGTGCCACCACCCCCGCCTGCTCCATATTGTCCACCTCCTAAGGGACCTCGTTTTTCATGCATCTCAGAATGAGCAGTCAGCATTTTTGCCACCTCACGCTGCTCTAAAAATGTCAAATAATAGTTAATAGATAAGAGTTGATATATCCAACATTTAGTTTTCAATAAAGATTTAATATTCTATTTATTAATCTGTAAACATGTGTATAGTACTTACAGTCTGTACAGTCGAGAGGAGGCTGCAAGCTGTACTGTGATGAATTGACGCTGGCGGGGGGGTGACATCGGCTGGGAGCATACCTCAGCACCCGACTATCTGGAACAGGATGCGTCGAATCTGGACTTTCTCTTCTCTGACAGTTTTGTAACAGGGGTGTTGTTCCCTCTCCCAACTCCAATACTTCTTCCCAACCCCAACTGCCAAGCATCCTCCTCCAAAAGATCTTTTCTTAGATAAACACTTGTATCTTCTTGAACTGTTTCGAACCTCTAACAAAATGTCCTGGATATAAGAAAGTACACAACAATTAGAATTATCGAAGAGTTAATATGAAGACCTTAAAATATTTTATTTCAACAGCTTATCACTAAAGTTATTTACTTCATTTCTAAGAAATAAAGTATTTTTATTCACATAAACGGAAATTTGTTTAAAATTAATAAACAAATTAGTCTTATTCAAGGTTCTAAACTTTCTTATAAGCTGCTGTAAATAGTATAATAAAAAAAAGAACTTTCGTGTTTATAGTTGTATTTAATAATACTTAGGAACAAGTTCGATAGAAACGGACTTAATAACCGAGAATACACACTAGTACAACTAGGATTTGATGATATCTTATGATGTGTCAGACAACTCGGGGACAAAGAAGCAGCAAGCTGACAGTAGTACGAATCACGCTTGCATGTGCATCATTCGGGTGTGATCGGTAGTGTCGAAAACAGCCGAAGTGTTGCGCGAGACTGGGACCGCCAACACTCATTTACATTGTGAGCAGGACAGAGAGAGCCAAGTAGTAAAATATTTTCGGCATTTGGGCCCACCTTATTCTAAGCAGTATACGCAAAGATTTAAGATTTTATTTCTCAAAAGTTACTTCTCAAAATAATAAAGTTATAGTAAGTTTTAACAACTATATGTTTGTAATCTTCATGTTGTTGTTATCGGAAATGGAAAAATACACTTCTTCTGTAAAATTTTTATACGTATCTATTTAAAGTGTCGACGATTATGTACGATTTAGAGTGGAAAACATTCATACTTACACATTTAAAAGTGGAATGACTTATTATAATTTAACGAGATATTCGATCGAACAAAATATTTATCGTAAATACAAATTTTTCGATTAATATTAAATTTTACTTTCAACTAGATTAACTCATTAAAGTCGTTAAATTATTTTTCTTTTTAAATTTATGTTGTAATTTGTATCATCAATAGCACGGATATTAAACAATCGGTCACTTTCATCTTCCTCTCTTAACGTAATCACGTAGAGATTCTGTTTTTACATGGGAAAATTTACAATGAACTGTGAGATTCCATAAAATAAAGGAGTTAACAAAGTTTACGTTCGTTTTTCATTTGGTATCGTCTATTGGCAACGAAACGGAACGTGGGTGCTTATCGCACACTGTGGATTTGAGAAATACACTTTCGAAGAAAAAGAGAGCAGGTCGTTTCGCACGGCCGACGGCAGTGAGTATAACACCCACGCACGATTCACGCTCGTAGTAGAGAACGTTAGAAGTATACTATTTTATTGGCGCATCGTGAACATAACCTATTCATGATCAAATCACATATATTATCGGTATATTACAAAATCTAAATACTTTTCTCTATGTCTTATTTGCACGATGTGAACGTAATTTTGGAAATATGACCTTTGTTATGTGCAAAGAAAAACGAATAACGATATTAAAGACAGAAAAAAAGAAAGAGAGAGAAAAAGAGAAAGAGAAAGAGAGAAGAAATGAAGATCGTGATTCGATACGGATTTAGAGGTACGTATCGATGCATACGTGATATGTATGTGTATGTATGTATGTATGTATCTATGTATGTATGTCGCAAGAAAGGACGACGTGCATGGAGACGACCGTAGGGATCGTCCGGAACGCGAATGCATGTAAGTAGAGATGGTATCGCTTTCATCTCGTACCTCGATCTCTGCTCGTTTACAAGAGAATGTAGACTTGATTCCAGAGGTGAGAGAGATCGAAGGAAGCGCGAATCAACAACGGAGAAGATACACGCAGCGGTGAAGATGGAAAACGAAGTGGTTACGGACACTAGAAATTCCTACCTACCAGCATCCCAATGTCATAACGAACGACGATAACGACGATAACGACGACGAAGACGACGACGACGACGACGAATTGAATTCGAACGAGACGTGGCTTCAAGTAGATGAATGTGTTATGTACATCCACGCGCGCGCGCGTGTGTATGCGTGTGTGTGAGAGAGAGGAAATGGTTTTGACGCTAAGAAAAAGTAGAAAAGACGACTCGTAGTTGACCGATGTGCCGAAAGGATTAAGAGGGGAATGCACTAACCTGGCTAACTTCCTACTTTGGCTCTGACTCACGGTGTTTGCCTTGCCTTTGCCCTCCCTTGTCCCGTGCCGTGCCGCGTCACGAATCGCTTGGCTCGGCTCGCCTTACCCATCGTCCTACCCTCCCCGAGATTCTTCACCATTGTATCGCGTCCTTCTTCGCTTTCGCGCCCCTCTCTTTCACTCTCTCCCACCCTTTCCACGTTCATTCTCCTCCCCCTGTCTCTCTCTTTCTCTCCCTCCTCCTCTCTCTTTCTCTTTCTCCCTCTATCTACTTCTGTTGAACAAAGTAGGAGACTTCTTACAGGTATGTACGCGTAACACACGCAATATATAACATAGAAGAACCATTCGTCGGCTCGTTACGCGTGCAACAGAAGTAAAATTATTCAGAGAAGTTGGCTACGTTTGCCGAGCGACGTCCGTCGTTCGTTTGTTTCCTTTCTTCGCCATCATTCGTCGTGATCTTTCGCTTTTGAATTTCCTACGTGGTCGCATTTTCGCGCGACGAATCGTGCCTTCGTATTCTCTCTCTCTCTCTCTCTCTCTCTCTCTCTCTCTCTCTCTCTCTCTCTCTCTCTCTCTCTCTCTCTCTCTCTCTCTCTCTCTCTCTCAACGAAGAACACTGTCGTTTCTTTCTTTCTCTTTTTTTTCTTTACCCACTTACACGCTTGGCAACACGAAGCACGTGCAACTCCGCGCAGCACTTCGTTCACAACTTAACGTAGAGATCTCTGAAGCGAGAGGAAAATGAGATACGGAAATCTCTCTTCTTGTTTCTATTTCTGTTTCTTTTTGTTTTTCATGAATGGACACGTTGAATCTATCGCCTACCTACCTCCTAAGTTGTAAGAATTTGAATAATCAACTCGAATGTGAAAATTCAATTGCGCATTCCATCGTTATAATACAAACGACATTTTTTGTCTCGATATATCGGTACTACGTATCGCATTGCACGTCGAGGTCATTTGATATTCTCAAAATACGGGTCTTCTTCGTTAATTAAATGTCCTCCGAGAATCAAGCGAAACGAAATTGTTTATCGAATTAAAGAATGCAATGGAAAAAGAAGACAGCAGCACCGCTTTGATAGGAACTAAGAGACAAATGAATATATAAATCGAGAATATTCGTTATAATATTCTGACAAAGTATATTAAAGTAACCATTTTACTTTGGCGAGAGCGCGAAATTTAATTGACGACAATAAAGAGAGCTTTTCTAAAATCGATGTTTTTATTCGAAATTATTATCAATCTTTTCTTGGACAGGCAAATGTCATTCCATAAATAAGACAACGATCGACACGAGGTCGATTTTTTGACACGAATTACGCTATTAATAATCATCATCGATCGTAGCGCGGTATAATGACCTCTTGCACGTTCGATCCGATTATCAATAAAAACCGGTTAGTTTTCCAGCGAATTGGATGCATAAAAGAAAGAGAGAAAGAGATAGAGATAAAGAGACAAGTGGAATGTTTCAGGTACATTTGAGAAGAAACGTTTAAAATTAGCATCTTAGACAGGTGTCGCTAGTTCTAGGAATTCTACTACCCTCCGCAAACCGACTTCGGTGTAATATACCTTTTTAGCGAGTTTAGGTAAGAAGCCAGTCGTTCAGGTAAGAAATTTGGTAAGTTCGTAAATGGTATGGGAGAGTGACGGATAGATTCTAAGGGAGGAAAGCTGCATACCGTATCCTTTTTCACAAAATGCAAAGAAAGAAGGAAAAATAAGAAGGGTGTAAGAAGGAGGATCATTCTTTGGTCGCCTACATCAGCGAATGCATTGTTCTTTCGATAGGTCTCCGTAACAGATCCCTCAACATGGTTTCGATTACTTTTAAACTGATACCTGTTCCCTAACTTGTTCGTCTACTATTCTACGAGAATCGTCATTTTAACTTTAGCCGTTTAAACATAGTCCTTTTTGGACGAATAAGAAAACGCTCGATAACAATAGAAAAGCGCTTTTCCAACAGAGTATATATTTGTCCTTGAGTAGAAACATAAATCTAAGTTTCTCAAGTACTACACGTTAGGAAAGAGAAAGAAAGAAAGAGAGAGAGAGAGAGAGAGAGAGGGAGAGAGAGAGAGAGAGAGAGAATATGTGTGTTATAGATATCAGCAGGTAGAAGGGCGTGGGTCATACTTTAAAACGATTGTGAGCATCTTCGTTCATTCATCCGTTTATAAAAGGCGTAGCACCCCATGTATGAGATACCTTCACCGCTTGACGCCGTTCCGCATGGTTTCGCCGTTTCTCGCCAACCCTCACCGCGATTGATTTCATCTGCGATCGTCATCGCTTCAAAGGCACCTTTTTCCTCTTCTCCTTCTTCTCATTCTCTTTCACCACTGGTACTGATCCACGTTCTCTCTCTCTCTCTCTCTCTCTCTCTCTCTCTCTCTCTCTCTCTCTCTCTCTCTCTCTCTCTCTTTCTCTTGTTTTCCATCTAACAAATTCTATCTTTAGACAGATCGCATCAGGCACATCGATTTCTTAACTCGATATCGTCTGGCTGGCGTATTTACACGCGTCATAGCATAAGTAAAAAGACAAGTAAAAAGAAAAAGAAAAAAAAAATAATTAACAAAAAAGAAATAATACTAATAAAAAAAAAAAAAGAATTTCTAGGTTGGATATTTAAGGCCGAGTTTAAAGAAATTATCGATTAAATTTCCAGGCTGATGCGTGGAATAGTGACGATATGACACTGCCCTTTAAAGTTATATTAATATACGTGTCGTACCCGTCTATTGCAGGTTGGGGAATGCATGCTCGACCGGCACGTGCCCACGTGTATTTATATGCGGAATGACATCCTACCGGAGTAGAGAATTAACAAGTGGATTCTACTATGATAAGAGAATAACGTAACTTCGTTATCTGGTATCTTTTTCGAAAAAAGGGAAAAAAGAAGAAACAAAAAAAAAACAACTAAAAAATAAAAGGAGATAAAATAAACGTTCGAATCCTTTGAATCTTTCTTTTATCTTTTTCTTTTTATAACTACGCTAAAAAAATAATTACGGAGATAATATTTTTTTCGTTCGGTATATCCTCTTTTCTGAAATCCCGACCGATTAGTTTTTCCAAGAAAACTCGAGAAAGAAAAGGGCCGATATATTGTTCTTTTTGCAACAGATCAACAGACGCGCGTTTGAGAGGCACGCGTTATATATGCCCTATTGTGCTTGTGACGTCATATACTCGTACGAAGCAAGTGCGCATGAAACTGTGCGCGTAGGGAGGACATTAAGTTGCATCGTATGCGCACACGCACCAGCTTCGATGCTTCCTTCTCTTTCTCTCTCTCTCTCTCTCTCTCTCTCTCTCTCTCTCTCTCTCTCTCTCTCTCTCTCTCTCTCTCTCTCTCTCTCTCTCTCTCTCTCTCTCTCTCTCTTACACGCTCTCTTCTCTCTCTTCCTCGTCCTCTCGTGTAACAACCGAGAGAGGCCAGCGGTGTATAATTGGTAGGTGAATCTTCGGGAAGAGGAGGATAGGGTCCGCTTAGAAACAAGCACATCCGATTAATATTTAGGGCACGTTCATCGCCGAAGACTAGACCAGGAATCATCATCATTCGAGATTGAGAAATGGACTTTAATCGAGAAGAGAAATTTAAAAAAAAAATAGAGGAACACAGATGAAAACTAACATTATCCACACTTATTTTAATTTTCTGTAATGTAATCGTAACTTTGAAATAATATCATCCCCGAGTATCTGTATACTTATTCCGATTTCATTTCTTTGTGACTATGTATCAATTGTGTTTTGCAATGAAATTTACCTTATTCTGTGCGAACGTGTGTAATGTGTGTGTGTGTGTGTGTGTGTGTGTACACACTACTATTTTTAGTATTTAACAACCGTTAATCATCAATGAGATTTAATTTATTTTTACGAGGATAAGATCAGAAAGTAGAATTGCTTTAGCGGTTTACCGGTATTTGTATTAAAATGTAGTCCTTCGTGACTTTTCGTAAAATTTCAAAACTTTTCAAACCACAATACACACAAATACAGTGTACGATATATTACTCTTAAACCGTTTCTCTTCAAACGTTGACCTTCAAAGGTAAAGGAAAAAAGAAATGAAAAGTATCTACGTTGAATCTTTCGTATCGTTAAAAAGGTCACCAAGGACTATGTTTTAATACAAAAGACAAATATATATATGTATATAATACTGTTTTTATTTTCGATCTCCTTCATTTTGTTAGGCAAGGAGACAAAGGATGATATTCCGATCATATAAACAATCATATAAAATATACTTATTCTTAACATAGATATATTTATATGGAAATTCTAACGCGTCTTGTTAGAACAATGAATGAAAGTTGGATATAGTGAAAGGAATTCGTTGAAAATTCTCCGATATAACTTCATCGTTCGCGATTCACATCGCGAAGTGAGCGAAGAAGTTACGTCCATTCTTTACACGCGATGCGTACTATAAGACGACGATGAATATAGTACGATACACGTAAGCACTATGTAGATACACATATATAATAGGTAGTATGTAATATATGTATGTATGTATGTATGTATACACATATAAAGTGCAAGTGAGGGAGTATAGTATGTCCAGAAAGATGATTTACACACACGGACACAGATATATATGTATGTGAGTGCGTATACGTCAATCGTGGGATTATAGAGTGCGCTTGTGTACATGAATTCAATATTTATTACGGTGTCGCAGAGATCGTTGAGTTAGGCTGTAAAGGCAACAGGGTCAAAATTGAAGTACGAAGAATGAAAAGAGAGTTATCTATCCTTTTCATTTTTTCTCTTATTCCGAAAGAAATTCGAGCTAAATTATATTCGGGTATGACATAATCTATCAAAAAAAAAAAAAAAGAGAAGAGAGAGATAGAGAGAGAAAAGAAACAAAAAAAACCACGAAAAAATAAAGACGGTTGAAATTTATCCGAGACACGAGATGAACGCGAATCTGTCGTTATGCACGAACGCCATGTTTTATTTTGAGTAAAGTTCATAGATCATGTGTAACAGTTTGTTAAAGAAAAAACCGTTCTTTACATTCGATTCTCAAGTTTAAACTTGTGGTATAAAGTGTGTATAAAGGCATAAGCACGTTTATAATCGCGATACCGGTTACGACACAGTTCAGTCAGCTTAGTTGTACTTAAAGAGAGAGAGAGGGGGGAAGGGAAGGAGAGAGAGGGGGGGGGAGAGTGATAAAGAGAGAAAGAGTGTCTGCTAGACAGCACGTAAGAATATGCACATATGAATGCATTGCTTTTGTAAGCATTGTTGCTTACATATTACAAATATTGGTTGAATCATTCATTTAGTACAGAGATTGAAATAACAAACTGATTCAAATTCCTTCACTGGGGGGATGTAAATAATTACACGTGTAAATAAAATACCACAAATCTTTTCAATGAAAAACGAACGAACACATCGCATACTATCGGAGCCTGGATTTCTAATGTTCATGTCTCTTATCGTTAGGTAAGCAAACTGAACGCGAGTTTCGATCTAACCGATTGTTAAATGCGTCGATTACGCAAGTACAATCGTAATTCTGCCGGCTTAATGAGCAAATTGATTACGAATACCTTTAAATATACCGTTTCGGAACAAGAAAGTGACTGATTCGAAGAACGCGCTTATGGAAGATTGATAAAAAAAAAAGATTTGATCAAAAAGAAAGAGAGAAAAACATGATGGATCACGTTGGTTTTTAAACAAATTCTTCCGGCTTTTTCGTGTTTATCAAACGTTGCACGTAAAAAAAAGTTTTTCGATTATATTCCCACGAATGAATCTTTCTTAACCGGCATTAAGTTGAAGCAAGTTAAGAGATAGTAACGTGCTATTGATTTAAATTAATTTAAAATTTAACTAAAAAGTTAATGCATAACGAATGCAGAGTATCAATAAAATAATTACTGAGTAGAATAGTTTAAGAAGGTAAGACAGCAATAATGAAAGAGAGAGAGAGAGAGAGAGAGAGAGAGAGAACAAAAATCGAATATGAGAAACATAACCAAAAAAAGATCAAGTGACGCCATATTTAAAAATCCACTGCAATTAAAATCCTTCGTCGATCTAAAAGCTACTACACCGTGTGGTATTATCCGATATAACATGCGCGTATTAGATTAAACACAAAAGTTACACAACGTGATTGCGCTGCCTCGTACAAAAATCATCGAGGGAGATAGTGTATTCTTTTCTCTCCCTCGTAAACCTGCCACCACCGCGTTGACTTTATCGGATGCGTTATTATCATCCAATACGGTTGCGGATGCGCAAAGAACGCTGGTTGCCACGGTCGTTTATGAGGAGGAATCGTAAGATGGACGGAACTAGAGTGGGGGGAGGGGGAAGGCGAAGGGATGAGAGAGGGGAGGCAGACAGAGACGGTGAGACAATAAGAGAGAGAGAGAGAGAGAGAGAGAGAGAGAGAGAGAGAGAGAGAGAGATAGCGCGATGCGAATCACAAACACGGTGAAGCGGATCAACGAACCCAACTGAGAAATATTCGTAGATCGCGCCGAAGTAGAGAGAGAACATGCATGAAACGACGCGTTAAGACACGTTCAGACACGTTACAACACGTCAAGGAACGCCTCCTTATCGTCCCACGACAACGACGATCGATTTAAAACTTCTCTGCTACCTCGCCAGATCGTATGTATGAATGTAAATATGTGTACGTGTATATATACACAGGATTAATCTCGTATAACGCGTGATCGTCTTTTGATGTATTTAAAAAAAGTTTTCAAATTCTACGAGTTGAAGAAAGATTGTCTCGTGAAATGTGTACTACAGCCACCTTGTGGACCTTGCTATAAGTTATGCGAGATGATAAAAGAGTTTCAAAAATCTATCGACCGCGGACATTTTTAAACAGACACTTTCCAATTTCCGTTGGTTGTCCAACAGACAATTCACCCTGCGTGTCTTTCTCTTTTTTCTTTTTCTTTCTTTTGTAGACACAAAGTATAAAACCAAAGGGAACGAGAATATTTCTATGTCCATCCGATAGGTTGAGAGGAAGGAAAGGAAGTTTATAAATTGATACAAGTTTATCGTCCGTCTATCACTATTTATCGACTGTATCGCGGACTATCGCGGGTCAGTCAATTCCGTACAATTCTCACTATCGCGAAACATTAAATACATACTTATATGTATGTGGTATATATACATGTGTATGTGATCTCTTTATTTGTGGTAATTCTTTTGAAATAAGGGAAGCGATTGACGCGTATAAGATTTCGTTAATTAACGGATGATGGCGATGACGACAAGAATGACAAAAACAACAAGAACGGCAACAATGACAATGACGATACAACACACACGACGCAATGACGACAACACACCACAACGCAACGTAACGACAACGATGACGATGACGACACGATGATGCAGCGAAGAAAACATTAAGAATAGACTTTCCCATTTGGCCAATCCAATCGGGAGAGAGAGATTTTTGTTATTCCATTAAATATCCTAATTAAAATATGACGAAATCTAAATTTGATCCAGGATTCATCGATTTATGGGAAGGAAAGTGGGCAATCTCGAAGATAAGAGAAAGAGAGAGACAGAGATATCGCTCGTGCACATGTAAGTTACATACGTTGGAAAATTACTAAAAATTACTAGGATTTATACTACGAAGTGATCTATCGTGGAACGATACAACAGGGACATATTCTAATCTCACGTTGAAAATAGGTGAAGATAACATTTCACTGAAAGCATCATGACTTTCATTTGTGTTTGCAAAACGAGCTCGAAATGAAGAAAGAGAATAGAAAGAAAGAGAGAAAGGAAGATACTGTTAAATGTTGATTACGTTTACTAATGCCTGTCAAAGGAAAACAAGGAATTACGAAGAGACATTTAACGTAACCAACCGAGCGACAACGACAGCATCAAATTTCGCACGGTCAAGGATCTCTAGAACTTTACTCTCGAAGGAAATACGAGGTATATGATAAATGCGACATAAAGAAGGGAGAGACGATAAAATGAAGAGAAATCAGGCAAAAAAAGAGAAGGGAGAGGAAAGAACAAGAGAAAGAGATAGATAGATAGATAGATAGATAGATAGATAGATAGATAGATAGATAGATAGATAGAGAGAGATAAAGAGAGGGAGAAGAGAGAAAGAGAGAGAGAGAGAGAGAGTGAGAGGAGACAAGAGCGAAAAAGGAAGATAGTTGCGGTGTGTGTGGCGCGCGCGCGCGTGCTCTGTGTAGGCGCGTGAAACGAAAGGGAGAAAGAGGGAGAGAAACAGGAAACTATGCAACGTACGATACGAGAGAGCGCAGCTTCGATTTTATTCGTCGTCGCAGAGTGATAATCGGAAATACGAAGGCAAGAATTCGCTTCGATAAAATCCCAATGAACCAATACAACATAAACCCGCAAATACGTTTATGTCCATTTATACACTAAAGAGCACATCGCGCTTTACTAGTAGCAAAATCAGGCGTGCTCCTTTGGTCATTATCGTTCTCTCCTTGGCATTCCTTTTTCGTCGCGACCGTCATTGTCGGTCGTGTTATAATCTTATTATAATCTTGTCTCCCACGAATATGGTTTGCAAATAGTAGTAGTAGTAGTAGTAGTGTAGTAGTAGTAGTAGTAGTAGTAGTAGTAGTGTAGTAGTAGTAGTAGTAGTAGTAGTAGTAGTAGTAGTAGTAGTGTAGTAGAGTAGTAGTAGTAGTAGTAGTAGTAGTAGTAGTAGTAGTAGTAGTGTAGTAGTAGTAGTAGCAGTAGTAGAGTAGTATGGTGGTGGTGGTGGTGGTGGTGGAAGTAGTAGTAATAGTATAGTAGTAGTGGTGGTAGTAGTAATAGTAGTATAGTAGTAGTGGTGATAGTAGTATAGTAATAGTGGTGATAGTAGTATAGTAATAGTGGTGATAGTAGTAATAGTAATAGTGGTGATAGTAGTATAGTAATAGTAGTGTAGTAATCGTCGTTGGCGGCAGCAACGACTGACTCGGCGCACAACGTTACTATTATTATTCACTAACACAATAAACCCATTGTGTTCCCGGTGGCACATTCCGCGCATACGCTAGTATGCACGAGAGTACAAGGGTGGACGCGTGACACGATTCACCGTTCACCGGCCATCTCTTTTCTGTTGCGAGTCAAGCCGAACGGAGAATCGGATCCGTTCGGTCGGTGGGTTGCCGCTGCCGCCGGCCGCCGCACGCTCGTGGTGAATATCACTACGAGTTTTATATGCTGTATGTGGTGTGTGTGTGCGCGCCGGAGAAAGAGAGCACGCGCGCGCGCGCGCGTGGTCACGAGAGAGAGAGAGAGAGAGAGAGAGAGAGAGAGAGAGAGACAAGAGCGACACTGCTGTTCGCGACGAAGAGGGGATACTAACGCGAAAGGGGGAAACTGGTGGGACGACGAGAGTCAATGTAAGAGGAGAAGGTGGGAGCGAAAGGTTGAGAGTGCGATCAGGGGAGGGATGAGGGAAGCAAGAAGCAAGAGGTAGAGGGAAAGAGAGAGGTGAGCGACGAGGAAAGTGCGAGACGCGTATGGTCGTCGTATAAATAGAAGCTATAGGCGGCGTATACTGACTCCTAGAGTAGAGGTAGTGGATACTCGTAGCAAGGACGAATTACTTCGCTTGCTTTTACCACGGACACGGGAGTCACTGACACATAAAAGCTCGTGCACACGTGCACGTTTACACGCGCGCACACGCGTAACGTACCGTACGTCTCTTACTCTCTATGCGCGCGAGCCAGTCACGAAAGAATAGCACATACATACACACATACACACACACACACACCTATGTGCGGAGCCTAAGAGAGCGAGTTCATGCAGAATGTGAGACTCTCTTGGATACAGGGTCCTGCCTGTGGTCACCACCACCCGCTACCACCGTCCTCGTCCTCGTCCTCGTCGCCGTCTCCGTCACCGTCGCCGTAATCTGTCACTACGGCGACGTTCTCCTTCCTAGGCGCCAGTTTCGGCCATTCTGTTTCATTCGGTCACTAACCATCGATGTCTCGAACAAAAGATCAGAAGAGGAGAGTAAAGGAATACGGTGAAGAAGAGCACACAAATGGCAGGGTTAAACACGTACACGTACAAATACACACACACACGCACAGACACACATACACACACACACACACACACACACACACACACACACACACAAACACACCGAGAACGCGATCCCCAGAACTGGTAAATTCCGAGGCAATTATCGGCTTCGCAGAGAAGCTCTCGGCACTCCGTACTTCTTTACCCCCGAGAGACCAGACAAGATTTTCCTTCTTTTATTAGATCACGCACACACTGCGAAAAAAGAATAAAAGTCTCCTGATAGTAGCACATATATTATAACACAACCGGTATAGAACATGATCAGAAGCGAGAATAGGGGGAGAGACGTTCGCCTGTACGATTCTTCACTTCGCGAATTCAATTTAACCAATACGCTGCGTACGCGAACGAGAATTACAAATGTTCCACCTACGAGTTATTGACATCTTTCTTTTTTATACATAGCTATTATATGTGCTCGCACCCGTCACCGTTATTGCCCTCGTCCTCGTCCTCGTCCTCGTCCTCGTCGTCGTCGTCGTCGTCGTCGTCGTCGTCGTCGTCGTCGCTGCGCGACGCCTCGTTCACACTCTCCCCCTCCCATTCATTCCTTCCTCCTTTCTTGCTACCCCGCACGACACGATCACGTACAGTCTCGGACTTCTCGGTTGCTCAACTGAACCTCTTTACACTCCGGCAGCTCTTACAACCGAGCGATCACGCGCGCGCATCTACGTTCTCCTCCTCGTCGCTACGCTCCTCCCTCCCCGATGCCCTATCCCCAGCTCACTCCGCCAGCGATCCAGTCAGGCGCGCGTATACGCGACGAGCATCGCGTAGAGAGTAGACACGCGGCTGCTAGCGAACGAGTATGCCGACGTATAGAATATCTCTGCCGATGATGCGTCACACAGTGTACCTTTTAATTTTTGCTCTCTCTCTCTCTCTCTCTCTCTCTCTCTCTCTCTCTCTCTGTTTCACTTTTTCAACTCTATTAGTTAAACTACGAAAACAAAATAAAGAGAGAGAGAGAGAGAGAGAGAGAGAGAGAGAGAGAGAGAGAGAGAGAGAGAGAGAGAGAGAGAGAGAGAGAGAGAGAGAGAGAGAACATATCCCATTTCTTGACGTTGCGACGAATATCCAATCTGAAGTGTACGGCTAAAGACACAGGGTCGACTTTACTCGTCGCCGGGCCTGCTTGGTAGGTTGGTCTCTATCATCAGGGCCGTTTTACGGATTATTCCCGATACACACGGGATGGATCGACGTGCGAGACTGCGCGCGATTTTTTTATTTTTTACTTTCCTCGCGAAAAATAATAACGATAATTTTGTTGATATTCTAGTATTTTTTGTACATGTATACAAAATGACTGTATAAGTCATTGCTTCGGTCAGCTTTAAATTTTTTAATTTTATGGATCAAGAAAAAAAAAAAGAATTATAAAGGGATACAAAGTATAAGGTATATGAATATTTTAAGGTAATATTGTGTTATATTGGAAAATTAATAAAAATTATTTCTTATCGCAGTAAATGAACAAATAAATCTACTCGTATTTCATGTCTATAAAAGACAATTACGATATAATAAAATATATTATAGTTGATAGTAAACATTTTTTTGCTTTTTTCAGCACTGTTTTTCCATAACAATAAAATAAATAGTATTTTTTAATAAATCCCCGATCATTCTTATAAAAAGAACGTGTTCATACTTATGCACCGTCTAATTGTTCAAGAAGTATCTGGGATATAAATTCAAATTAAGCGCGCGAGCTATTCCGCGATTCTCTTTTGTTATGAGCGTAATTTGTAGAGAGATAGGTAACGAAATATCGGAGCGAGGATACATAAGCGCGCCAGATTTAAACAGAACTGTGTCGATCAATGCTGGTACGGAGTCGTTACCAGGAGTCGAGAATTATTGAAAAGACACATCATACTTGGCAACTCGTTCGATTCCCTACCCTTCTCTCGGCGTTGGTACCTATTTCCGGGACACGATAGGATAGTAATAAAATGGATCTCTAATTCTTGCGCGTTGGTTATAATGTACATAGTTTTCAGTTTCAAAAATCCATAGAAGTTAATGTACATAATACCCAACCACCTGGTTATATTTCGGTTGAGTCTTGATCTAATGTCGACTGACATTTAATTGTATTATATCTTGTTATAATTGTTCTTATATCTTTGCTCAATAGTTAGATAAGTTTCTAACCTCGTTCATTCTTTTCTTTATTGTTATTATACGAAAGAAGAAGTGAGATATGGGAAAGATTAAGAACGAAGAAATAAGAGAAATATAAGTCCGAGTAGAGCTATGGACAGTGCATTAGCGAGTTCACGTTCTCTTTTTCTTTCTCAAAAAATCTGTTGATCCTAAGATCGTGTTGCCTCTCCCTCTGTTAGCGCTAATCACAGATCGAGCGTGGCAACACATTCGATTAATCGTTCTTTACCTGTGGTTTGCTCGTGTACGTGGCGACGGTGGTGGTTGTGACGGGGGTGGCAACGGTGGCGGTGACGGTGACGGTGGCGGTGGCGGTGGCGGTGGCGGTGGCGGTGGCGGTGGCGGTGGCGGTGGCGGTGGCGGTGGCGGTGGCGGTGGCGGTAGTGGTAGCGGTTGTGGCGGATATGCTTCGCATCGAACAAAGGCGAGAACGAAAAAGCAAGTGCGTGCGGGCGTAGAGAAGAAAGCGGGACATAGGAGGATAGGAGCTAGAAAGAGAGAGAAAGGAAGAAAAGAACGAGAGAGAGAGAGAGAAAGAGGGACAAACAGAAAGAGACTAACACGACGATCCTTCTCCTCCTGTGGCGCTGCTGTCGCACGGCTCACTCCTCTAGCCTATCGCTGAGAGCACTATCGGAGAACCACCGCACCTTCCTCCATGTTGCTCGATACTCGAGATCCTCTGTAGAGAGAAAGATCGACGATTGGCACTAAACACTACGAAGAATAAACAACAAGAGAGAGATGATAGGGCACGTGTGTGCGTAAATTTTCTCTCTCTCTCTCTCTCTCTCTCTCTCTCTCTCTCTCTCTTTCTCTCCCTTCCTTTCTTTCTTCTCCCACACACGACACGCATACACAGAACACATATACACAATAAAGAGAGCACTTGACCGAAAAATGTACCGGTGGCGGTTCTCGTAGCCTCTCTGTCACCGCGCGCGCGCGTACTATCTCCACGCTCTTCGGCACTACCGGAGACCTTGCTCGCTCGTCTGCGACTAACGCGCGCGCGGTTGACCGAGAGAAAGACACCAAGAAAAGAGACAGAAACAGCTGTGACGCGCGACGCCCGGCCAGCCGCCATTTACAGAAACGCACACAGCCTTTCTTTTTCTCTTGCTTTTTCTCTCCCTCCCTTTTCCTCTTCTCTTTCTTTCCCTCCCTCACTCTCTCTCTCTCTCTTTCCCTCTCTCTCTCTCTCTCTTTCTTTCTCGACGTACCTTACCTCTCCACCAGAGCAACCCTCTCTCCTCCCCAACCGACGCGTCTATCCGACCTATCCCAATTACAGCAACGTCCTTGAAGTGACTAACACCTCGTCGTTCACCGACTATGTGAGGAGTACAGAGTGGGATTCGTGTA
This sequence comes from Dolichovespula saxonica, assembly GCA_911387935.1. Taxonomy (NCBI): domain Eukaryota; kingdom Metazoa; phylum Arthropoda; class Insecta; order Hymenoptera; family Vespidae; genus Dolichovespula; species Dolichovespula saxonica. The sequence continues at coordinate 4,464,698 of OU427011.1, forward strand.
CGTCAGTCGAAAGAAGGAGAAATATAGGGGTAATAGAGAAAGAAAGAAAGAAAGAGAGACAGAGAGAGAGAGAGAGAGAGAGAGAGAGAGAGAGAGAGAGAGAGAAAGAGAGAGAGAGAGAGAGAGGAAAAGTCTCGTTGCTGGGGAGAAGAGCGTTCCGACAACGACGACGGCAACAACGATCACGACAACGACGTCACATCGACGATGATGAGGAGTGAGAGAAGCTGCGAGGAGAAGAAAGAAAGAAGAGGAAGAGTGCTTTAAACCTTCGTCGGGCGCTTTATAGGAACAAGAACGAAAGAGAAAAGCGATGTAAAGTCCATGGTTCCTGGAATGCTTGTCGCCGGGCAAGATAGGAGGGGACACCAAGCAACGAGGAAAGGGTGGAAGGACAAACTAGTGGGGATAACGAACACGCCTCCGTACACTGGAAAAGAGAGAGAATAGGAAAGGTTGCTCGATGTGGAACGTCAGAGAGTTACGGAGTAGCGCATTGAAATCGTGATCTTAATGCATCTCTCTCTTTCTTTTTCTTTCTTCTCATCGTTCGCATTCGTTACCGCGAGATCGATGGCGCGCTAATCGCTAAGAATATTGTCGCGCGGTGAAAGAAGCGGTACTGATCACGCACAGCCTCCACCGTACTTGAATGACACTTGTAGTCCCTTCTACGAGTTCTTCCATTACTCTCTTAATGAAATGAATCTTATATAGGCGAGTACGGGCCTCGTTCGCTCGCCAATGATTTTTCTCGACACTCCTCATTTCTTTGGGAATTCCTTAAGATTAAGATTATCCAGATACTGATGTATTGATATTTCTAAAAATTAATATCTAAAAACACGCATTTTGACATATTTGATACTTTCAAAATCGGATAATAATTATTACGACATTTCGAAAAATTATTCTTCGATTAGAAAATTCCTAGAGGTCACCGCACCGTACATTGTTTCAAGTCAATTCTCTTAAAGGGTAATGGCTTTTCTTTGCTTCTCGTCGAACGGCATCTCGATTATTGATTCAGCAGGTGTCGATCTTGAACGGTTAAAGAAATGTTTCAGAAAGTGGATTTTCCAAGTAACAACTGAAGAACTCAAATACGATCGATTATGCTTACATTGCGTTGGTTTTTTATGTTATATTTGTATTAATCGTTTTCTAAACATTCTATCGTTGACAATACTATTGTCGAATTTCTGACAAAAACATTGCGTCCTTTCTAACGAGCAGCTGCAACTTGACATCAAACAGAGAAAGAAAGAGAGAGAGAGAGAGAGAGAGAGAGAGAGAAAGAGAGATAGGAATGGGTGCGCGCGAAATTGGTCGGTTCGTTTGAAAGTTGAAGAAGCGCGCTTTTCGCTACTTGTATACATACGGGAGCACCAGTAGCACGCGCGCACATACACACGCACATGCATGCAACGTACACATCGTATAACTATTGAATACTCTTGCTCGTCGTAATAGATGCGTTTCCTGTTAAGCAAGCGTAGAAACTCGACTTTCGAAGAAACGAGGTTTTTCGTTCTAATCACGAAGGTGGTAAAGAGAAGGAGGAGGAGGAGAAGGACGATGAGAGGTGAATCATCGACACTCAGTACACACATTCATATCTATATTCATAGTATATATAAACGCATATGGAAACCGAATACGTATTCAAATTGCATAAAAATTCTCACGCGCATATAGAAAAAAAGAAGAAAATGAAAAAGATGAGAAGCGGCATATAGGCGAGGTACACGTGCGTCGTTCGACTCATCGTCGCGTACGAGCCACTCACACTCGTGGGAACGAATAAAAGAGATAAGATCGACGCTTTGCGCGTTAAACTAATTGCGCACGGCGACGGTGGCGATATTTAAAAGCGAGATATATATATATATATATATATGTATATATATATAATAATATATATATAATAACATATATATATATAATTATAATTAATGTTATATACACATATATATACACACATACATACTTTGCAGCCGCCCTTCTTTACCCTTCTCGTTCCTCGGATAGACTCCTCACCGGCGCTTCTCTTTCGCGCATCGTCCATTCTCCTTCGCCTCTCTTTCACCCACTCACTCTCTCTTTCTCTCTGTTCCTTTGTAAAAGAAGTGGAAAAAAAGGAGCATGGCGCGGGCGTACTGATTTCTCGCAAGATAAAAAAGAAACGCATCGGAGGTTACGTTAGGCGCGTCGTTCTCTGGAACAAAACTAAAAGAACAAAAAAGAGGAGAAAAGGAGAAAGATAGATAGATAGATAGTGAGAGAGAGAGAGAGAGAGGATGATGCTTCTTTTTACTCTCTCTCTCTCTCTCTCCTTTCAACACGCGCGCGTATTCTAACTTATTTGTGTTTACGTCACCGGGTGGGTTTTTTTTCTATTTTCTTTTTCTTCTTTATAATTATTATTATTACTATTATTATCGTTGTTTGATACACGCGGATAGAAAACGGTAAGAGAAGATTTCAATTTTTGCGCTTTTATTTCCTTAATTTCTTATGATATAATACTAACAAAACATTTAGTTTTTACAAAACGTGTCTGTATGTTCATCTTCTTTTTTTGACGTGTGCGTGCACGCGCTAGCACGAGCGCGGTGTGTATGTGTATCGTGACAAAAGCGGCTATGAGCGTATGCGCGCATTTAGCGCAGCATAGCGTTCCTGGTTAAAATGTAGAGATTATTTACGATTACTTCATAGGTTTAGTTTTATTTTTATTTCATTTTTTTTCTTTCTTTCTTTTCTGCGGCGAGTAGATGGATTTATAATAATAATAGTCATAATAATAATCATAATAATAATTGTTATAATAATAATAATAATAATAATAATAATAATAATAATAATAATAATAATAATAAATAATAATAATAATAATAATAATAATAATAATAATAATAATAATAATAATAAAAAAGAGATTTATAATACGCAGATGAAGGATGTGTCACGTGCGCCTCGCTTTCCCATAGGCTCTCTTCGTTCGAATTTGTATCTCGTTTTGTTTTTATTCTTTTCCTCTTTTTTTTTACTTTACTTTTTCCTTCTTTTGTTTTGCAAATATCGATTTTGCGCGAGTTTACATACGACGTGATCGATTTTGTTCTCTCTTCCCTTTATTTTTTGTTCTGCGATTCATTAATATATTTCTCCGTGAATAATAAATGTATGATAAACGCACAAAGGGATAAAAATGCTACTACACAACATGCGATATAATAATAGTATCATTATACCTCGATAATTAGTAGCTATAAATAGTTTTCAATAATTATTTGTCCAAACACTGAATATTTTACAACAGCCATCGATATCTCAACTAGTCCATAACTCTATTAAACAGTTAGCAACTTTTACAGTTTAAATTTTCATTTTAATAGTTATGCGTAGCATGTCCGATTGAATATCGTATCAATAATAGGGGTATATCATAAATTTTGTAATTTCCTAAAAAATATCCTCTAAAAAATATGTTGACCTAAAGATTATTATGACTGATAATCACAGACAATTTTTTTTTCAATTTTTCTTTCGTTCCACCTTCAGTTCGTCCTTAATATTATTCTGTTCTCTCTCTCTCTCTCTCTCTCTCTTTCTTTCTATCTATCTATCTATCTATCTACTTACTCTCTCGCTCTCTATTTACTCACTCTCACTCTCTCTCTCTCTCTCTCTCTCTCTCTCTCTCTCTCTCTCTCTCTTAAACAAGTATGACGTTCAAATTTCTACATTTCGTTTAAACGTTAGAATAATTATATAGTTTTTTTTCTTTTTTACAAGAAGCGTTTTATATTTCGATTTGAATTCCTTAGTTTCTTAAATACTCCTCAGAGGTATATTTAACAGAAAAGATGCGAAGAGAGAAAGCTCCTAATTGTAAAAGAGAGCTCGATGTGACGTTTCCCGAATTTGTTTGAAGAAGGAAAGCAGAAAAAAATGAAATAAAATATAAATAAATAAAAGTACAAAAATGGGCGGAAGTCGGCAACGTCAAGTAATAATAAAACGCAATAAATTTACAATCACAATTTTGTATATCTTTCTTCGATACAATTCGAACAGTATATATTTCAAATTTGCCGCCCGCCCGGATAGGTATAGGGAAAAAGAACAAAATATTAAAATAATAAAAAAATAGAATGACATTTTGTGTGCCTAAGGATCGGTGACTCGGTGATGTATTATGCTTTTTATCCATAGAATTATAAGTAATGGTAATTAATTAATAGTATTGATAATAACGAGAGCATAAGTGTAATACTAAAGAAGCACGTCTATACTCTGCTAACAGATTAGAAAATACATAGGAGCAGTTTAAAAAATTACAGAGTATGTGTGTTATGAAAAAAAGATATGTATGTAAATAAATCGAATTCATCGGGGGGTAAAGGAAAATGATGTTTTTTTTTCTTGTTGTTGTTGTTTCTTGTTCATATTCAAAGACGCACAACCGTTAAAACTACTTTGTTTTCATTTCCTTTTCGGAGCGTATATATCTTACGAAATATTGTAAATAAAAAAATAATTGGAAAATACAGCATGTTTCGTACATGACTATATATCTATGCGTAGCCATATAACCAGACAGTACATAGTCCATTTTATAACGATCACCGTGGGTAGAGCGACGCACAAAAGTAGGAATTTTGAAGTACGCTTTATTTATTTATAAACTCTCTGCGTTCTCGCACTTCAAAATACCGCATATATTAATTTTGGTTACGATTTTTAAGAAACGATTAATGAGGCTTTACTCGAACGAGAAACGCATCTTTCTTTTCCTGTAAAATGATTGATCCGCAATCCGTTGAATGCTAGTTCCTAGTCCATCATGTGCACCGTTTCGAAAATCTCACGACATTAATTTATTTTTCATATTTTCGTTATTGTTACTTTTTCGCCCTTTCTTTCTTTCTTCCCTCCCTCCCCCTCCCACCCTTCTCCCGTTAATCTCCCCACCCCACCCCCTTTAGAACCACTCCAGCGCGTAATCAATAAATATCAATAAAATATCTAACATTGCTATTATATTTTCAAGTAATGTACCTTCCTTATGGCGTATTACCTTTTCTTTACAGATTAAAATTAATTATCATTATATTAACAATATTCGTCATCTCCCAATAATAATTATTTAATTATCGGTAATTACAATATTAAAAAAATTCAGAATATCTAAAACAAAATAAAATAAAAAGAAAAAAAAATAAAAAAAAAATAAAAAAGAAATGGCAATTTCTCGTGACCAGAACAAGTTCCCATTTTTACCTTGTTTTCATCAACTTTTTACAACTCAGCATACATATTTTGTACCAAACCAGGCCGATTAGAATGTTAACGCGGCTGGCATTATTCGTTCGATTGAAATAATGCTCTTGCCGTTTCATTTATCCTTTATATTACTTCATTAAATAATTCGCGATCGGTATTCATCATATAACGCATTTCTTATTATTTATTATCAAACACTTCACTGCATCCTATTATATCTCTTACTCTAGGCCATTTTTTTCATGAAAAAGTGCACTTAACGGTGTCCATGAGAGCACCAAATATAAGGGACTACCACACCTCGGCAGAAATTGATTGATCGCACACTAAAATACTTTCGTTTACGCTCAATGGATGCATTATAATAATGCATTTGCGATTCTCAAAGCTTGAATCCGAGTAATTGGGACGTATCTAAATGTATCACCGGGTTAAAGCGTAGGTACGTTAAAGGTAAGGCAAAATTGCGTTTCGCGATATAAGAAGTGACTCTACGGAGTGTCCGTAAAATATGAAATACGTTCCCATGAAGGACGCTAAATGTTTATCATTTTTCTTTTTTTCTTCTTCTTTCTTTCTTTTCTTCTTATTTTTTTCCCATTATAGGAAAACATTGCAGAAACATTTGCTAGATGTACTCTAGAAATGCTTATTAAAGAACCACCGTGATCGTGTACATACATTGCGAACATAATTATTATATATGTGTGTGTGTGTGTGTGTGTGTGTGTTGTGTGTTCGGATAAGCTTTGATTGAGTGAGTAAAATCACTTTCCTATTAGAAGTTACTATAAAATATTCTAGAAATATCATAATACTTCTATTAAGCTTCTGTAAAATAAAGTTGCTTCTACCTGCTTTTATCTTAGCTTTGCGTTCATCGATATATCACAAAATAAACCAGTAGGATTTATAATATATATGTATATCGTTGAAAAGGTGGAAGCACAACACATGTAGATGCGTTATTTCAAACTGCAGAAAAGACATCGAAATGATATTGCGCGCTCAATAATAGTTTTTTTTTTTTTCTTTTTTCTTATGATAAAGAAGCAATTTAAACTGTAATATATCTCGTAAAACGAGATTCTATCATCGTGACTTTCTTCGACTACTAGAAAGACTTAAAAGTATCAATTATCAATGTCTGCCAAAGTAGGTACAACTCCAAACAGTATCTCGCGAGAGGACTGTCTTATCTTGCCATTCTGTATCTCTCTCTCCTTAATAATTACGATCCTAATTTCATTTAAAACGGCTTGTGATTCTTTTTTTTTTTACTTACATCAAGATGATATCTACTCTACAATTACATAATTTACAAGAGAATATTTGAAATCCGACCCTACAACAGACACGGGAGGTCATAAAGTTAATCATACACTGTACACTAAATTGAAATTTACAAAAGAAAAAAAAAAAGTTAAACAAAATTAAAAACAAAGCAAACAAAAAGAAAAAGATAACGTCGCTCACGCTATTTTAATATGCATTTAAATTTCAATTTGTAGCGATTATTTGTCAGCTGCTAAAAAACAGTCGTTTTAAAATTCTTTGTTAACAAAAAAATTACCCTCAATCCTCTTCTCGTAGTTACTGTATAATACACGAATATATTAATCGCATCTCTTTCTTGATTCGGTAAACAAGTTCGAATTGTCATGTACGTCGTGCTGTTAAAAAATGTATGGTGCATCTCCTACAAACAGTACATCGATGATATACTATCTTTTTAGCTTGGTCCGATTCATTCTAGAGGAAAATCGAAAAATGTTACATACTTGAATAATCGGTATAATTACATTCAGAAATCTGTGTAATAAAAACATACGTAAGACGATAAAATGATGATAAAGAAGACTTACATTTAGTGTAAAGTGTACGACAACTTGTACACTTAAGCCTCAATAATAGACAATGTAAAGCCTAAATCGTGCAGAAAAGCACAGGCGTGAATAATATAACACTTTCAAGAGTCTCAAGCGTTTTCCAACACGCAAGACCCTTTAGGTATGAAAGCGGGACACGTTGAATCATTTATTGCTATAAGTATAGTCCTTAAATCAACTACCAAACGTAGCTGTCTAAAATAACATTGTCATAAACGCCATTTTTTACGCTTTGTAGCTGGCCTTCTAATCAATCTCTTAGCGCGTATCTACTTTCTCTTTGTAGTAATAAAAAGCTGCTATCTCTGAAAATAGTTTGATGTTCAAATGAATAACCTTCAATAAAATGAATCCTATATTCAAAGCGCGCGTAATTATAGCACGTATTTCTCTTTCTTTCTCTTTTTATCTTTATCTTTCTCTCTTTCTATCTGTTTCATGGGTGTTTGTTTGCGAAATTTTTATACGCAGTCTCAGTTGAGGTACTTGCGACACCTGCGAGAACCACAGGTACATGGTATCTTGATATCCTCAAATGGAAATTTGTAGTCGTACGTTAACTCTTCTCCTTGAACGATGCGTCGGAGTGCAAAGATTAAAATATGTTTTTTACCTAGGATGTCGACCACTCTTGAATAACAATTTGGCTGCAACATAAATTTGGAAATTTATCTCTCTCTCTCTCTCTTTCTTCCTCTCCCCCCCTCTTTATTCTATTATTTTAGAGCATGGAAGTTAAATCAAACTTCTAATTAAATAAAACCTAATTAAAACCAAATTCTTGTTTATATAGATAGTTTGATTCATAAGAATGAGATAAATATATATACCTCGCATGAGTGATTGATGAATCTCGCTGCATTTCCTTTCATTGTGGCATCAACAACTAAATGATCGTCGATTTTGAACATGTAACATCCGATATTTTTACTGTCATAGTATTTTTCTCGTTTGTCCGTCAAGGATGCACGAATTACCTAAGTGAATTATTTTGATATTATGTATTTCATATGTATGATTTATATGGAAAAATCGGTGTATATATATATATATATATATATATATGGTATATACAAAATGATTTTTTATATTCATTTACCTCTCCTGCATACTCAATGACCATTTCTCCAGCTTCGATGTCTCTTAAACAGAAAAGACCTCTTCCGTGTATGTGTGAATGGTACACTCCAACAGATTCTTTTGATGTTTCTTTAAGTATTCTAAAGCGCATTGCCATTGGTAAATTCGTGCTCGTTACCCGTCTATAAATATAAAATATGTATTCATGTGTGAGTATCTTTAAAAATTGTACGATACATATAAAATTATGACAAATTTGATATAAATAAAATTGAACAATTTTGTTAATATTACCTTGATTCTGCTTCTGAGATAGCAATCATTTTTGGTTGCTGTCTATGTCTTGATGCCAACCAACTGAACATATCGTGCACTTTTCTTGCTTTAAATGGTTCTGCACGAGCTGCACCATTATCACATGCTGCTAGAAGATCATTATCCGTTTCACTGGATATTGTTGGTGTCAAGTTATGAAATTTGGGTTTATATTTAGTGCATCTATTGACACCTGGTAACTGCTCGACTAGATATACTGTCGCATTATTTTCTAGCCCAAGATTTTCAGAAAGAGGATTATGTGGTAAAGGAGGCAAATTATGAGCCTTTCGAGCATTTTGCACAGCTTGGAAAACCATATCCCACACTTCAGACATCGAAGATGCAGTATGCGTAAAACCATCCTGAGATTTGATTTCATACATTAGACTTGGCCCTTTCGAACAACTTTTCTGTGCTTGTGGATTTGAAGTTTCTTTTTGAGGAAGTTTCATCGACTTTGTAATTATTCTAGGTTTTTTCACAGCAACTGGAGGACTTTTCTTCAATACATTCACTTTGTTATCTATATTCTTTACTTTTTCTTCTATCTTATTTGTTTTTAACGTAAATGTTTTAATCGGTAAAAGTTGTAAGGATGTTATTTGCGGTACCTGCTTTGTAGGTAATATCTCTACTGACGTTACTTGTGGGGATTTTTTATTTTGCGTTATAGTTTTCATATTGTGCCTAATCTTGTAGGAACCATCTTGTAATTGCTTTTGCAATACGATCTTCAAGGATGTGCTATGCAATTTTTCTTTATCAAGTTCCAGTTTGAGATTGTCCTTAACTTTTTCCACAGTTTCTGTATTCAATTTTCGTGTTTCTGTTATATTGTTAATTTCGTTTTCAGATTTTTTCATCGGAACTATGCTTTCAATGATCTGTCTCTTAGATTCTGTATTTGTTAGCTCAATAGGTGACTTTATAATAGGTTTAGTTGGTTCTTCCATAACGATTTCTTCTTTTTCTACAGGTTTAATAAGATCTTGTTTCGGTGTAACAGCCTGCATTGGCAAGACTCTATTCATGGGTCTGCTTGTTGGTACATTGCTCATAGACATTGTTATTTTATTTTGGACATTACAACTAGTTACAACTGGATTACTACTCGTGCTTACATTGATACCGTTAGAATTTGATACATTACTGCTATAACTATTATGCACATTATTTACATCATGATTCAACTTATTTACAATTATATTCCTTTGTGTTATGCAATGATTAGGTAAGGGCAGTATTTTAGATGATATGCTAGCCTTTATCATGCTGGTATTTTCTGATACATGTTTTGAATCAAAATATGGTCTGACACTGTTACTAATAATTTGTTCTGTGTCGAAAGAAGTTGTTTCTTTTTGTTCAGTGATTTTCCATGAACCACAATTCAATTGTATGCCTGGATGTGAAGCTGGACTTGGACGTACTGCAACTCTTGGAATAGTTGGCATTGTCTGTTGTAAGGGTTTAGGAGGTGATGTTATTCTTGGTGTAATCGTAATAGAAGCTTCGGACGAACATACATCTGATATTTGCACTGGATCTGCAAGTGCTTCTACTACTGTCCTACAGGGTGACGACGATATAGAATTACATGCGATCGAGGCAAAATTTTGTTCAATGCTAGTGGGAATATTAATTTGTGGCGTTACGACCGTGTCTACTACTGGTGTATGCTGACTGACCACGACATAACCACCAGGTACACCAGTTACCGCCGATACGCTTGGTACATTTCCCATGGCTTGTACATTTGATACATTTGGTACACTAGGTATATTAGGTACAGTAGCTACGTTAGGTGCATTAGGTGCACTCAGTACACTGGGTACGGTGGGTATACTAGGTACACTAGGTACGCTAGATACGTTAGGTATGCTGGGTACAGTAGGTACTGTAGGTACACCCGGCACAGTAGGCAAGCCCGTTACATTAGGTACACCTGGTATGCTCTGTACTGCTTCAACTGCTGTTACAGTTGGTACTCCAGAAACAGATTGAACGTCTACAATAGGTTCCATAAGTTTAGAAGCCTGAAAAACTTGCGTTGTTGTCTGATAACTGCTTGCTAAGACTTGCGGTACTGCTCCAGTCATGAATTGACTCGAAGACATTACTGTATTGCTCACTATTGTTTCTAAACCATAATACATGGGCTGATTAGAAACAAACATACTTCCTGTTGAATCTGTAAACATTTCTAATGTTGGAGTAGAACTCAATAACAACTGTTCCGATGATATTACACCACATTGTATTGCACTTGGTTGCTGTTGTATAATAGTTCCCAAAACTGTTGGTTGGGTCTGTGCAATTTGTACACTTGGTAATATCGATATTCCTCCATTTTGTAACGCTAGTAAATTATCAGATGGCGTTTGTATGTATGTACCTGGAACTAACTGATTAGTTGTTATAAATTGTGGTTTGAATCCAGTTTCATGTTGACCACTGATAGCAGTTATATACTGCAAATTTTGTCCAGATTGCTGTTGTAGAGTTTCAACATATGCAGACATAATACTTGGAGAAGGAACTTGTTGCAAGATTACTGTTGGGCCATTAGGCCTTTGAGCCTGTTGTAACTGAATTACAGGAGTACTAGTTTGCATTGGCTGAAGTCTAGTAGGTCCGCTATGCGACTGCATGGAATTCTTCATAACATGTGATTTGATGTTTTTTGCACGAGGTCTAGCAGCACGAGGTGATTTTGATTTTGTTACTCTTGATATTTGAATATTTGTTAATGATGCATCATTTGTTGCAGTTTGTACACCAGTAGATGAAAATGTTGGCGATACTTGTGGACTTGGAATGCTTTGAGAACTTGTGCTGTCTGGAGAACTTATTGGCATATTTACCAAAGTTTGTGTAATACAAGAGTCATTGGAGATCGATGGAGGATCTGTTATTTCTGTTATCTGAACAGTACTTTCTTGAGGTAATACTGTGGCATTTGGTAATGTCGCTGTCGTTCTAGTGTATTGAGTCTGAACAATCATATCATTAGATGTTAATACTGTTTGATGAACAGTTTCTACGGTAGCACGAGTATGTAATTGTGGTGTAATAATTGCTTGAGCAATTGGTTCTATTTGAATTCCTGGATGGGGCGATGGTACAGAGGCTTCTATAGGCGATGTAGCTTGTATTTCAGTATATTCTGATGTAAGTGTATGTCCTTCTGATGGAGAAAGAGTTATAAATTGTGGAGATACTGATCCAATATTTGGAGAAAATCTAGAATCCGGAGATGCTAATTTGTTATCCATAATTTCAGAATCACTATCGCTTGTAATCATAATATCACAGTTAATTAGATGTCTATTATAACTATCTTGTGTTCTATATGTGCAACGACATCTTTCACAAGTTACAGGTTTTTCGGTGTGATCGATCGGAGGTTCATAGTGTGGAATGACATTGGCTATTTCATTCTCATCATGTTTAGAAGATGTACATTCGTCGTCGCTCGAAACGTCATCTGCTCCGTCTAACTGTGGAATTTGTAAATTTAATTGGAGATCTTTCTCTTTGAAAAAATTCGATTTATGCTGCATCGATTTTGAAATATAAGAGAAATTATCTTTGTCATTTTCTTTTCGCGTATCATTGTGTGATAAATGTGACCTGAGAAGACCGAAAATTCTTCGTGAATGTTGTACATTTGAAGGGTGTATAAATAAATTTAAATCTTTTTCCTTAGATAAGATCCATTCGTTATCATCACATGAAGATTCATCATTGATACCATCTAATTGAGGAATGGATAAGTGTTCAGATTTTTCCAAAGATGTTTTTTCCTCTATATTATATTCAGGAGAACTACATTCGCTAGCGCTACTTGGATCAGCAGAACCATCCACTTGTAATATACGAGGCTGTTGTCTTGTATGCCAAAAGAGTCTTTTATGTTCTTTACCATCGTCTCTCGAAGGCAACACGTGACGATTAATGCCACTTGAATCTTCAATACAATATTTTATTTCACGTACTGAATCAGATATAATATTAGGAGTATTTGCTCTACCCACAGTAACCATTATACTCTCAGGAATTCGTAATTCATGAATCATAGATGTATGTTCATTTTGTGCATCAAGTACCATTACACTTGTTTCAGTAGATTTTCCTGCTGTGTTTCTAGGTAATTTTCTTCTTTTTATACTAGGACCATATGTATTATCCAATTTACAACTCCAAGTAAGACTGCAAGATCTCTGATGATGTCTTGGGCCTCCTACTATTAGTGAATTATTCGATATTACTTCTGATTTGGAGCGTTTTAATTCTCTACCACCACGCTTTTGACTTTTAGAATTGAATAAATCATCCATAAAATCTTGAACAGAAGTCTTTGTTTCTAAATGTACCCACAGATCGTTATGCGTTCCTAATTCTAATAAGGAGGGATCCATTTTTGAGATTTTACTTTCTGCTGGTTTAGATGATTCCGCTACTTCCGAAGATAACATATCATCTTTAAATAAATCATTCGTGAAAGTGCCGTCATTTTTCAGATCCATAGTTAAGAAGTCCTCAATAGTCATTTTCGGAAAAATATCTTGCATGGAAATCCCATCCAATAAATCATGGGGTAAATCCTCAAAAATAGCTTCTTCCAATTCAGGTGGTAACAAATCTGTATTATTTTGCTCAGCTAAATTTTCATCAACTTCTTTACTACATACAGTATCCAATAATGCATCCAAAGTTTGTTTTACAACTAAATATTCAACTTTATGTTTATCCGTTGACAGATCTTCCTTCCTTTGCTCTTTGGAATGATCAATAGTAATGTTATTTTCTAAATCAGCCGATACTTCTGGCACGAATACTTGCACGTACGTTCTAATATAATATCTAACAATTTTAAATGGATTTACAGTGGACCAGTATAACCGTGAACACTTATAATCGCAAGGTATTATTTTTTCAACTGTATCAGAAAATTCTGGTACTATCGTACCTAAGCAATCAATTATTAATGAGCCGATCATTACTTTGACTTTATTTGGTTCTACATATTTTTTCTTCTTACGATCGAGTTCCACGTATACTGGCCTCTTTAAACTAAAATCAGCTTCATTATGTAGCGGTTTATGCGTCGAGTTGTTTAAATGCAAAAAGCAAAATACTGTTTTGTCATCATTAAAAGCAAGACCAATGTTTCTTGCACAGGGATAATGAAAAGTGTTGTTACAATTTTTTGCACAACATCCTATGCTCGCTCCTTTTTTACCACATTCACTGCAACGAATCAAACGTCCTCTTGAAATAGCACTGTGAACATTCTGCAGGGAACCATCAATTTCTTCAAACACTTCGTTCGACCATAATGCACAATTTGCATGGACCCATTCATTTTGGCCACAATATAGAAGTCTACCTTCCTTCGTTTCTTGACCATCACCTAATCCTTTACACAAACAGCATGACCTGCTATCTTCTTGATTAGCGTTATATGAATTCAATGGTTTTGCTGCAACAGCTTTAAAACCTTTTATTATTTCTTCTTTGTTCGTGTCTACAACAGAATCGTCAGACTTTCGTATCGACGAATCATTATTTTCATCGGCACCTATAGTTGAAGTGGGTGCACCACCAGTTTTATGATCAGTTTTAGAATTTTTTGGTACAAACCATGGAAATACTTCTTGTAAAGTTTCGTGATATGCATCCATCAAATCTTTAATATCAGTACGATTAATTACGTGCTCCATATCTGCATGAAATTGGATCAACGATTTATATTCGTTATTATTAACTTTTTGTTTAACAGTCATTAGCGTGGGTGATGGTCTCATAATAATTTGTTGTTCTGTACAATGACAGTTTGAAACTTCACCTAATTTCTCGTTGGTGGATTCCTGATTACGAGTCGCATCTTTTTTATCAACATCCAGTGTATCTTTAGGGATACAATTCTTTACCCTCACACTACATTCTTTTAAGTGAAACTTTTGTCGTAGACGACGTAAGCCTTTTCTCGTTGATCCTTCCGTTGGTTGTTCCTCCATCTCAGATTTGTTTGATAAATCAGATTTCAAACTGGAGACTGAATTATGTTCTCCGCTTCCAGTTAAATCATCAGATTCATCTGATGTGGCAATCTCTTTATTGTTTGTACCATTTACTTCAGTTTTGTCTTCGGGAAGATCTATTTTCTTTGCAGTTGGAATTGACTTACAGAAACATTCTTTTTTAGGACTCCATTTTAACGCGGCACAAGCTTTTCGATTTTTACTCAATGATTTAATTACACAGATAAGACCGGCTTTAAGTTCTGCTTCAACGGCATTTCTCCAAACAGAATTTGGATTCTCAGAACATTGTTGGCAAGTAAACTCGATGGAATCTGGAAGATAACTAAGAATTTGATATTTTTCATCCGAGAGACCTTCGCAACGAGCGTGAACCCAACAAGAACATTCACTACACTCCATCATCTGGAAATATATTTTTAACCATGTATAATTTAATGAACTAGCGATCAACGCGCGATAAATTATTTTTTCGAATACTTACTTTAGTATCAAAATCATTTTCATTGTAACATTTTTGACATAATGGGCAATAGTTTCCTTGTTGCCTCAATTTAAAGCACATAGAACATAAAGGTAAATTGCCTACGTGAACGTTTACACCCTCGCTGCCACAACTTTTACACTTGATACAACTTTGACATACATAAGGTCTATCAGGACTATAAAGTCTAGAACTGATACCAGATTTTAAAAGACATGTGTGATGAAATGACTGACGACAACGAATACAAGATAATTTTGGACCAAATCTTAAATGGCAGGATTGACATATCGTACACCTTGGACAGCACCAATTTGGTTGTGAACAAGTACTCCATTCGCTAGGTTCCAAACAAAAAGCGTGGTATGGTTCGCAACAACATTGACAGTAAATCAGCTAGAAAAAATTAATACATAAAAAACATTGCAATATATTACACATTAAATAACATACATCGCTTGAATTTTTCATACATACCGGTTCTTTCCCGGCACTCCCGCAAAGGAAACAAATGGCAGGAACGTGAAATAATTCTGAACCAATGAGAGCAAAACCTTTTGCCCCTACTTCAGTAGGATCATATTGCTCCCAGAAGTCTATAGACACTGTGTGTGATGTTTCAATATTAGTTTTTGAAATCTGTAAATTAAAATATTTCATTTTAGTATATGCAAGGCTTTTTAAATAGTAGACTTAAAAATCTACTTACCATTGAAAAATTAGACATGGACATATTTTGCTGTGATTTACCCTTTTTCGAATAGGATTGTTGTACAGTATTAACATTTGTATTATGATTATTCTCATCGTTATCCTTGCAGATTTCTTTTTCTTTCGAATTATCGTTTTTCTTATCAACCACATTAGTTTGTTTCGTAACTGCCTTTGGACTATGGCTATTATTTTCAGATTCCTCTTTACTATCTAAAGAAGGAAAAGTTGCTATTGGTTGTCCAAGAGCAACGCTTGCACTTCGACAAACATGCTTTACTCTTGGTCCTTTCAATTCGAGTTTCTGCCTAAGAGGTTGTGGACGGTGATTTATTTGTGGCGAAGGAAGTATAGGGTTTTTGATTTTCTTCCGTACTTTAATTCGATTGTGCTTTCTTCTTTTTTTATTTGGCGATGTACTCATTACAGCATCAACTGCAATTAATAAGTTTGTAAATGAATTTGAAGTTTCATAACGCGGATTTAAAAAACGTAATTAATTATTTAAAACATTGAAAAATTCATATCCTTACATTTCTCAAGTTTTGTATAAAGAAAACCACCTGTTCCCTGATAAGCAGTTTTTTGACCTAATTCAATATTCTTCCAACTCATCGCAGACTTGAATAAATTTTTTTCCAGACTATCTTCCGCTGGCCAGCTTATTTTGCACGGTGGCGATTTTTGACCTTGACAATCACTTTCATCTTGACCTAATAATGCTGATGTACTTAAGGGATCTCGCATCATAGGTGGCAACATGGAATTCAAACCAGATCTCAACGTGGCAGGTATATTATAACACTTGAGACACATTTTCAACCAACAAGCTGGACATCTAGCCTTATAAACACAGCGCATGAGATTCCATTGATGACTTCTAACAACAGGTGGTACAAGACACAATCCATCGCCTTTGTGACACTGGAGAAAAGGAAGAGGACTATTTGTTGACTTAGCACAAGCTTGTCGTTTAATCATTTTACTAATAAATTTACGACAAGATTCACAACTGTGAATTCCAAACTTCCGAGCTTGCTTGACAAATCTATAAAAGCGTACTGCACCGCAAACACCACATTTTATAGTTCCTGTCAAACCTGTAAATTAAAAAATAGATAATATATAAAAGTATATAAATATCTTATTAATAATGTGACAATAATCTTTAAATACCTAGGTTTGTGCTTCCATTGGAATTAGTATTAGTACTTGTTACAGAAAATGGGCCTTCTGTTCCACCCACACATTTATTATCCAATTTTAATCTTGCCTTTCTTAAAATAACTTTTCCTCCATTCAATTTTATTCCCGACCATTCAGATTGTTCATCTTCTGTATGATTACTGTGATCACTTCCACTTTCAGATAAAGTACTTTCTGTATCAAAATTATCTGAATTACTCTCAACTGTTTTGTCATCTTTATTTAGACAACATTGTTCTTCTGTACTATTGTTCTCTGTTAATTTTGTATTATCTTGCGTATTATTTGGACTATTTGTATCGTGGAATACTTCACACTGAGTTCCTGATCTTGTTTGAACTCTGGAAGACTCATAATTTGGAACATTGATATCAGGAAGAACTTTTGTAGGAACAGATATCTGTTTATTGTTTCTGGAAATGTTTGACTTAGGGCTCTGTACAGTTCCATTTGTATTCTCTGAGCTATCTTGCTTAACATCCAATTCATTAGACAAGCTGTTTGTTGGTTTTATCTTAGAGGATGTGTTATTGTTTTTCTTTGCTTCTTTTACTATGGGTTTAGATACTTGTACATCTTGCCTTGAATCTGAGAACTTTGTAGAATTTTTCGTTGGTTGACTTGTAATTTGGTTATTTGAAGTTGTACGTTGAACTATTTTTTTACTCTTACTTTTTATTTCCTCAACTTTTAATTTTGTATGTAATAAATTAACAGTTTCCTCTTTTGACTTTGATTCTTGATTGTTTAATTTGTTTACAGCAAATCTAGCTTTTTTAACATGTACATTAATATCATTTTCATTATGCTCTGTACCAG
Organism: Dolichovespula saxonica; assembly: GCA_911387935.1. NCBI lineage: Eukaryota > Metazoa > Arthropoda > Insecta > Hymenoptera > Vespidae > Dolichovespula > Dolichovespula saxonica. The sequence continues at coordinate 4,482,544 of OU427011.1, forward strand.
AAATATCTTCTAATTCTTCTATGAATCGTTTATTAGGTTTTATAACTCTTGACGAATGTGCACTACGTATAGGTAATATAAATTTTCTTACAGTATTGGATTTATCACCAGACTGTACTATGGCATTACGTACATTGCTGCTATTAGATTTTGCTCTTTGTAACAATCTTTTAGCTGTACTATTGCGTAGTTGTCTAGTACGTTGGTGTTGGTCTAAGATAGCATTCACTGACTTCAATACTGGAGTTTTCATAAAATTTGAAAATTTGATATTATTACAATTTCTTCTGGTTTTGGGTTTATTAAGTTTTGAAGTCCTTTTACAATCCGATGTAGTTAGATCTTTTTTAACATTTTCATTCGATTCAGAATTAGTATCGCACAATTTCTCTATATTATTTTCCATATCCATGGAAGAATTTTTGACATTTGTAATATCTTTATTAGAGCTAGATTGTAAAACATGATTTTTAACCTTAACGGAAGGAGCTTTATTATTTGTAGTTTCGGTACCATGTTGCTGTGTTTTTATGTAAGACACAGAAAGATTAGCCTCTTTAGTGCTAAAACCATGGAATGGAGGATGTTCCTGTAAAAACAATTATACTTTCAACGTAAAAGTAAAATATGATATTCAGTCTTGCAAGGAATCAACAAAGTTATAGAAAGTACATACAACAAGATGCTACATTAAGATAAACAATGTACTTTGACATCGAGTAAACATATTATATAAAAAGACAGATTATACAAATTATAACATAACATAGATAAAATTTTGGGAGTTACTTTAAAGGTGCAACACAATTTGTGAACTGTATGGATGAAGAATCTTTTACAGAGTCATTGACACTTTCTACCATAGCAATATATCAGTGAACGCGACAAACACTCTACCACATCGAGGCCGTAACTCCTTTCTAAAACATTAACCTTCATTACACAGTCGAATCTTAGCATTTTTCCGACGATCAAATAAACGCCGTATACGTTTCATAGGACGCTCACGATGCGAACGCGATGATAAGTGTCAAATACGATAAATTCTAAGATCGGTAACGATAATACGAGGTTCATAATATATCGTGAACAAGATCAAACTGTAAATTTACCTTCTCGTTGTCACCAAATGTTTCGTTGAACAGGGAAAGTCCGTAGTAGATGTTCTCGGCGACGGTTACCGAATCGTTTTGGACAGTCTCGGGCTGACCGAGAACTTTTATCCGTTTCCTGGTCACCGTTTTCGGCGGCTTCCCCGGAAACTTGGACCTTCCCATGTTCACACTTTTCAACGATCAACCTCAACCTCACAACGAAATTCTGTTTCCATTTTACGTGATTTTGCCCAGCCGAGGTGCCTCAACCGAACACCAACGAATATTTAACACACACGAAACTTGCAGCCTTCGTCGATCATCGGTTACATTCGGAAGAATTCGTCAATGACCGCGAAATACGCGCGTACTGTCAAACCAAAACTTACTAATACTAAGATGAAATATGCCCTGTTTAACGTCCTCTGTGAACTGTCAAATCGTGAATGGAGAAACAACCTGAAAGAACGAAAATTTTCTAGAATTTACAATTTTATTTGTCATCAATCAACGCTTTTCGTTGAATTTAATCATTGTTCAACGTTTACGTGATTGTTGTTAGTAATCAACTTTAAGAATCTTGCACCAACGTATACTACAAAGAACCCTAGATGATATTGAAAAGAGATAGAGTACGACGCCTCATCGTAGGGCGAACTCTCATATAACCTACCGTCAGCGCCGCCTACCGTAAACGTGAAGTATCAACGACGATGAAACACTCTACGTAATTAATTCGAAAAGCAAAAAATGTTGAATGTATTCATATGAAATAATCGTAAAAGGAGTTGACGATTGTTTAATATTCAACAAAATAATATTTCTCTTCGGTATAACCGTAGATTAAAACATCATGTACCACACACACACTATATATATACATATATATATATATATATATATATATATATATGTATATATGTATATATGTATATATTATATATATATTCTATCCATTAATAAATTGAACGACACAAAAATGTATTTACACTTCTTAAGGTTATGTATCATATTTTGTCATGATGGTTAATTGCCGATATATCGAATATTAAAAAATTAATTAAAAAATAATATCAAGTTGATAGTTTTCGAATGATCGAATGATCTAATTTCAAGAATCGTGTGAAAATATCCATTATGAACAGAAAAATAAAAAGAAATTTGACTAGAAAGGATGATCGTTCAGTTAGTCGAAAGATGACAAAAACGTTTATCTGTCTCGATCATTTCACTTGAAACGGTTGGCCGGGTTTGGTATCGATCGTATTCGTTGAAATTGGTCAGCTAGTCGACTAGAAGGATGTAATGGAGCTAGAAGATCTACCCTTACATTTTCGTTCTTTTGCATTGCGTTCTCTCCTTTTACCGGTGCATTGACTCGCGTTTCTTAATAGTATAGATCAGAGCGTGCGATCCTAGAAGAATAATAAGACGCATGGGACTCGACGGCTGCATCGTTCGATGTGCATGAGAAAGACAGAAACAGAGAGAGAGAGAGAGAGAGAGAGAGAGAGAGAGAGAGAGAGAGAGAGAGAGAGAGAGAGAAAGAGAGAAAGAGAGGGGGAGAGAGGGAGAAAGAGAGGGAGAGAGGAGACGCGCGAAGATCACGAACACTTTTACGGATTAATAACTTCTCTTACACATCATATCTGTGTGTAGGTTGGGTGAAATTGTATTGGAAAAAGCGTGAGAGAAAAGAGAGAGAGAGAGAGAGAGAGAGAGTAAGAAAGAGAGAGACAGAGAGATAAATAGACAGAAGTCTAACGAAGAAAAGATAGCTACTTTACATTTGCTGAGTATCTTTATTATACATATCTTGTCTGGATATAAGAAAAAAGAATCATTCTTTTATAACGTCTCTTCGTACCTTCTACTCTCGTTAGTTTACGAAAGAATTTAATATACTTTGGTCTGACCGAGAACACGAAAGGGATGGAGACAGAGAGGAAGAGAGAGAGGGGAAAGAAAGAGAGAGAGAGAGAGAGAGAGAGAGAGAGGGAGACAGAGAGAGACAGAGACAGAGAGAGAGAGAGAGAGACAGAGAGAGAGAGAGAGAGAGAGAGAGAGAGACAGAGAGACTGATAGAGGAAGGACGAAGGGAAGAAAATGGAGACGTTTTTGAGGCGTGTGCTGGACCAATAAACGCACTTATCTGCGGTCATTCGCGCTAATTTTTTGCCACGCGATAGATATTATACACGCATACTCACACACACACACCTATCTTTAATGGACGGTCTTGGATGATTCCTCTTGCTATTAAAGTACGAGAGCTTGTATGTGAAGTACATATATCTACTATAATCCTGTAGAAATGTCCTCCGTAAGAATTCATATATATATATATTATATATATATATATATATATATATATATATATATATATATATATATATATATATGTACGTACATCGTACGTACGTATGTATGTATATACGATATATGTCTAGTTTAAAGTCGTGTTTCAAAGAAATCGCTTGTTGCATATTCTCTTTTATCTCGATATCAGCTTTGTATCTCCAACAAGAGAAAGTGGATACCGGGTAACAATGCTCGGGAAAAGTGGGAGTGAAAACGTTGGAAGATTAAAGCACCTTTTTTCTTTTTCTTTTTTCCTTTTTTTTCTCATCTTCTCCCTCTAATTACTTTATTACGATTCGTAATAATAAGTGGCGGACTTTTTTGCTTCATAATTCAAGGGCAAATAATCTTGAGCGAAGTAATTATCGGGCCTTTTTATAGCTTCTTCACACGGACAAATATGTGCGCGCACATATGCACGTATAACACCTATGTATACGATACATGTGTACGAATACACCATGTTTAGAAGTGTTGATAAGGCACATAGATTATGCTTATAACGTCGTAGCACCCCTGACATCGTTATTCTTTTTGATTTCGATTTAGGGTGAGCATTCTTATCGATTCCTTTGGTCCTCCCCTGTTTCCCTTTCAACGATTGTTCTAGTACTTGTTCCTCGTGTCGCACATCGATGCGAGCAACTCAGAAAGGCAGTCTCTTCTCCGTTGGTATGCCAAGCACGATAATTAGGAGGAAGCTAAAAGAAGACGCATTCGACGAAGTAACGAACCCAACCCTCCCTATACCCATCGAGCTTCGGATACCCGAACTCGTACATTTAGATGAAATCCTCTTCCTTCTTTTCCCTCGTTTTTCTTCCGCTTTATTCTTTCTTCCTCCCTCCTACTCTCTCTCTCTCTCTCTCTCTCACTCTCTCTCATTCTCTTTCTCTCCTTGTCTCTGTCGTTTTTTCTCTCTGTTTCTGTTTCTCTCTCTCTACTCTTTCTCTATGTCTCTGTTTTTCTCTTTTTCTTTCTCTATGTCTCTGTTTCTCTCTCTCTTTCCCTATGTTTCTGTCTGTCTGTCTGTCTGTCTCTCTCTCCCTCTCTCTCTCTCTCTCTCTCTCTCTCTCTCTCAAGTATTCAAGAGAAAGAACACAATAGCGATTCTTCTCACGTCACAGCGGACGGAAGGACAATATTTCTCATCATCGCGTTTACATCTAAGCCCCGTATCAGAGGCTGCTGATCTCTCTTCGCGACGAAAAAAAACAGAAAGCCGTGAGATCGGCGGAAATCTCTCTCTCTCTCTCTCTTTGCTTTTTTCTTTTTGTGTGACAAAATCAAAGAAGAAAAAAGAAAACAATAGAGACAGAAAGAAGGAAACGATGGAAAAAGAACAAAAAAAAGAAAGAAAATGACTCTCTTATTGGATCGTCCACGTTCCGTTCATTCATCTAAGAATAAGCTTTCCAAAATCAAGAGTAGGAAATCTCATGAATCGCTCTCAGCTCTCCTAACCTTTATCGTATTTTCTTCTTCTTACTTCTTCCCCTCTTTCTCCTCCTCTTCCTCGCTACGTTCACGCCTGTTTGAACAGTGTTCCCGTATTCTTGGCATTTCTCTCTCAGGATACGAGAACCCGTTATCGGTGGGACGAGGAGTGTGCAAATATCGCATAATACGGAAAGATCTGAGAGAGCAATGATAAGAGCTCAACTTCGAGAGCGAGAGAGTGAAAGAGAGAGAGAGAGAGAGAGAGAGAAAGGGAAGGTATGATGAGTTTCGATTCCAAAGAAATTTCTCATTTCTTTTTGTCTTTCTCATACGATCAATTTTAACGAAATGGTAATGAAATGACGATAGTTTAAGAATCTCGCAAATCGGCCATTTATTAGGGTATGTAATGTGCGGCACCGCACGGTGACTGTACATTACCGTTAAGCATAGCGCCACTCAAAACTCGCGGGGTGAGTCATTTCTTTAAGCTGGTTATGGGCGGCACTCTTTCTCTCTCTTTTTCTCTCGTCGAGTCCTCATCAAAAGGCAGGCAGGCAGGCAGGCAGGCAGGCAAGCAAACCAACCAACCACCCACCCACTCACTCATTCCTGTCTCCGCCCAACGAGGCCGGTCGATCGTACGTACGTACCGTACCGTACTACTACGCTCGTTGGCTCTCGTGTACGCAATGAGAAAGTAAAAGAAAACGACAGAGAGGAGAGAGAGAGAGAGAGAGAGAGAGAGAGAGAAAAGAGAGCTACCTAGCTGTACTAGAAAAGAGACTTGAACATAACGTTAACAGGCTCGAACTCGTCGTTCACATAATATCGCTATATACCTATTATATATTACATAGAGACTCTGATGAAACTCGGGCCACGGAAAATGTTTCGAGCTTCCTCCTCGAAGCGCGAGTGCTTCGAGACTCGTTTCTCTTGCTCTGCTTCGCGAGCGAGGACAGTGCGCGATGGAAGGTCGGATCCTGCTACCACCGTGCGCGTGCACCGAACGAATAAGAGAGAGAGAGGGGGGAGCAAGAGGGGGAACGGAGAGCGGATCGGACGGCGGTGAACGGAGGGAGAGACACGCCCTGCTGCAGGTCGATAACGGAACGAACGCATCCTCTCTCATGGTTGTTTCTCTCTCTCTCTCTCTCTCTCTCTCTCTCTCTCTCTCTCTCTTTCTCTCTCCATCGCTTTGCTAGCAGTTCTCTTCTTGCTCTTCTACCTCCTTTCCTTCCTTCCTCACTTTAGCTTCCACCCTTCTTTACCTTCTTCACCTCTTTCTCTCACCGCAGTCTCTCTTTCGACCTTCTCATTTTATCCCGCATAGTCACGTACCACACCCGCTATTCTATCGGTGCCGACTGTGAGCGGATTTTCCGTACCTACTTTATTGTCGAATGTATGTACATATGTATGTATGTATTATACGAGAGAGAGAGAGAGAGAGAGAGAGAGAGAGAGAGAGAGAGAGAGAGAGAGAGAGAAAGAGGGAAGAAAAGAAAAAAGCTACCGAGCTCCGTCAGTCTTTCTTTCTCTCTCACACTCGAGCTTTCTTTCTCCCATCCCTTTTCCGTCTAGAGAGAATACAACGTGCTGCCGTGGATCGCATTATCACGCGCATCTAACCTCCGAGAAGGCTACGCCTGTCGGTATAGCGTGCCAACGAACCGAACGCGAGCGTTTCCGAGCGAAACCGAAGCGTAGATACGACAGTAGCGCGTGCAAACGGGCTCTGCATCCGTGTGTCCCCACTCTGCCACCCCAAACAGGGGGCCCCACTCATCCTCTCCCTCTCTCTCTCTCTCTCTCTCTCTCTCTCTCTCTCTTGCACGTGCATGCTGCGTATATGCGGCCCTCTGCGCGCGTGACACGCACTTCGCTACAGAGATACGGATCGAAGGACGGTAGTCGAGGAAGCGGAACGACCGACTGTCCCTTTCTCTCTCTTTCTCTCTTTATGCCCTCCCTTTCTTTCTTTCCTCTTTTCATGTTGCAACGTTCGAGCCGACGAAGCAAAGGACTCGTCATGAGGTACGTCGCTCCGGGGTGCAATCCTCGTTTTTGATGTGTTCTCAAACCTCCCTGTTGAGGCCAAGGGACCTCTCACTCGTTCATTCTCTCGTTCCTATTTGCTTTTCTCTAATAGTCGCATCATTCTCATACCGGTAACGGATAGCAGTCTGAACGTTTTTTTTTTCGTGAAAATTGTTATCGATGTGCTTTTGGTATTGTTCTATGATAACTGTCATTCTTCTGAAAGAAAATTTTAGAATAGCTACGATATACTGACGGCATCGACGATGATTTGTTTCGAATTTTTGTTCTCTTCGAATATCGAACACTTATATACATGTATTATGGATATATATTATGGATATATGGATATATTATGGATATATGCAAATAGTACTTTCTGTAATATTTGATTAATGCTATTATAATAGAATATATACAGTGTTCGAGCATTAAATTCCTCGAACAGTTTCAATCATAGACCGTGTAATTTTTACTGACGCGTATATACGCGTATATATGGGAAAGTCAATGATCGTTTTTTGTGTTCTCATCTCTCCCTCTCATTTACCCATTATTTTTTTCTCTTATCGCACACGTACACTATAGTTTATTTCCTTTCGTGTTTTCTCATTCGCGCAACGAATCTTCGATAATATTTCGGTAAAAGGAGAAAGAAAAAATAAGAGATATATACATATACATAAGTATGTAAATAAATATATATATATATATATATATATATATATATATATAGAGAGAGAGAGAGAGAGGGGGAGAGATAAAAGGGAGAAAGAAAAAGGAAGAGCGGAAAAAGGAATGAAGGTAGCACATGCTCTCTGCTTTTTCTGAATGCTGCGAGGCAGTCGGAATATTCCGATTGGAAACGCTCGCGAGAGACGTTATTGTTCGGACCATCCAGTCACGATTCATGCCAATCGTTGCGCTTGGAATCGCTGTGACGTTTAGCGAGAATATGAGACGAAAAAGCAGTCAGTGCGACGGTTAATATCATTGTTTTCTTTCCCTTTTTTTCTCTAGGAATCATATTTTCCATTTTGAATTTTTGTCTAGAAACGTTCTTTCGTTGGATCAATCAACGAGCAAACGATCAGACGTGGTAATGTTTTTCAGGCAGACTATTTATTTTTAGAAGCTTAAACCTACGGTCTTTTTCTTTGTTTTTATAAATTACTTTGAAAGGTCAAGATTTTGAAAAATAGTTTAAACGTTATTTATTAAATGTAGTGTACTACTGTAATTATTATATAATTTTGTTATATATTATATAAGTATAATAATTACTTTATATATTATATAAGTATAATAATACTTATATATTATATAAGTATTGCCGCGATATTTGCAATCGATAGAATTCAAGAATATTCCACCTTTAACAGAATTTTGAGAAAATATTAATTAAAAAGATTTTAAATTATTCGCGGAGTCAGTTAGAAGTAGGTAAATTTCGAGGTAAATATAAAGCTGAACGATTTTTTCATTTGTAAATTTTCGATTTCGGATGATCGCGTTCGAATCACTACACAATATGAGGAGAATTATGGGATTGGAGTGGTCGATAAACGACGTCGGCCTAACTTTGGTCGAACGCGTTGCAAGGGAGCAGACCTATGTATTACGTATGTACATAGTATGTGCAGTATGATAGTATATAAGGAAGAAAGAGAAGGAGGAGAAGGAGCAAGAAGAAGAAGAAGACGAAGAAGAATCGAAAAAAGTAGTGGTCGTCGTCGAGACGTAGCAGCGCTTGGCTTCTAGTCGGAGTAGAAGCCGATGGCGTCAGTCGGTCTGGCTCGACACATTTGCGAGGGTTTGTCATAGGGTAAGGGAAAGAGGAGGCAAGGTGGAAGGAAACGTGTGTGGGGTTCGTGGCGAGCTTGAAAAAGAGTCGAGTATGAAGGGAGGAGGTTAGGTAAAGTCCGTCGTCGTCGTCGTCGTCGTCGTCGTCGACGACGACGTAAATATGCGACAAGTTAGCGTCCGCGTATATAAATCTAGCCAGTGCTCACGGTGACAGGTCACGCAGTGGAGCTTTCTGCTTTAGCTCGCGGTATTCCGTCCCACTTACCACCTCGTCTACCCGCCTCGTCTACCGACCCACCTCATCTACCTGCATGAATGTATACATAGATACAATGAGAGAACTATGCGCCCACTGGTAACCCTACGCGAAACCACCTTCGTCAGGGTAATGCGACGACGTTCTGACTCTGTATGTCGAATTGCGTCGATAGTTAACCGGAGAGCAGATTCTACCAGGGATTCTGGAGAGGAAATGCGAAGCAATGTATTCCAGTGTTCTAGGCTTTGCGCGCTCGTTCGGTGCTAATATAGGTATACAAGTACATAGGGTGTACTTCGGCACATGGAATCTGCTGTAGCTTTGTTATGGACATACGAAAACAATGAAAAGGCTTCTATATAAATATGTATCTTATTTGACCTTGTTTCAAAGTTACATCTATATATTTGTATTCCAGTAGTTCTTATCATAAACTCATTGCAGGCTAATAGAATTGGTTGAAATATGGAACGAGGTTGCCAAAGATGGTTTGGAATGTTGGAAAAGATAAGAAACTTTATGCAACGACGATTAGGAGTTTTTAACCAAATGATAAATAATTGAGTTTCAAGAGTTTCCTCTAAAGATAAAAAAAACTACGTATGAAAAGGAAATCCTAAAAATGAATATATTTAGAAAAGAAGGGTAAAAGAAGTAAATGAATTTTTTTTTCCCATTTTTCTTTTCGGTTCAATCTTGAAAATTCGTTCCACGCGTTAAGGTACACCCTTTATAAAGTAGCACTATCGATATCAGGATATCTCCTTTCTTCGCGGTGTGTCGCTGACGTTTCGACATAAAGTTATCCTCGCGTGACCAATGCGTCCAGCAGCACCCTCCGAAAGGGCTCTCGAGTGTTCGCATATGTAAACAGGAAAGTTAAAACCGTGGCGAAGCTTCTCTTTCCAGTGACTACCGACAAAGTAGGGGCACCGGCAAGGATATAGCGACTGGTGTGTAATCAATATCGGTACGGTACCTTGTCCTTTAAACGTGATTAGGGAGAATATACCGGTGAAGGAGACTCGGCTAAAGGAAAAATGCAGTGTCCGTTTGGTGGCTCGTTCTCAAGGGACGTTCGACAACGGCAATGGGACGTTAAAGATGAACGGGTAATATGATCGCGTGTCGACGAGATAAAGGAAGAGAGGGAAAGGATTGTTATTGCCCTGGCTTCTACGTTGGTGATCGTTTCTTGCGATATCGAGGTATAGTGAGATATAGCGTTCTGAAAGCCCTTGCTTTACTGATAGAAATTAACGAATGTATCTAGAACATTCAAATACAGTGTCCAAAATTTAATATCCAATGTAGTGGACGTCTTAAAGAAAATTTTGTTTAATTTTTCATGAAACTAGGAATAAGTATGAGAATATTTTTCTAGGTCATTTAGTTCAAATATAATTTTATTTAAAAATTAAAAATGTTCCATTTTTTATCATTGAATAACGTAATTAATTTCTAGCAAGAATGCATCAATATATAATATAAATATAAATTGATATTGTTTAAATATTTTAGTATAACAAAAACATAATGTATTGTATTTCCTTGTAAATGTTTTTTAATTGAGATTTTACCCGAAAAAATAAGACATTTTTCAGAGCATCTCAGGAGGGTGCGTAAAATCGACCGGAAAAGAAGAAGGAACGCAATAAGTAGGAGGCATGAGAGAGGAGAGGGTCGTTGAGAGGTCACGCAGTGCTACCGACAGTGATGGCAGCGGTGGCAGCTTTCGCGAAATTACTCAACTCCCTGGTATACGTTTAACTCGGCGGCTGTTACGAGAGCAAAAGCAGAATGCAAAAAAGAAACTCTAGAAGGTGTACTATGCGCGCGTGCGTGGGCGTGTATGCGTACGTGTGGTTGTAGGAGGGTGGTGAGAGGAAAAACGACGTGATATGCGTGCGTGTATATATAGGAGAAATGGCAGATGGCGCGAGCAGACTAGTTGCGTTAACCCCTACACTTTTTTCCACCTCACTGTTCCCCCCCCCCCTCTCTCTTTTTCCCTCTTTCATTCTCCCTCCTCATAAATATGGCAATCGTCACGCGACTCGTAAAAACCGGCAAATGATATCGTCGTTTTTGAACCAACGAAGCTGGCCTATTGATAAAGAGAATAATTCGAAAACTCTTCTACGTAATGCGCGAAAACTTATTGTCCTCGTTTGAACGATGAAACGGTTCGCGTGATCTACCATGCTAGATTGTATGTACACAGTATGAGATATCTTTCATTTGATTTTTACCTCGTACAATACGTATGTACGTTCGTACGTACATACTCATATTTGAAACGAGCGTTTTTTTGCTTCATTCGTATGCTCACGTGAAAAAATCGTTAAGCATAGGAAATGATTTACAAAGTAGAAAAAGAACTGATCAACCGTCGTCGTGTGAACGTGGCACGTGCTGAATTTTAAGTATACCAAAGGTGTTGTCATTCCTATGTGAACGCAGTATGTTCTACTATACCTTTGTATTACATTCGCATTTCAAAGTCAGTCGACGTTAACGAGCCAATGTCCGAATCTCCTTCTTCTGTCCAGGTGTGTACCGCCTGCTGCTACATAGAATCGATGATAGGCGGAGCGTGGAAGGGGGCTCTGTAGCTTGGTAAAACAATAGGTATGTACTACCTGCTCTCTACCTCTACCCCACGTTTAATTTCTCTACTCCTTCCTTTCATTCTTGTAAATCTAAAGCTATTATATCCGCATTAAAAGCTTCTGGTATTGCATGGCTTTATGTATGTACATATACTCATGGGACAATGATACGTATAACAGTAAGTATGAAGGTATTGGGGATGTCGACTTCAGAAAATTTCAAATGTTCATTGATTGAAATTATATAATATATATACGTATGTATACGTTAAAAAATGTTTGGTAATACGATCGATCGTATAATTTGGTATAAATGATTATAATTAATATATTTAAAATAATAAGAATGCATTATTATCACGAACGATTTGAGTTCAATTGATGTTCAATGGCTTAAATAAAGCTTTATACTATATCTCCAGCGAACCTCAATGTTTTAATTTTTTATGAACTTCAACCAAAGGTAAGGAAATCGTAGATATCACTGTATGTAACATATAACACAGATAGAGACGAAGTATTCTCTTTTTCTTTTTGTTAGGAAAATGGTAAATTTATGCAGCTAAAAGAAAAAACAAATTTTTATAAAATTCGAGTCGTTACTATTTTTCTATCGAGTTTTTAAACATTATTATAGTAGTGATCGATTGAGAGATAACAAATAATTAGTTCACGACAAAATTTGTTCGAATAACAATTATGTACACGAGATATATTGAAGGATCAGATTAATGAAAAATACGTCAATAAGTCAAACAATGTGAATAAATACATATAAATTACGAAGTAAATATAAACGATTCAGTTATTTGAAAGATTGATTTTTAACGAAAATTCGGATTATATATCAATATTATATCATATCGTAAACATACGTTTTACGTATTTTACATGTGTTTACACTCTACACTCGTTGATCCTGTACGCTCAAAGCTTATTTGTTATTTATAGCTATTCGATAAGAAAATCATTTAATAAAAGATGATAATTTTATGAACCTCGGTATAAATAATCAAAATCGACGATTATTTAGAGAACTTGATTAATCCAATGACTATTGACATATTCATTTTGCAAAAACGGCCTCTAGTTTATGAGAAGTTAAGAAAAATGAGATCACATTTTTTACTCAAATAAATCGAATGAAAATGAAATAAAATCAAATTCGTTAAATTTAATTTACTTGATACGTTTTATCCGATTTGTTGGTTTATTTACATGCCAGCATAATGATCGATTCCATTCGTTCGACTTTAATTCTCCTCTATCAAGAGAAGATTTCATAAGAACGACCCAAATAACGAACTTGACTCCAACACGATGACGTGGGAAGAAGGGATGAGGGAACGGGGAAGAACGTGCGGCCGGCGGTCCCACCCTCCCCTGATCTTCGGTGAAAGGTGCTTCTCGCGAATATCTCGAGGACGCTCGACCGTTTTATCACGAGTTCCCTTTCTATTGAATCGCGCCGTCGTGCGGTGAGAGGAAAGCTCATTCAATCGATCCGCCTTGCGCGCTTTTACCACCATTCGACGGAAATTGGTACGACACCTAGATGAAGGATCCAGAGGAACTCTCTTTCTTTCTCTATCTATCTATCTTATCCGGTAACGTCTCGCTTGGAATTTGATTAAATTCCGATTGATATCACTTTCTAAATACACCCCTTGAATTAGAATTACATATCAACGTAACTACATTTATTCTCTCGTTCATTAAAAGGCAATCATTCAGGAATATTCTGAGTTGAGTATCGTTCTTTTGTAATCGTAGATAATTTGCGATTTATTCGTATCCTCGAATTAGAATAGGAATTGCTTAATTTTTCTATAATGAAAAAAAATTGGATGTATAATTATGAAAAATATTTAACGATTACGTCAAATCGATAATATTAAACGTTTTAACCCAATATAATAATAAAATAAATTATCACGAGTGAGATAATAAAACAACGATATCGATATAAACAAGTAATGATCAGTTTGTACAGATTAATTTAAACGGGACGTCGAAAACAAAAAATTATTATGGAATACCGACAAAAAGTTAATCGGTAAATGAGAAAGAACTCACGGTCCTGTGAGATATGTGATGTGATCGGAAAAGGCAATAAACGCTGATATTGTGCATTGCGAGTGGTACGAATGCCCGATTGCCCGTTGTTTACGAGTCACGAAAGAGAGAGAGAGAGAGAGAGAGAGAGAGAGAAAGAGATTATACAAATAGAAATAGATATAGCCTGGTACGCTGAGCGTGTTCAGCGCAACGGCTGCTGTAGTATAGGTGCATTAATAATGTAGACGTGCATATGGTGTGCAGTGAGCGCTTGGTGGCGCGCTGACTAGGATCAATGCTCCGCTCGCGATCTATACAGTAAAGTGCAATATAGGTAACGACAAACCGAACTGGTTCTCTCTTTCTCTCTCTTTCTCTGTAGGAAACAACACCGTTACGCGGCACGCGGCACGCGGCTCGTTTCGATGGAAGTTATTCGAAAATATTCGGTCTAGGCGTGGCTCTGAATTCACTCGTGAGAATAAGTACAAGGACGCGAAAGCGTCGATTACTATTTAACGTGTTTCTTGTTACCTGACGTACCTTCGATGAGAATATGTTGTTCGTATGAGAGAGAAAAAGAAAGAGAAAGAGGGAGAGAGAGAGAGAGAGAGAGAGAGAGAGAGAGAGAGAGAGAGAGAGAAAATACCTTTCTCGCGAATAGACTAAATTCTTTACAAGATTTTCACAAAATCATATATTTCGTCGACGGCTAAGTAGGACATCTTATTTTAAAATTTTTTGCACTCTAATTATTTTTTTATTTTAGGTTTACAATTTTCTGATTTTCTTATTTTCCTTTTTGATGTCTTTAAAGCAAAATTTTAGATATTAGTTAAAATTATATGAACAATTATTTGAGATCACGAACGTGAAGGTACTTAAGCTTCACAATTGTTATATTTAACTAGTTCGATTAAAATAGGACAATCCGCTGATCTAATTGGTCAGATCTTGTAAAAAAGCTTGACCTCGATTGAAGTTTCTGGTATGTCGTGTTTCTGTGACGTTACGTTAAGAATAATACGTTCTTTATAGAAGTGAATATTATTGGAATCCTTGAGACTTCAGCTAGTTCAACATAAGAGTTAATTTAACAGTTAATCATTCTATAACCCAATTTTTTCGCATCTATAAGAAATTATATTATGCGAAAATTACTCTGTTACATAATTATGCTAGATTTGGTTGAATTTATATTTAAAAAATATGAAAAATTTTAGATATGTGAAGCAATAATTCAATTGATGATAAAATGAAATTAATCTTAAATAATACATGTGTGTGTGTATGCATGCATGTATATATGTATATGTCAGTGTGCGATTGTAATGTTACATGACGTTATGGAATGTTAAGCTCGATAGTGTATGTGTTTGTTTTTTGTAGAATAATGTAAATTCACATTCGCTCATGGAAACATCGCAGATTATTAATGTTCCAAAAGAATCTATCGCTAAAATTGTTTTAATGTATGATATGAATCTGATCCTTAATAAATGCATAATGAGGTATATTGATTTCTGAGATTTTCTATAAAGCGTTGAAAAGATCTATTATTATCAATTTAAATAAAACATAATTAGTTATACATTTAACTTACATTATTTTTCCAGACCGATGTTAATGATAATCATTATCCGTCTTTTCTTTTTACAGAGTTATATAAACCGGGTAAATTCGTAATAATATGTTAAGTAATTTGAAGTTCAATTTGTGTAATTCTTAAGGTCCCATTAATCGATTATCTCCTATCGATGAATTTTTCGTCTATGAACGAATGGATACGATGGACGTGGATTGCAATGAAAAAAGAGGAATAGGAAAGCCAGTGGTTATGAATACGGCATGATTCAGGTAGATACACACACATATTGTCTTGTGATTCAGCGATAACGTACTTTATAAATTTATTCACAGGATTTAAATTAATCAAGTAGTATACAGTTAAGGTTCTTATTTTTTTACTCGATTTTTCTTTTCGTTTTTCTTGTTGTCGCGATTGTTGTTGTTGTTATCATCCACGAAGCAAACGTGAGACTCCACCGTTTCTCTTTCATTTGTTTATTCATTTATTTTTCGAAACGATCGCAAGCACAATACACATATCTGAGTCTCGATTACGTGTTTTCGTACCTTCAGTGGAAGATCTCTCCCCCCTTTTTTGTCTTTCGCACCTCCTCGTAATCTTTCTTTTTTTCATATTTTACCCTTTTACGCGATGAATAATAATATCTTACACGAGGCGAATTTCCATATACATATTTACATATCGTACAAATTAGTCGTTCCTTCGTTTCCATCGTGAATCGGACATATAAAATTACAAAAAATCCTCTATCTATTCGAGAATTCAAAACTGTTATAAGCGAAGAACTCTATACGAGAATTACGTATAGTAAATATATATATATATATATATATATATATATATATATATATATAAATATATATATATATATAGATGCCATTATGTTTGTATGTATGTTTGTCATTGTGCGCGTGTATTCGATGTGATACAAGCGCACGCATATATATTTTGCACGTATGTATGTATGTACATAAACGTACACGCGTTACGACTACACGCGTACGTGCGGCTATCCATATACACATATATACAAAGTACAACCACCCGCTGATACACGACAACGCAAAGCTATTTACACGTTTATACTCGTAAAGTAAATATTTACACGTACGTGGGGTTAGAATAAAAAAAACTCGCCAGCGAGAGACGATTTTAAGATAAGGATTTACGCATCAGACGACGAAAAACGGAGTGATGCTTACGTCTTTTATTGCCCCTTGCGATCGAAGCGGATGAGGTCTAGAAAGAGAGAAAAAAAGAGAGAGGGAAGAAGGAAAACAAGTTCACCGATAAACCAGCGGCTTTTATAACGATGAAAGATAAAAAATAAAATGCAAAAAATATGCCACATTCGGGATAAGATAGAAAATGAGGAAAAAAAGAAAGGGGAGGAGAAGAAGAGAGAGGAAGAAGAGGAGGAAAAAAGAGGGAAAGGAGAAATACACTCTGTTACTGAAGACCCTCATTTCGCGAAAAAAAAATTTAAATCGAAGAGAGATATTCGTGAAGGAAAGTACTATTATTTGTTTTAAACATCGATATTCATACTTACGTTTAAATTGTTAAAAGCTTCGATATGATTATTTTTTGTGTTTTGTTCGGAAAACAAGGGCTTATGAAATACTGCAAATGGCATGTTAGAGGCGCGTTTTACCATGAAATTACACTTCAAGCGTATTTGTATATCTCCTTCTTTCTCTTTTTCTTTCTCGATTGTCCGCTACTTTCGATACCGACGATCAAACAGACGTGTTCGCTAACGATCCCTTTTCCGAGCGTAGTAGGTAATTGGTAAAAGGTAGGCGTAGTTTGTCATTTCTCGCTCTGTATCTGTCTAAGAGAAAGGAGGGGATGATAGAGTAGGGGGATGAATAAATGAAAGACAGAGAAAGGATAAATAATAGTGTATAGCGTTTAGGAGGATAAGAGAATGTTTGAGGTAATCATAAAGTTGGAACAAAACTAGCGAGAAGACTAAACGAGATAGGCCTGACCGGATGAGGGTGGTGGGGGTGGGGAGGAGGGTGGTTGCTGTTGCCTCCAAGTGGATCTCTCAAGTGTCGAATAATCGGAATCAATGGACGAATATATATGCTCGGACAAGGGTCTCGTGTGATCCTCGGCAGCGAGCATAGGATTCGTAGGAGCAAGGCTGCCAGCTGGCACAGTGACCGCATCGCGATAGACATGATTGACGGTCAGCCGAGCTTGTGGCGAGGATGGTGGAGGCTGTTGATGGTGAGAGGAAATGGTACCGCAGGAATAAGCGGGAGGAGCGTGTTGCAATATCAACGCGGAGGAGCCACTGCTAGTGGTAGTGTCTTTAAAAAATGTACGCTGCCGATCTTGAGATCGAAACGTCGAAGGATTGTTTAATTTCCTACCAACACTGTCCATCGCGTAGGTGTTGATATTGCGTTTATAAACGAGAGGGGAGGATTTGTTATCGAGGGAGACATCACCAGACGCTGTACTCGCGGCGTTTCGCGTACTCGTAGGAGGTGCTGTCGATGGTGGTGCCGGTGGTATCGCGTATTTCAGACGCTCCCAAAATCTTTTTTCACCCCATGTCAATATGAGCGCGGCGTTACGTAGATACGGTCGTAATTCGGGATCCCTCTCGAGCTCGAGACCTAGATTGGCAGCCTGAACAACGATCAGCTGATTCGCTCTACCACGTAACGCCTCGTGAAAGGCAGCCCGTAGCTCGAAACGTGACCACTCCGTTTGAAGAAAGTTTCGCGTAAGGACGATCAAGGTACGACGCGAAGCATCGACTGCCTCGAGAATGGCCGGCGCCGGTGCCGAGGTACGCAGCATGCACGGTAAATCACGATGATGAAGGCATAATCTTAGTGCCGTCGGTTCGTGCTCGAGCTCGGCTGCCAACGAATGAAGTACAAAATCTTCGTCGTTCGGGCTGTACGAAACGTAACAGTCGTACAAACGTTCACGGTCTATGTCGTAGCACGAGGTGATGCCCGCAGTTGATACCATAGTCGCACCACCAGTCGCACTAGCTTTAGCAGGTTTCGTGCGTAGAAAGCGCAGTCCGTACTTGGAGTAAGCCCATGCACCAACAGGTTCGCGAAATACGAAGGCGAGCACTACGATGAGAAGAAGCACCAGTAAGGCCGACAATGTCGCGGCTACCAAAGGTAGATAGTCCGATATCATTATGCTCTCGATCATTCCACCGCTTTGAGAGAAATAGTCCGAACATGCGGTCTCGTTGACATTTAGCCGACGTCGATAAGTCGGTCTGGTGTCACCACCACCGTAATAACACCAGACATCGTTCGTGTCGACGACTTTATGCGCATTATCAGATACCCAGGAGGACAATTCTTGAAGAAACTTGCAACGACAGGACCAAGGATTGTTACCCAAGGAGAGTTCGACGAGACGAGCGTTGAGCGTTACTTGCCAAACAGGAAATGTGACGAGTCGATTGCCGCTAAGACGTAGTATCTCGAGCGAACGCAATGGTAAAAAGGTCAAGTTTCCGATAAAACCGATTTGATTGTTTTGCAAATAGAGCTCGCGTAGATGAGATAAACGCTCGAATTCGAAACCTTTAAGTTCGCGTATACGATTGTCCTCGAGATGAAGTATTTGGAGATTGTTCAAACCGTTGAAGGTACGGTTTTGAATCGATTCGATTCCGCTACCGTTCACGTAGAGCACGCGCATGTTCTTACGTCCGATGAAAACGTGATTCAGTAATTCACGGAGCACGTTACCATCGAGATAGACCTCGGTCGCGTCCATCGGTATACGTCGTGGTATCTCTTCGACGCCAAGACCGGAACAGTCGACGGCATTCGTACTCCAAGTACGATCGTTGTAACACTTGCAGCCATTCGGACAAGTCATTTCGCAGTCACAGGCGTCATAATCGCAACAATGACAGAGAGCAAAACAGTGTGCCTCATAACGGCAGAGAAATTGATTGGAACGTGCCGTCGAAGCCGGTATGATAGCGACGCCACGTGGTCCGGACGTTCGACACATTACATTATCCAAGTCCATTACACGCGGATATTCCCTCGTAGATGTTTGATTGTTGATTGCAGGCAACCAGTCCATCGAGCAATTACAGTAGAATGGATTACCTCCGATGTAGAACTCCGGTAGGGCCTTGTTTTCTGGTACTCTTGTTAATAGCAAAGCCGTCAGTTCCATAGTTTCGATCATGTTGGCGTACATATCGACGCGAGTCAAATTGGCTTTTTCTATGAAGGTATTAGGATGTACGATGCTTATGTAGTTGTTGTTTATAAAGAGCAACTCGACGCTGTCCGGCACGGACAAGGACGTTAGCTCGGTTATGCGGTTATGACTGGCGTCGAGGGTCTTCACCTTCGAGTTTCGAAGTTCGTAATAGTTGTCAAGTTTCTCGATAAAGTTACCGTGTATATCGAGCCACTTTAGGTTACCCGGTATGAAGGCGTAATCAAACCACTCGATATGGTTTTCCGATAAATTCAAAAGTAGTAGACTCGCAATGCTGGTGAATATGCCGTTTATGTCCGATAGGAAGTTGCCATCGAGTCGAATAGCCTCAAGTTTGATGTTCCGTTCGAAAGCATGCATGTCGACGTGTTGCACTTTGTTTCTGGCTAGATTTAAGATTTGTAGATTCGGTAGATCCCAAAGCATTCCACGAGATAAATTACCGATGTCGTTGCCAATCAAGCGTAATCCAGTAAGCTGATGAAGATTACGGAAGGAGCCATTGTGAAAGTTCCCGATACGATTTTCGCCGAGATCGAGGGTCTTTAAGAAAGCAAGGTCGCGTATCGCTTCTGGTACGGAAGTAAGCTCGTTGCCGCTCAAATCCAATTCTTTTAAATCCGAACAATTCCGAAATGCCATAGGATCCACGCTGGCGATCGTATTTCCGGATAAAGTAAGACGATTTAGGACGAACAATCCATTGAGAAGTTGTGCTCCAACGGTACGAAGTTTATTGTCGGATAGTTCAAGGGTATGTAGATTATAAAGCGGTAAAAAGGCGTTACTCTCGATGTAATCGATCGAATTGTTACGTAGATCGAGTATTTGAAGAAAAAAGAGATCTTTGAACATGCGAGCGTCGATACGGGTTAACAGATTGTACGAAAGATCGAGAACAATCAATCGTATAAGGCCAAGAAACGACGTTTCATCGACTTGATCGCTATCGAGTCGATTGCCAGCGAGATTTAAAACCAACAGCTGCTCCAACCGAATGAAAATACCCTTAGGTAAGTCGCCTAGTCCATTGTGCGCCAGGTGTATCTCCCGCAGTTCCCTCGTGCTTCCGAATAGACCCTCCGGAAGAGAAGCGAGGGAATTGTAACTAGCATTAAAGGTACGTAGAACGGTAAGACCGGCCAGTGTACGGCTACCAATTTCGGCGATCGAGTTACGTTGCAGGTGCAACTCTTGTAATTGTCGCAAACCAACTAATGGTCCATTGTTCGGTAGTCGCGTGAGTTCGTTGCGCGACAGATCCAAAATTCGAACGTCTGCTCGACAAGACTCGTCATTAATATTATTGTTGCTACTACTGCTATTGTTGCTCTCTTCGGAATTATCCTGTCGATGAGTCAGACCGATATCGAAGATATCGCGAATACGATTTCCCGTAAGATTCAAACTCTGCAAGTTGTCCAAATCGCAGAGCAAATACGCTGGTAAAGATAACACATTGCTCTCGACTATTTCAAGGGTATGTAATTCTCGTAAACCCAATAACGAACCGGGTGCAAGTTCTAAGACGCGTTGAGCGCCCCACTCGGCATTGAACGTTTGTATAGTCAACTTCTTCAGCTCAATGAGAGATTGAAAAGCACCTCCTGATATCCTGAGTACTTTACATGCATGAACATGGAGCTCGTGAAGAGCAGGCAATCTTTGCCAACTATAAGCGTTCAAGGTACTCTCGAAATGATGAACTTCGCTGCATCGTATCCTCAATTTCGTAGCACCGTCGAGGGACGATGCGAGGCTGGTTAAAGCGTTTGGATCGAGAACACGTAGAGTACAATCGGCTGTGGTACGAGTGTCGTTCCCACTGTCGGAGGACCATCTGCACGAGGCACCACCGGTCAATGTTGCTGTTGTCGTTGCGAGGCACAAAAAGAGCAACACATTAAGAGCGTAACGCCTTAACGCGTTCGCAACGTCGTTCACCGTCATCTCGCGACGATGCACGCGGATTTCTTGGGCGAGCGGAAAGCCGACAGAACGAACGAAGACGGCAGACGACGCAGACGACGACGACGACGACAGATTTTTTTAGGAAATTTACGGAGAGAACGCTCTTGCTGTCTCTCCCTTTCCAGCCTTCCCTGTCGCGTACCGCGACGACAACCACCGTCGGTAATACACGTTCGCACAAGGGGTTGACACGCGCGCGCACGCACACACGCGCGCACGCACATACACACACGCACGGAGGAAAAGCACACACAAAAAGCAGATAGAGAAAGAGAGCGAGACGGGGAGGAAAGTGGACAAGAGCGAGGGGAAGAAAGGGAGAGAAGGGGAGAGGGAGAGAGAGATCGAGAAAGGACACTCACACGGAAGGGCGCGCGCGCGCGCGCGCGAACGGACAGGCGGATAGACAGGCGCGAGGGAGCGCGCGCGCGCTCGCACACCTCCTATCACGTAAGTACAACGGACCGGCCCATTTCTTCCTTTGTTTTTTTTCTTTTTTCTCTTTCCCGGTGGGCCGATCCTGCGCCCTCGGCACCACCTTGCCCTCACACTTTCTATCGATGCTATTCTACGCACTGTCCCCTATTTATATTTCCTTCCTTCTCTTTTCTTTTTCCCTTTTCCTCGCTTTCCTTTTATTTTCTTTCGTTTGCTTACTTTTCTTTTTATTTTATTATGTTTTGTTTATATAAGTCAAAACGACACTACCACCTACTTTTCACCCATCACTACTACTACCCCTTTTCGTTCTCGTCTCGTCTCATTCGACCAATACCGAGAGAAGAAGACATGCGAGACAGTTGATTCGGCTTAGCTCGTGAACGATTTAATTTACTTTTTAATATTTTTCTATCGTCCTGTTACGAGCGATTCGCGAGCGAGTTTCACGTATATCAGACGGAGCGCGACCGCACGTCCGAAGGTACGCTCGACTCGCACCAACCACTGCCACTGACTCGTCGCTCTCGCCACTAATATCACAGTCGCCACCATCGTCACCCTCGCTGCGGTTGCCACCACAAGCTACCACCACCGATCACGTTGACGCTGGCGATGAGCGCGCATCTTTTAAACGCTCCCTCTACTAGATTTTAGAAAGTTTCCTTCGTCTTTCTCTCTAGAGGTCGTTACGTCATTGAAACCACATGAAAGAGAGCCCTAATGTAAGACACAATAAAAAAAAATGTTGCGATTTCGATTCTCTTACATGTCTTCCGTAGTTGCTTCGATAAATATTGCTTTCTCATCTTTTAATTTTAAATCAAGCTTTCATTGTTAAGAAATATTTATTGTTTTCAGATACGACATATCTACCCTTGCAATAACAGTATAAGCTGGAGGTTGGTAATATTACGTACCAACCATTGAATTTTTGTTTCTACAGAAAAAAAATAAAAAATTTTATTCAACTCGAAGGAATATGGTATTTCATGTAAAATGATGTTTGATTAACTTACGTGTTAGGAATAAATAATTATATCGATATTTTTAGTCGTATTGCTCTATTCGATTTTTAAATTGAGGGAGCCACCATCTTGTCGCTACTATCGAATAACTTCGACTGGTACGATAAGTATACGAGCTATACTACTGGATAGTTGGAGACAAGCGTCCCCTTTGTGCCTTTGAATTTCGATTATTGACACGTGTACGCTGGGTCTTTTTTATCAAATATTATACTTATTTCTAGAAGATTGACGAAATAAATACGAAAATGAGGGTACTGTATGTACTGTGTACTTTGCTCGTCATTACTGTCACTTCGTTAGCACGTCCGCAGGGTGAGTTACTTTTATTTACATATGTATAAGTACGTATATATATCGTCCGCTATCGTTTGTTTTCTTTTTCGTTGCGTTGGGTAACGCAATACTTCAAATGATATTCGTTAGATTTTAATGCGCGTCCAATGTGATAGCGCTGATTTACATTTATATTTATTGATCTAGTCACTCAATTCGTTTAAGCATATTTATATATCATGTTAAAATAAAACAAAGTTCATTTATATCTTGACATTATAGATGGAGAAAATACCACCAAGACTACTACTGCTATACCTTTGACAACTGCAATTAAAAAAAATGATTCTTTGAGTGGTACACCAGCATCAATAGGAAAATTTAATGAAAAACCTAACAATACTATTGCCTATACTACTCCAAGTGTTACTACTGCTGAAAAACAAAAGGAACATGCGGAACTTATGATTACTCCCACAAAAACTGCAACTCTTGTAACATCCGATCGAAAGATCGATTTGACTTCTACAATTACATTAAACAATAAAACCTCTACTGCTACTACTGCTGCATCTAACATCACAACTACTATTACTGCTATTACTAATACAGCAACTGGTTTTACCACTACTACCAATGCAGTTCCAACCCAAACAAGCAACTATTCTAATATAACTACAGCTGTACCGGTTACGACTGTATGCCCTCCAATATCAGGCCGCCATTTTGATGGTCTTAGCTTTCTAGGTATGTCAATGTTTAATATATAATCTAATAGATAATCTATTATATATTTTATTTGGTTTCTCTTAATAATTCATTACTTACCTTCTTTCAGGTGGCATAATTTTAACTGTTTGCTTAATCGGAATTGGCATTTTTCTTTGCAAATATTGTCAACACATCCGCGAAGATAAATATCGTACTCTATGACTTATTACATAGTTCTATTGTAAAATATTTCATTTTTTGCTATACTACCGAAACATAGATCTCAGAATTATAGATCATATTTTTATTTTCGTTATGTCGCTTATATTTCTTTTTATAACGTGAAATATTATATGATTTATGCACTTTTAGAAATTGGAAATTATATATTTATATATTTATATATATATATATATATATATATATATATATATATGTATGTATATATGTATGTGTGTATGTATTGCGCTTATATTTCTTCGCATTAAATGCAATGCGATCGATGTGATTTGTAAAGTTATATTGCCAATCACTCAAACGAGAAC
The DNA here is from genome assembly GCA_911387935.1 of Dolichovespula saxonica. NCBI lineage: Eukaryota > Metazoa > Arthropoda > Insecta > Hymenoptera > Vespidae > Dolichovespula > Dolichovespula saxonica. The sequence goes on from OU427011.1 coordinate 4,507,013, forward strand.
ATAACGTATCTTGACGAGAGGATGAACTCCACTATGAACTAGCATAAGAGTATTCCTTGCACAAACGAGTACAATTAATTAAGATAGCTTTATTTTACTTTTATATTACTTATACGTATTAAAGAAAAGTTATAGAATCTCGACCAAGCAACGAGACTTCTTGTTTGTATAACATATATTTCTTTTATGTATGTATCTTTATTAAAAGAAACAAATATATATAATAAATAAATCTCAAGGTTGTTCCTTTAGGAACAAACCGCTCACGTAATTAACACATCTACCCGTACGTTTTGTTTCACCCGTCTAGTCGGAAAATAAATTTATGAATGTATGCGTTCGTATAATTATTTTCATGCATGTATATATACTTGTACTATATATACTTGTATGAAATTAAACTTTTCACGAGTTGAATCTAATATTCAATAATAAAAAAAAAAAAAAATAAAATAAAATAAAATAAATTGATTAGAAAATAAATTTAACTATAAAAAAATATTTCTCATAATTTATCACGATTCGAACGCTCAATCATCCATGTAATTATATTCCAGAGAGGTAAATGAATTCATCATTTTTAAAATTCATTCGTTTTGTATTATATATCTATATAGCGCAGATGTGGTCCAGATCTTTTTCTATGGGTGGAGTCGAAGTATCGAGAGACGAGAAAGAGCATGCTCGGTTTATCCCCCTATTTCGCTTTCCTCCGCAGCTTCCCTTTCCTTCCGAGCTCCATCTCGTTTACCTCTACCCTCTCTTATTTTTGCACCCTTCACACGTATACATTCTCACACGTGCGTACGTTCGCTCTCTCCCCCCCCTCTCTCTCTCACACACACACACACTCTTTCACTCACTCTCTTTCTCTCTCTTTCTATTTCTCTCTATCTCTCTCTCTCTTTCTCTCTCTCTCTCTCTCTCTCTCTCTCTCTCTCTCTCTCTCTCACTTTCTCGTTCTCTAGTGCTCCCTAGGTATAAAGCTTTTTTGGAAGCTTTCGATACACACACACACATTGATGGCATCGCGTTTACGCGAGAGTCTGGACCGAACGCAGCGCGGCAAGACGTGTTGCGACGACGAGGCGGCAAAGGCGAGGCTTTAGTCGGGCTCAAACGTGCGCTCGTCACGGGGTGAATCCCTACGAACGTGTTCATCGATCAACACTTTCGCCATATTTCTAGATACGTAGTTCGGTCCACGAGTAACGATCACGACGGATGCTGTGATTTATACAAAGCTAACGAACTTTATTGACAAACGAGATATAACAAAAATCTACCTGCGTGAACAATTTTCTGGTGTTCCTAATTATTAATTAATGATTTTAACTTCTTAATAACCGTCCACCAATAATTCTCTTTAGCTTCTTTAGAATATTTTTATCAAAAAAAAGTTATATATATGTATGTATGGAAACTTTGTTGATAAGTGCATATTTTTACTTCGTAATTATAGAATATTCAAAGGTCCAAAACATTGGAACAGAGAGATCTTTCAAAGTTACTCGTTGCCGTTAAATTCGTTCAATTTTTTAATTATCGAACGTTGCCGGGAAATAGAATATCGAGATTGAAATGATGATCAGACGATAAAGTATTGTATAAGTATACGCGGTATATATTGATATAAGAAAATATGGCGGAGACGCAAGGTGTTTATTGATCGGGATGAAAGTTTCATGGTGAAATAATAGCCGGGATCGTCGTCCCGGATGGTATCATTCGAACTAGAGATCGAATCAGTTAACATCAAGGGAGGACGTTCTCTCCCAGGCTGTCATGTGGCCTTTGCAAGAAATATCGACGAACTTGATTCATTTCCAATGAATTTTTGTGGTCCTTTCATCAAGCTCCTCCGAAATTCTACGTTTTATACATATTTCGTAATAATTGATGCCGTCAAGGAATGAGATAAGAAGAGAGCGTGTGTGCTTTATTGTCGTAATTTATTTTTCTCTTGGCCAATTTCTGTGCCATATTTAAGCTCCTCCTTCATTTATCATTTTTGTAATCTATTATCAAATCGAGCGGGGATATATCATCGATACTAGTTAAATTATCGAGCCAATATTACGATCGATGAAAGAAGACGAGATGAATTTTTATCCTGACAAAGGTAAGCAACTCGTATTCGAAACAGCATGACCAGTAATCTCTGAGTTATCTCAAAAGATTAATCTTATTGTTATTCTGCGTTCTACGAGGTAAAAAGAAATACAAAAGAGCTAAGAAAAAAAGAAAAGAAACAACAAAAATACAAGCGCAATAGAAACGCTACCGTTTAACTTTTCAACCGAGAACTTCGAACAAGAGCCAAGCTAAACGATCGATGAAAATGTACTGAAAATATTCATATCTAATATCATTCTGTTTGATCGTTATCGGTGCTTGTCAAGATTTTCCTTCTCGATTTTTGATTCTTTTGATTTTCGATAACTATCAATTATTATCATCATTATCATCATCATCAGGGGAAAGTGTAACAATCGGCGGTTTCCACTTTTTTTGAGAGATTTTTTTGTCGCTAAGCTGATGCAATATCGTTTCGAATGCTTTAAGTTAACGGTATGCTGCTGGAGTGCTGTTGCCGGAGATGAATCCATGATTGGCGGAAATGGCATAACTGATTGGCCGATATTTCATAATTTCCGGTACAGCAATCGCCGCGGAGTGGTATCCTCTCTATTACCGAGGCAGGCACCGATAGTAAGATCAGTCCGGATGTATGTACTTAAATTCCGAGGAAAGTGCGAACATATTAAACGCTTCGAGAGTTACGAATAAAATGTTGCTAAACTGCTTATGAAAATAGATGAAATTCGAGATATTCTAGAAAAAATTATCGATTTTAAGAAAAACATATTATTTGTCTCTATTTATCTTTTCATTTTTCGTCAACTTTTGACAATTGCAGGCAAGAAGAAGACGTATCGAAACTTTATAAGAAGCAAATGTAGTAGCAATTCAAGCACTACACGTAATGTGTAGAAGCATTGAATACGGCCGAATGATTGTGACATGTCCAAATAGTAAGTTATTGGAAATATCGAGACAATATCATCGTCGAGTTGTCTTTCAGGAACGATTTAAGCGTCGCTTCTGGCATCATGGCCACGTGTCTTTCAATAAGACGTGTTTTACAATACGAGTGATCCTCGAAGGTAAATGATTTTTTCTTCTTCATCTTCTTTCTTTGAAATGAATTTAAATATTATTTGTTAACGATGATCAATGATCATAGGATACGTTAAAGGACTCGAGGATAGTTCACTGGAAGAAGTTACGGAGTAATGATCAGAATCAGGCGGTTCGAGCTGGGAACCGCGACTGTTAATCCGGTGAGTCCAGCCATTTGGAGTCGACAACAACGTCAAAGACGCATCGGCTGTAACATATACTCTTTGCTGAGAGTTTTTCTAGCATTATGTTGCATAACTGACGCTTACTGCGATCGGTACGAATGGAGAAAGAGATTACCACGTGGTTTCAAAGAACTACAAGCGGCCATGAATAGTAAAGTACAACCATTGGCCCTTCTGGGCCGTTGCGATTTCGACAAGTACTGCGATTGGAGTTACAACGATACTCTGGGATTAAATAAGACAACGTCAAGAAAGTTTACAATTCAAATGAAAATTGATAAGACGGAAGAAGGTAAATAAACCAGCTTATTCAAAATTAGTTAAAATTATTTTGAAATTCATAAACTCATGTATCTACTACATATCAAAGGTAAACTCTAAGAGCAACTGATTATTTTGTTCAAGACCAATATCTACGGTTCCGGGGTTTCGGCAGGGGTCAATTAATATCAAAAGTTATACCACGCGCTGGATCACATTGTCATCTGTCATTAACATTGCATCAGACCAACATGAAAGACGGGGAATTCAATTTTGTTATACAAACCAATGGTCAAAGCTATATAGCGACTAAACGTACGGGAAACGATAATGCCAAGTAAGAATATTAAATTTATTGATATATCAATGAGGTTTAAACGAGAGATAGATATATGGACTATCTATATTAATGAAATAAATGTCACTTTAGGTGGGAGATAACTAGTTTCAACATTGGTGCCATTCCGCAACATTTTCGTTTATATTTAGAGATCTTCTTGCCCTATAAGAACTCAATCGTAGCTGTCGATGATATTCACTTGGTCGATTGTTTCCCAGGTAATAGAAAAATGCCGATTTCGGATCTATCGCAATTATAATCCAATAACTAGGAGTTATGTTTATTTCTCTAACAGAATCTCCACCGGATATTACGGTTTGCACGGACGATATGTTCCGTTGTAACAATGGCTCCTGCTTGAATAGAACACGTATATGTGATTTGACGAAGGATTGTGCTGATGCAGAAGACGAAGGGCTCGATTGCGGTGAGTTTAGAAAATTTCTTTCTCTGTTTTTTTTTTCGACTCAAAGGTAATTCGATAATCGAATGATAAATTTTAGACAAAATGCCACCTCATTCAAGATGTAATTTCGAAGATGGCTGGTGCGGATGGACAAATCTTCCAGGGAGTCCATTGAATTGGATTCTTCATTGTGGTCCAACACCAACCGAAAGAACCGGACCAAATTACGATCATACGTATCGAAATATAACGGGTACAATATTCTTCGTTGATTTATCGAAATAGTAATATTAATTTGAATTTTTATAAAAATGCTTGATCATTCGATCGTTTTGTTTTAGGAACATATGCTTATGTGAATACAGCGAAAGTATCAAAATATGGTAGTCGAGGTACACTGGAGAGTCCACTGTTTAATCCAACACCACCCTACAGTAGTGATCCTAATAGTCCTTATCATCAAAGCTGTCAAGTAGGTATATAGTCTTTCTATTTGTCTTCATTCTATTTTGTATTTGTTTTTTTATTATAGATCCGATTCTTTTATCATCGTTACGGCGTACAAAGTGCTTCTCTCGGATTATACTTGGTTCAAATAAAACCACATCAAAATAATTCTAAATTATTATGGTGGTCTTACGGTGAAAAAAGCGACGATTGGTATAGCCAGACTGTTCCTCTTCCAGAGATCAGATATAGGTACGTAATAGACGAATAGTAAAGACTTAAAATCAATATGATACGAGTTAATATTTACATTCCAGGTATTTTTTGCAATTTGAAGCAAGCAGAGGGTATGCTTCGAAAGGAGATATTGCTATTGACGATATTTCTCTTAGTCCAGAATGCTTTGGTATAGGTAAGTTATAAATAATACATGATGGGTTCAAAGTTCCTAGGCTTATAGCTTTACAATTTGAATAAAAATTAGCCTATAAAGTCTCGAAAAAGAGCAATTGATTTTTAAAGACTTTGAGGAACTTTTGGCTCATTCTGTATCTATGTGTTTTCTTTATTTTTTTATTTTCTTACTATTTACATTAAACTCATGTGTTATGTTTAGGAGTACCACCAGAAGTCGTTGGAACTTTTGATTATTATAATCCTATAATAGATTTTGAAAGAATACCAGAGCCACATATTGACTTTGTTAATGAAACAGGTAAGAGTGAAGTGATGATTTTGAATTAAGTATAGCTTGATATTTCGTTTTTGTGTAATATTGTTTTCATGTTGGTTTAGTAATCCATGTTACTACTTGTGGTGCTACCGGCCGAATAGGTCCAACTCTAAAACAATGTATGGAGCAAAATAATAGAACCGACGTCGAGTTGCTTGTAAAACCATCGGCATCTTCTCAGGAAGACTTATCTGTTTTTAATCTAGATGGAGTTCAGAGGTGGACTGCACCACGTGGTGGATATTATACGTAAGAAGTTCTGCTGTATATTGTTAAATAGGTAATGCAAATTTTTTTACTCACGTAATTATATTTTCTTTTCTAATAGTTTAATTGGAAAGGGTGCACGTGGTGGGCGAGGTGCTTCCGGTACAGGAAGTACATTGGGTTCACTTGTTCGCGGTGTCGTTGAACTAGAAAAGGGTGATCAACTTTATTTTATGGTTGGACAGCCTGGAATTGACGCGTGTCCTAAGGTAAACATTTATTAAGGAATCATTTTATTCATCTTACTTCATTTTTCATTCCTTCATAACATTTAATTGAAAAAGCAGTTTTAACTCAAACAATAAAAGTTATTCATTGTTTATTAGGATTAAACGATGTGATTGAAATATAAGATAATTAGAAAAATGGATATAAAATGTTTTTAAATGATCAAAATTGCAAGAAACTATTGACCAATTTTTAGAATTTGGGAATGCAGACAAAGGAATGTCGAGCTCCATTGGATGGACTATCAGAAACAGGCGGTATGCCATCAATACTTCACGAAGTAAAAAAAATGGAGGTGAAAGATGGTGGAGGTGGCGGTGGTGGTGCTACCTATATCTTCACTGTAAGTAAACGATCAAACACAACGAGATTAAACGCGACACAAGCTTACGTATTAAAATTGACATTATTTTATAGCTTAAGAATAATGGTGACCAGCAACCATTGCTCATCGCTGCCGGTGGTGGTGGATTAGGATTACGTGTAGGGCAATCCGTGGATGATAGTATACAACATGGAAAAGGTGCTGCTCCATTTGAAAGATCACCTAGTTCTGGCTTAGCAATTACTGAAAACGCAGGTATTGCAATTGACAAATGATATCAAGTTAAATATGCTGAAAACATTCATTTTCTATAACGATACAAATTTGATTCGAATAGGTCCTGGTGGTGGTTGGAAAGGTTCGAACAGTGTGCTCCGAGTAGCTGCTGGAATACCTTTGGCTCGTGGAGGACAAGGTGGAGCTGGCTGTGGTTCTGGTAAAGAAGGTTACGGTAATGGTGGATTTGGCGGAGGTGGTGGTGGTTGTTTAACAGGAGGTGGAGGAGGAGGTTATATAGGTACAGACGACATTTCTCTTTATTAGCAAATTCATTTTAAGATCCTGAAGCTATAAATACAGATTTGAATAGAATGTAATAAAAACGATTTTCGTTTCTGACCAAATTTGATCTGTTTTTTATTCAATATTTTCATTTATGTATTTGACAAATCTTAATTCTCATTTGAATTAACGGGCTGGGAACAATTTCTTGCAAATATAAATCGTTTCTAATAAGGTATCGCTATTTTATTTTTAATACCATGCAGGAGGTAGTACCGGTCTTAAGGATTCCGGTAATGGCGAAGGTGGATATTCTTACGCTGCAACCTCTCTATTAAACATTTATTTACAACCTGCGGAGAATCCTGGACCTGGTGAAGTTTATATAATACCTGCTATAAGTGGCTGTGATTGCGATTTTCGTTGCGTTGCTCTCGATCAATATTTAAGTGAAACAAGATGTCTGTGTCCACCAGGTTGGGTTCTCAGCAATGATTCCAGATCCTGTATCAGTAAGTGACTTGTTGCTAATAAATAATTATTATTAATACGTAATCGTTATTATTAGACATAAATATTTCCTAATCGGAACTCGTGTTTATTATAGTGGCCAATGACCCAAAGGTGTCTCATCAATTGTTCCTGATTTTGTTGGTAGCCGCTGGCACGATTATATTACTGATTCTCATCGGACTTGGCGTGCTGCTTTGTAAGCGATTAGATTTTTCTTTCGAAAATGGAAATTAATATGTTATAATATCTAATTTCTACACATTTGATTCCGTAGATAATCGCTATCAGAATCAAAAAGTTCATTCACGACATCGGCGCGTGATGTTTGGAAACGGTACGGAACTGACAGCATTGGGAGCTGTCTCGGACACGATGATGACCGAATTTAATCCAAATTACGAGTTTGCTGGGAATTTATATAGTTTTAAGGATTTACCTCAGATTCCACGTGAACACATCTCTTTGATGAAGTTAGTATTTCATTTCGTCCAATAAGAGAAGCAAAAGAATCATGTAATTATTAAGTACATTTATCATATATTCAAATAGACCACTTGGACAAGGAGCTTTTGGCGAAGTCTTTGAAGGAATATACAAATACAATAATGACGAGAAGCATCCGGTAGCTGTTAAAACTCTACCCTCGTTGACGACATCTCAAGCGGAAGCTGATTTTATGATGGAAGCCCTTATCATGAGTAAATTTAGCCATCCCAATATAGTACATTTTATTGGAGTCTCTTTCGACAGGCACCCAAGATATATCGTATTAGAATTATTAGCTGGTGGTGATTTAAAAAATTTCCTTCGAGAAGAAAGACCAAGATCGGTGAGTTGATCTATAATTTATGTTTCCATTTAATAAAAAAAAAAGGGAAAAATCAATATATTTAATAACTTCATGAATTATTATTATCAGAATCGTTCTACCACGTTAACTATGCGCGATTTGATAATGTGTGGCTACAATGTTGCGAATGGTTGTAAATACATGGAAGAGACACGTTTCATACATCGCGATATAGCTGCGCGAAATTGTCTACTCACCTGCAAAGAATCTGGTCGTATAGTAAAAATCGCAGACTTTGGTATGGCTCGAGATATCTATAGAAGTGACTATTATAGGAAAGGCGGTAAAGCTATGTTACCTATAAAGTGGATGCCACCAGAAAGTTTTCTGGATGGTATATTTACCACGAAAACCGATGTGTGGTGAGTTTTGATAACATTTTCCAAGACAATTATTTCAAACGTTCATTATACATTACTGTTATTATTAACATTTTCACTAATCATTTTTTTTTAGTTAGGCTAAAATCTAAGTAGCTTAATACAATTAATAATACAATTACAAAAACAATTTTATATGAGATTTTAGATTTTCGAGATTAATTTTACGGAATTATTTTGATAGATGATCCTTTTATTAGTTTAAATGATGTAATGGTTTTGATTTAAAGGGCTTTCGGTGTTCTTCTTTGGGAAATTATGTCTTTTGGATATATGCCATATACCGGCTGTGCTAATCGCGAGGTAATGGCAATGGTAACGTCTGGTGGTCGTTTAGAAAAGCCAGCCGGCTGTCCCGATCCAATTTACGGAATAATGAAGCGTTGTTGGCTTTCACGCCCGGAAGATCGGCCTAGTTTTGCAACTATCACCGAACGAATCGATTATTGCTTGCAGGTAGAGTATATCTCTAAGAGAAGTGGAATTAAACAAATACATTATTAAAAATGAATTGTAACCAAGTAGATTTCTTTTAATAATTAAAGAGTCTTATATTCATTAGGATCCCGACGTAGTAAACCATCCAACGCCGAATTATAATATTTTACCAGCTTGCGATCGTGAAACAATAGTTATGAGACCGGATCCTGAAACAGAATGCATCAATGTCCATTCGGACGTGAGTTAACTAATATAGAATAATATACTAATTCTATACTAATATAGAATTTGTTTAAACAAAAAATGTATACGCATCGGTTGACATCGATAGATAAATAAAAAATACAAAATTCTATCGATTTCTTTATAGACTGCGTTGTTTGATGGTTACATGCAGCCAAGAGAAATAAAATTTCGTCCAGTGACTTATCGCATTGAACAAGTCACTAATAATGTATCTTATATACATCAAAAGAAATACGTAAGTGGATCTACGAACGATAATATGTCTCGAATGAGAGATACTCAAAAAACTGAACCAGAACAGAATAATTCCTATAAAAATAATCCAAAGAATATGAACAGTGAAGATAATCTCGAAAACGCTCGTACGGTTCTTGACAACGATGGCAACAACAGAACCGAGGTAAATATGAGCGAAATTAGATAATGTAAGCACATTTCTGCTAAATTTCTCTAAATTCGTACTTCAATTTTTTCTTTTGTTTGATTATGTTTATTTATTTTTTATCTTGAAATTGATTAAAATAGAAGGTTTTATTCGAAATTGTTACGATTTTCTCTGAGTAGCATAAATTATTTTGTACTTTATCATATTTCGTTTTATTTCAGGACGAATATAAAACGACGAGGATGAACAAAGAGAAAAAGGAGATTTCGGAGCGTTCCGATAACGGAAATAATCTTCTTGAGGATCAAGATGGCCGTTTCAGCGAAAATAGTAGTGGTACATACTTAGCGGCTGATAGAAAGAACGGAAATGAAAGTACTACAACGACCGACACTAATTCTGATTCAATGGCTGCCGTACCAGCTGATACGTCGACCGACACGATGAGCAATTCAACACCGAACACACGCACCTGTTCACCTAGTCGGATCGTTATCAATGCTAATGCTAATAATGCCAATGGAATATTAAAGAAAAGTACTTTGAAGGCTGCTCTAAGTTTGGATCCAAGCGCGTTATACAGCGGCACGATTCATTATGAGAAAATACCATTCTCTGCATCACCACAACGTTCTAGCACACCTGGAAGCATAGAGCTTACTAAGGTAAAATTAGATGCATACATTTCAAAATCTAGGACATCCTGCTCGTTTTATCTGATCATTAATTAACTTATACTTTGTCACTGTTGAGTTGACTTCATCTCATCGTTACCATCTTCGATTTCTTCATTTATTTTTCATGCGTATAGGATTCTCTCGGACATGAGTTACCTAGGCAAGAGGAATGCTCTTGCTGAGAATTGTACGATGGGGGCTGACCGGACTCTCCCCCAGATGCTGCGGTAGCGGTAATAGCTGCAGACAGGACTTGCAGACAGTTGCAAAGATCAGCAACGATTTCTACGATTACGTTTAAATTGACGGAATCATCGACCATCCTTTGGACATCCGCCGACGAGATGTCTTCGAGATTTTATTCACAGGAGACGCTTTTATAAATGATGCTGCGAACGATCCAACATTTTTATTTGTTCGCAGTTTATTACATATACATACATACGTATGTATATGTATTATGTGTACAACAATTAAAGTGTATAGAAACAAATTATTTCAATGACAAAAGTGAAATGTTTATAAGTAATTATAATTATAAAAGTACAACAGGAAAAGAAAAATACTCAGATATATGTATATATGTGCAATTATATGTACAGGTTGAATCGCATTATTTATTAACGGTTACCGTTTCCAGTTAACGAATAATTAATGAAGATATAAAATAAAACCTAACGTATTATAGACTGCTTCTAATATTGAAAGAATTTTTCTAAAAAACAATCTCTTGCTTTGCAAAACGCAACAGTGATTTCTTTTCCGTCTTTCTTTTCTTAAAAGTCAGCTACCGACTTGCGACGGATTACTGTACAATAATTATAACGCTGGTGATAAAATCACAACGACGACTATGACAATGGGGATGATTGTAATAACGATAACGGTGGTAGTTGGTAATAATAAGAGTAGAAATAGTGTAATAATTGTGCAATGTTTAATAAATTTACTTGTAGTAGCAGTAGAAGTAGTAGTAGTGGCAGTTGTAGTAGTAGTAGTAATAGTGATAGAAGGAATAGTAGTAATAGTGATAGAAGTAGTAGTAGCAGTAAAAATCGAAATAGCAACGACAACATCGGAAAACAATTGTAGTTACACACGATAAAGATGTATTTTAAACTTTCGAATCTGTCATTGAATCACGATTACTTGAACACGAAATATATACAATGGTATTTCGATAATTCAAGCATCATAGTGAATACAAATAATGTGCTAGAATATAAAAACCTCACTTTACCTAACAATTACAAAGACAAGTATTCGATATTTTACTTATATTTGTTATCTCAGTAATACGCATGTATTCATCATAGATATAACGATAATGATAATTGTAACTATAATTATGAGCGTATGATGATAGTGTCGATGAAATATTATCGAGAAATGTTTTATCGAAGAAAAACAGAAAAACGAAACAATAATAATAAGCGGTTAAAGAGGACGAAATAATACTAATGATAATAGTGACACTACTATCATTGATAACAACAACAACAACAACAACAACAACAACAACAACAACAACAACAACAACAACAACAACAACAACAATAATAATAATAATAATAATAATAATGATAATGATAATAATAATAATAATAATAATAATAATAATAATAATAATAATAATAATAATAATAATAATAATAACAATACTAACAATAAGAATATGAATAATAATAATAGTAATAATAATAATATGACAACAACAAGAAAGGGAGAAAAATTAACTAATAGGGAATTGAAGTAACAACAAAGATGATTCGTCCGTACTTGTACGAACTCACTCGATGCAGAGTTGGACATTATTCGAGATTGAATTTTTATTTAATTAATTATTTAAATAAAACTTTATTCGTTATTCGTATTATTTGCATACGCTTTGTTCTTTATTACCTATTATCCATCAGTCGTATTATTCGTTATTAATTAACAATTCATTAAAAAAAAAGGGGGAAAATAAATATTTCATACATTGATATGGGAATTAAATTATTATTCGAATAAAAATTTATTCACAAATAAAACATTTAAACGTGATTATTAAAGAACAAGGCTGCAATCGAATGCAAAAATAATAATGTTAAACGCGAATAATATTTTATTCGTCGTCTCTTTCGCGTCATTCGCAGCAAACGTGTCCATCTCTGATTATAACGAAGTAACTTTTTGAATGTCGAACCAAAATAATTCAAAACGTTCTTATCAATGTACTCGATTCAAATTTTATTCAAATTAAACAAAATATTCCTATTTCATAGGAGCGACATAAGAATGTATCCAGTGTAAAGAAACTCTCGTGAAAATAACAAAGAGAGAGAGAGAGAGAGAGAGAGAGAGAGAGAGAGAGAGAGAGTGAGAGTGAGTAAATAGAGAGAGCGAGAGAGTAAGTAGATAGATAGATAGAAAGAAAGAGAGAGAGAGAGAGAGAGAGAGAGAGAGAGAGAGAGAGAGAGAGAGAGAGAGAGAGAGATAAGTAGAGAGATAAGTAGAGAGATAAGTAGAGACAATATTACGGAACGTAAATTTTACCGGTCTAATAAGAAGATTGTATCCTAAAAGTGAGATCACCGTTTTGTCCGCTATATTCAATGCGTAAATCGCGTCATTTTTGTATTCCTGAATTCTACCTTGAGGTGGAAATTTAAATATCGGCCGCAGCAAATGAACGAAGTCTCGTATATTTAACGGAGAGAAAGGAGCACGCGGCCCTTTTTTATTTTTCTTACAAGAAGAAGAACGACACAACGATGTATCTCGTGTACGTGTGTTTAGCATGTATGTACACCCTTTATAAACACCGCACCACCGACCTCACCAAAAATCACCGTGTTTTCTTATGTATGATAATAAAGAAACATGTTTATGGAAAATCTTGAAGAACAATCGATTGAATAACTTGAAATTTCTTATCGCATCGACTCATTATTATCACTAGATTTACGGATGTTGATTATATACCTATTTTTACCGAAGTAAGCCAATTTGACTCATACAAGAAAATTGAAGTTTTTTGCAAAGAAAATAGTTCCAAATCAATTTAAATGAAATGTTTATTATCAAAAAATTCATGGAAAACATTTTTTACATATAAACCCTGTTTTCGAAACACATTTTCCGCAAACATTTCTATTACATTTAGCACAATGGTTTATACATCTGTTTCTTTTGCATGATTGTTGAACTTGACAATTCTTCCGTGCGTCAGTAACATGAATTTCTGTCATTGGAATTGAAGTGTTCTCGACTTCTTCTCTATATTTACTTCTTAGCTTTTCAGTCAATTGAAAAATAAAATCTTTTCGTGAAATATTTAATTGAGTCGTCTCTTTATACAGAATCCAAGCATTGATAGCTGCTAAATCTAAAATGTTGTAGAAAACTTGACGAGTTTCGAGTTCGGTACATGATTTTATATACGCCATTATACCTTTGTCAATTATCAAATTGAATGCGCTACTTGCCGAACCAATCATAATATGCCTTTTAGCATAGGCAGTTGGACCAGAAACGTCTTTGAATATGGTATAAATCGGTGATCTACCCACGTTTCTGTCTTCGTTCAATGTTTCCCATAAAGTCCCATCAGAATCTTTTTCGGCTGAAATTTCTTTATCAGAAGATGTATCGATAGCGTCTAAATCATTTTCGGTTTCAGAATCAAAAATAACTCTAGCTCTTTTTTTACTAGGAGCTGTGTAACGAAAAACTTCATCTTCGCTTTCGGTTTCAGAACCAGAAATAACCCTGGCTCTTTTTCTGTTAGGAGCTATATAACAAAGATCTTCATCTTCACTGCTTGAAGATTCAATTTTATTTATTTCCTCCTCTAATTCAGTTTCGTTATTACATTGGTCTATATCAATTGCATCCGATTCATTATCTGATTGGTCTTTCTTTATTTTGATTAGTTTTTTCAACAAAAGACAATTTTTCTGATTTTTTCCCATAATAGAAACCCTAGATAACCAGATAAAATAAATATCAATTGTAATACATTTCATGTTATGCGATTAATTGTTAAACCATTTTATGAGTCAAATTGGCTCACAACCGTGAAAATAGGTATACCACATTCGAAAATACGAAATGAAGGGGTCTGCGGGGAAGAGGAATGAACGTTAACATATATTTCATTACTTAACTAAAAACCAACGTATGTTTTTAAAAAGTAATATTAAAGTTTTATATATATATATATATATAGTGTTCAAATTTTTAATGAGTCAAATTGGCTCGGTCCGTAAATCTAGTGTTATGCTATCGAGGAAGGTTTTTATTTTTTTCTTTTTTTTTTGTTGTCTTCTGCTTCTCCTGATAATTTTGACGCTTAGCGATGGCGGTAACTATATACATAAACCTATGAATTGTACGTATACACGTTCGAGCATTATAGTTAAGCGGTTAGTGGATGACGAAAGGAGTTATTAGCTAGTCATTATCGATATAGGCAATGACTAGATAAGGTAGAAGAAGTTGAGGAAGAAAGAAGAGGCATGGCGACGACAACGAAACCCAATTCGTGGTACAGTTTTGCTTCCATTGTGACATGTAAAGTATTCTTATTTCTCACGAACGTGTTCAATTAAATTTTTCCTTTCAAAGCCATGCTGAATTATTCTTATTACTAAGTCCAGATCATCGGTATAGATAATGAGAATGCAAAGACATAAATTATTAAAGGAGTAAGCTCCAAGGACAGACATTGATGAAGAGAAATCATTAAACTGATAATATCAAGGAATTCGCTTTGGCGTATATATCAACTACACCTGATCTCTTTGTAGAAATATTAAATTACTGGAAACACCTAAAAAGTTCTGGTCGACTCTCTGAAGATATGAGCTTCGTTCGAGATTACTTAGACAAAGACTCCCGATTTTATGGAAACGTTTATCATCCTGCCAATGTTACTATCAATGGTTCTTTGTTTGTAGTTACTGTCAAGGTCCTCCATTAGCGATTTTTTATAGTTTTGAATCTGCTAAGGAAAGGCTGGATAGAATTAAGATGTTTTGACTAAAAATTTTATCTATTTTTATGGAAATAATACGATCTAGTATCTTTACTGTATTCGTTATAAATCTTTATGTATACAGTGTTCCGTTTATCTTGAAAAATTGGAATATCTCGTAAGAAACTGAATATACCAACAACATTTTTTACAGATTTGTTTATTATGAAAATTGATGCCAATTCTTGTTTTGCAAGTTGAATGACTGGAGAAATGTTAAAGCCAAACTCCTTTATTTAAATGGAACTATGTATGTTTCATTTTATAGTTAGATAACTTTTGTTAAGACGAATTTAACAGCGTACCATATGAGGTAATTTAATATTATAAAATGTTATAGATCATATTATATTGCGAGTTTCTATAACCCTGTATTGCTAGTTGCCTACTGTTAGGCTTTATGCTGTAAACAAAAGTCCAATTATTATGCTCCGACTAAGTAAATGAAGTTTATTTTGTAAGAATCTTTGTTTACAATATGCAGCATAACAAGTAGCAAACAGAGATATAGGGTTATACTCCTTAGGAACTCATAAATTTATAATATAATTTGTAACATATTACAATAATAACTAACCCTATATAGGATTTGTTGAATTCGTCTCAGCAAATGCCATTAAATTTTAAAAAGACAAATATATAGTTTCATTTAAAGTGAGAGAGAGAGAGAGAGAGAGAGAGAGAGAGAGAGAGAGAGAATTTTTTCTTCGTGTCTTAGTGTCAGAAGGCCTAGGTGTGAAAGACCGTTTATTGATTACTATAATTCAAAGGTGTGACAAGATAAAAGTCTTGTAAGTCGTGTATAATAATTACGGAAAAAGATTCCTTTCAGCTACGAATTGAGAATGGAAATAATAAAACCAGAGTTCATATGACAGTAAGCGAAAAAAAGTGAGTATCGAACGCACGTGATTGAATTTTATCACAATAAGTTCCTTGACTACACTCCTGAGAACGGTGATGTATTTTTGATACAAAATTTTTATTTTAAATTACATGCCTGAAATATCATCATTTTGATTTCGAATATTAAGACGTAAATATATATGCATATATATATTTTTTTTTGTTGCATATCAAAAACGTAATTAGTCATAGATCGGATTATAAAAAAAAACTTGATTGAATTAGTCAATTAATCGGATTATAAAAATTTGGAAATAAAAAATTAATAAAAAAAGAGAATAATGAAGAACGGGATGTGGTACTTATTGTACTTTTATGTACTTTTATTATACTCGACGGCCTGCACGCGCTCGAATGGAAGAAACAGGCATACAAAATATATAAAGAAATTTGTGGTACGAGCTGGCTTGGTGTTCCTCGGCGTTGTAATCTTGAGTCGCGTCTGATCGGAACGTTATAACGTCGACGTAAGAAACATTTACACAGATGCATAAAACACATGAGAAGAGACTGAAGATCGATAGCATTTTGCGGTGCATTGAATTCGCGTCATTTGTTTCAGGTACAATATTTCACTTATATAGGCGATTGTGATAAAAATCATAATTTTGTATTCATATAGTTTTTGTTTATTATGTTTCTTTTTTTTATATAAAAATTAAACATTACGTAGTTTGAATAAACCTTACTTCGAACATAATTCAAAGCTTAAAATTGACATAAGTTTCAAAGTCTTGATATGTCTCAAGTCTTTTGTCAATTTTGTTATTCGAACGATAACGGACTTACATGATGAGATCTAAAACACTTCGAATCACTTCAAATTTGTATCATAATTTCGAACATAATTGCAAGCTTACAACTATTCAAAGTCTTAATAAATCTCGAGTCTTTTGTCGAATCTTACACTGCTACATTCTTATTACTTTTTTAGTAACAAGATTTTATTTAAAAAGGTAAGTTTTAATCTACTTCTTTTGATATTCTGATTATATATTTGCTGCCTTGGATAAAAATATAATTACTACTCTATACTGTATATGTTATGCTTGTTAATACACATGTGCGCATCCAAGGTAGTTCATAGAACTTTCTCTTAAGGTAAATTTATTAATATCACTGTACAGAATACAGGTCCATATGAGAATTCGTTAGACTGTCACTAAGAAAATGTTATAATTGTTATAATTATAATATGTTATATTACGAGCCGTAAGCATTTTTAGGTAAGCGCGTAGATTTCGGGAATGTGCTAAACCGGACAATAAATAAATATAAGTGATAGATTCATAAACAGATCGAGTGCTGGATTTCTTTGGAGCATATTTATTCCTCACAAAGCAGTTCGTTTATTTCGTCCAAGGGATTATATGCATTTATTTAAATATTCCAAACAATGAGCTCCTCCCTTTCTGAATATTTTTTACTAAAGCTCTTCCTTTTCTATTTTCTTTTCTAATTGAATAATTGTTTACCCAAGTAGCTCATTAGAAGCCATCATACATTCGATTCAGAACATTCTCTTAGAAACAATCCGCCAAAAGAATTCAAACAAAAATGCATTCAATCAAAAAAAAATTAATTTACTGAATAGATAACGTGAAATATTTTTAAATCGTTTACTATTATAACACAACCCGTAGAATAGTTTATAACAAGTTAGAATACCTCTAATTGTAAAGTGTAGCTTTCAACAGCTAACACGAATACATTTGTAATTCTAAATGTAGATTTTTATTATCGCACAATATAGTTTAATTGCGATCAATTAAACGCGCAACGTGAAATAACAGACGTTAGCAAGAAATAACATACCCATGTCAACAATATTATATTATATACACAATACTATATTCATTTTAAATACTTTTGTTATTGAATAAATAATACGTAAGTATAAGCAATAAACTTATTTTTCTATTTTATTTAATTCTCTTTCTTTCATTCCCTAGAAATCAACATTTGTATACAGCAAGTTATAAAAACGAATAACGTAAATCAATGTACTTACGATAATTTAATCTTTCCTGACTTTCTTTAATACATATTTTATATAAATGAAACTACTTAAACAAAAATAATCAAAAAGCTTGTAAAATATTGAATACTCATCAAGTATGTGTCCAAAACTTATCAAAACTCTTAAGACGATCCTATAACGATCAAGATTTTTAAAAGTATTAAGTTTCGAATCATGTTTAAAGTTGTAATATGGATTCAAAGATATTTACGCGTCTTAGCGTGAGTTTATTGTTGATAGAGAACAGTAATGTCAAAAGACTCAGGTCTTATCAAAATTTTGAAGACGTTTTATAATTCGAACCAGGTTCGAAGTGATTTGAATTTGTCCAAAATTAAAAGAAACGAAACAGATACCTGTTTTTGTTTTAGATTCTATTATTAATACATCGTATTTATCAGTATCAGGGATACTGGATGATTCAAAAGAATCTCTTGTATACTTGAGGTATAATGAATGTTTTTTTAAAATGTTGTAGAGTAATACAATTGTAGAATAGTAAATTTTAAACTGCTTAGAATATACATTATATTGTATAAATCCGCCTTGGTTTCGCGGAAGTATACCCAAATTCACGATCGTTTTAACATGATGACTAACGACATGCAATGTGAAATAATATAATGATTTTCACCGTTAGCACGACTGTACATGAAACTGTGATTTCACAAGAAATTTGTGACGCTCAGATTGCAATATAACTTACTAATTGTGTACGCTCTTCGTTTTCTGAGGTCCTAATAAGTAAGGGAAGTAGCAGGCCTCACCTGACAATATGCTCTTTAGAAGAACCGTTTTTATAGACGAAGCCTATTTACCGGTAGATTTGTAATATAATGGTTTTGATGTATAATTTATAGGATTGGTTATAAACGGAAAAGAATTTCAATAAAACCGCAACTGTAAGAAAAAAACACGGCAATTTGCATATCAAAATATTGTTACAGGTCAGGACAGAAAGCAAAGCATATGGACACCATCCTAAATGGTGGTAAATTAAATTAAAAAATCGGCAACTCAATTAAAAAATAAAACAAAAATATATGAATACTTGAACTTAAAAATATATGAAAACTTGACAATACTAAAGAAAAATAGCATCGACAGACAATAAGCTGAGCTGGTAGAAATGATACGGAAAAGTATGGTGTAAGCTCAATCAACGGATTTTCATATTGAGTGATTTGTTAATTTTTAATTAGAGTATTATCTGCTTGTGAATCTCATAGATGGAGAAATGTCTGTCCCATTGGAAGATTTTAAGATTGTGATTTTGCATTCTTTGCAATTTTTAAATATTCCGGTATCTCACCATATTTGAATACCATAAGTCAACACCGGCCTAATGTAAATTTTATAAATGTTAAGTTTAAGAGGTAACTTCGGCGAAATCTGAAGATATAAGGTCCCAGTCACTTTGATGGACTTTTTCATACATTCTTCCATCGCGAAGATCTAGCAGCAATATTTATTTAGGATAACAGCAAGATACTTAACATTGTCTGATTAAAGAATATGAAAGTCTTCATCCATTAGACGACAAGAATTTTTTTAGCAGAATGTGTATGTTTTCTACCAATAAATATAGCCTCTGTTTTATCAGAATTGATTTTGAACTTCCAATTTTTGAAAAATTTTAGGAAGACGTTCAAATGACTTTGAAGCCTTCCCATTAAAGTGTTAGATTGCCAAAAAACAGATAAAATAGTTGTATCATCGACAAATAGAACAAGATAAGATTGGAGATACGTATGTATATCGTTAATATACACAAGGTGTTTCGACTTTAACCAGCCACCTCTAGGTAATCACCTAAATATCTCCTTTAGTTGTAATATTAAAAGAATATTTTAAAAGAGTATACAAAATATAAGTCGAAGGTTTCGTCTGGATTTCGTTTGAGTTGCGTCTGGGTTGCGTTTTTACCAAGTATATATACATAAGAGTATTAAAAACAACAGAGATATTTAAAATAACATCCAAACACAAGTTATTTCCTTTCCTGCTGTTGTGTATTTCAGCTAAAGGTAAAAACAGGTTGTGAAAATGTTCAACATTTTCTATAATTTCTATCCTATTTCTTACAGTCTACTATACATGACCGAGACATACGGTGGCTAATACGAAATTGCATGAATAACTAAAAGAAACAATGGACATCCTATCGCTCGTACAATTTACGTATCGTACAGACGTACGCCATTAAGCGCGAGCCCTGCTCTTATGTCAACTCACTCTTTCCTCTTAATGAAAATATTCGAATGCTCGTAGATTTCATCGTAACGTTATAGTGGTCTCCGTTTCGCATGCATCTTTTTAAAACTTGCAATATTACTGATTCTTGAGGAACTACTGGAAGATTTATTTGTTCTGTTTGTATTGGTGTATTTTCTGACGGTTCGTAATATAGACTTAAATCTTTATCTTCGATTTGGGTACTTTTATTTTTTTATATTTAATTTATTTTGTGGTGTTTCCATATTCGATCATCATCGGGTGCAAGAGTATAGTCTTTTTCTTTTTTAATCACGGCAAAACACCATTTATTTAATCTAAAATAATTTTGGTACTGCACTCTCTCTCTCTCTCTCTCTCTCTCTCTCTCTCTCTTTCTCTCTCCTCTTGAAATACATACTTCCTCATTTTCGTTTATATTTGTACATAGTTGTTGCTTGCAAGTACAAATCAGATATGGTCAAGTTTCTATCTTCCCCGAATATATTCTCTTTGTTAATAATTCGTTTATAGAGGCATGTACTGTGATTCTGTAATGTAACAAAAATATTTCTCCTCTAAACTATTTGTATTATACCTTTTACTATTTGTACGAGCTGCTTCCCTTATCCATTTGTTAGGGTTATAAGGTGTTGTAAATTTTGGAGTAATTCCGTCTGTCTTTAATAATGTTAACAATTTTGGGCAACGGAAATTTATACCGTTATTTATTACTATTATCCGAGAAATGCCGAATATAAGTACTAAAAATTTCCTTGCATTTTTCGATCGTTGTTTTCTATGTAGTACTTTTTACTACTGGCCATTTTGAAAATGAATCTTTTAGTACAAAAAATAATGATTTAAGAATAGAACTGCATAATTAATGTGTACGCGGTTGGAAGCTACAATCGGCAGTTCCTAACAATGCGTGTTTACTTTCATTGGATTATTTTTATTACTATTACAATATTTATTATTTTATTACTATTACCATTTATAATACATTTAGTTTGAACATCGGCTACTAACCAAAAAATTTTATGCCAAATTTATAAGGCTTATTAAGCATATCTTGTGTAAAACAGCATCGAACTTTCGTAGGAAATAATTTGCTTATCTATTGAAGAAATATTGTCATATTGCTTATAACACGCTTGACTATTGTCTATAAATTTACTCTATGTTTCGAAAATTAGGGTAAACCTTTCTATATATAATCGTTCAGATCATTGTTTTCTTATCAAAACGTATGAATCTGAACGTTTGAAAATAAAGGTGGACCCCATTTCTTGAGTCATAAATGAGAAGCTTTCAATGATGTTGCTTGATATTCTCTCCGAGCATACAAAATTGCTATAAAAGTATACAATTGTTCGATTGAAACTGTTCAATCCCTTTTCAAGACTCAACGTGCTTCCCTTATTCTGATGAACCCAAGTACTGTTGATATTGGGTTTGAAGCCATCGAAAAATATCTCCGTTGAACTATGATTTTTATTTATTATTTACTTTTTGATTACTTTTATATTTTTTATCGGAGAAATAATTTCATGTATAAGGCTGGTTTATTACGATTAATATACTGTTTTGTAATCGTTTTGGAATGATTATTTTATTATTGATTACATATGATTACATCCTGTTGTAAATTATAGGCTGTTTGCTGAATGTTAAAACAACCACGAGCGGCTAATTGCTTTCCACTTTCTAATGATACTTTGATTCTTTTTAAATTTATATTTGTTTCTGTTGCTTTGACTATTTCCTCTACTGTAACTAACAATGTATATTGTTAGTTATTATTATATTATGTTGTCTAACTCATGAATATTTACTATAATGTCATATTGATATTTGGGTTTCTTTTATATTGGTACACGCAATAGTCCGCTCGCATTACCATGTAATTTTGTATTTTTATATTTAATATTGAACATGAAACCTTGTAAAAATAATGGATAGTTTTGCATCCTCATAATACGTTATACTTGTAATGTCTTCGAAAAAATGTGTACTAATGGTTGGTTTTCTGTGTAAAATGTAAAATAATTGCCGTAAAGGAACTGATGAAATCTTTTTATTACAAAAATTATTGTATACGCTTTTTTGTCGGTATGTAAATACTGTTAGTGGTTTTTATCAATGTTTGTGACGCGTGTATTATAGAACTCGTTCTGATCTGTCTGGATATTTATGTGAAATTACTGTTTCTACACCATACATGCTTGCATCCGTTGCTACAATTAACAGAAGTTCAAATCAAAACGAACTAAAATTGTATCGTTTCTGAATTGTTTCTTTGCTTCGGATAACTCTCTTTCGCGTTCTTAAAAGTCCATCTAAATAGAATACGATCTAATTCACAAAACTGATTTTTCGAAACTCTGTGCACTTTCGAAATTCTGTGCTATTTTGTGGTCGTGACATTTTATCAATGACGTCTATCTTTGCTTTTATTTTATGAATGCCACTTTTATCGATCGTATATCCGTAGTATTTTATTGGACTTTTAAAAAATTCTGATTTTTCCTTATTTTTGTATGTTCGTTTTATTTAACTTAATTAATAACTAATCTAGACGCTCTAAATGTTACTTATCTTTAGACATTTTTATGTCATTGACAAACACCGTAACTCTTAGAATGTTTTTTTAACAAATTCTCCATTTTACGTTACTTAATTGCAGATGTGCTCAAAATTCCGTATATAATAATTTTATACATTGATGTATGTACGTATGTATCTTTTTGTGTATTTAATGTAAGTAGTTCGCGATCATCCGGATGAATTTCGACTTGTAAGTTTGTTGTAAATCAATTTTTTAACATTTTTCTCCCCCTGCTATCGATGAGAATAGTTTGTCAATCGTTCAAAGTAAATGTTCATCGAACAATCGCTTATTTATCCTAATCCTAAAATCGCTGCTTATTCTTACTTTATTATTTATAGCAAGATAGACGTAGCAATCGAAATCTAGATCATTTGTTTTTAAGAACCATGCTTGGATTTGGTTTTTAAGTAATCTCACTCCATACAATTGAAATAGATACTTAACTTATATAGTGCCGTTATGAAATTTTGTATGAATTCGCTTTCCTCTTGTTTTCGTAGATGGAAATAGTAATTTTCTGCAATTTCTGACGGTATAGGTCCGGAAAATCCTTTAATTTAGAAATAAAGTCTGCATTCGTTTGCTTATATTGTTCCTCTGGAGTCAATTTGCCGCACATCATATCGAAAACCGTAGAAAATCGATAAAATGTAATAAATAAACCACCTCTTTCTTTTCTGATACCTTGAAAACTATTATCATGCCTTCGAAATGTTCTAGTCATCTCTCCGCATTTGTTAGATCGAATGTTTCGATACTGAATGTACCTTGTAACACTGCTTTTGCCATTATTTCTATTGCATTTATAATCAGTATTTATAAGTGAGTTGTACGCAGTTTTTGACTGTTTTTTTTTTTTTGTTTCACAATAAAATTCACGAACGTACACTGTATGTCTATGTAACCTATTTTTTAACTTGTAATGCATTTTACTTTAGTTCCATTCCACACTCATCGCCAATTTGTTGTGTAGGTCAGGTACAAGTAAAAATAGATCGTGGAAATACTTATTGTTTTTTATATTTTCTTTCCGATATCTTGCACTCTACTATACAGAACCGATGCATTCGGTGTCTAATGCGAAACTACATGAATGATTACAAGGAACAACGGACATCCTATCGGTCATATTGCTTATCTATCGTACAGACGTATGTGCTGCAGTGCGGGCCCTGATCTTAAGTCAACCTTTATAGCACTTTCATGTTATCGAAAGTACGATAACACTTTAAATTAACATGCATTAAAATACATTCAGATATGTATAATTACATGTCAGCGAAGTGACCTTTGACTAACAAATTTAAATTATTAAAGAACATTAAATTTATTTTCATCGAAACTATAGATTTTAATAGCGGCAGATGAGAGGAATAATATAGTATCAACATACCAGTTGTTCGACACATTCTTCGAATCTTACAAAACAAATTCTTGTCGAAAAATTTCCAAATCACTAAAATTGAACGTCCACTTTTCTCGTTGGGAGAACTAAAGAAAGATGTTTATAAAGAAGAACCTACAACGTTAAAAAACATGAAGGAGAGCATAATTAGAACTTGTGTTGCTATAAATCCGGAGACCATCAAAAGATTATTATAATCTGTCATTACTCGTTTTAAACGATGCTATGGAAGGATATCACTTTGAACATTAATAACATGATGATTAAAAGTAAGTATGTGATAGATATTTTACAAATTAAAAAGCAGGTCTTTCAAAGCACGTTTGCTTACATTCGCAAGTCTTCGTATATTAATTAAAATGGCTCTCAAGAGAAATCTTTGGATAAAATCTACAACAACTTACTTGATAAAATTTAAATTTTTTATCGTTGTAATAAATATAAAGAATTCTATTTTCTAAATACGATTTTATTAACCTGACGAGAATTCCCAATTTATTTTGATTTGACACATTTTGAATAAAAGAGCGTGCCGAGCTCTTTGCAGTTTCGAAAGTTTTCAATAAGTTTAACAGTATCATAACTATAGGAAGATTTATATTTAACTCATGAGCCATGCATTGTAATATATTTATGATTTGCTGCTTTAGTTTTTCTAAATCTTATTTTCATTTAAATAATTGAGTAAACATAAACTGAAGGTCCTGTACTAATGATAACTTTTTCTTAATACTCAGGATAGACATAGGAACACATGTCCTATCTCTTTAACCGACTGTTTGGCGCCTCCCATTCTGGGCACCAGATAACTCGAAATCTATACCAAAAGTTCTAAACGATAAGATATTTTTTTTCCTAGAACAAACCTGGGTCATCATGCCCTGAGAGTTTCTCATGTAACCGACGTTTAGGTGCCTCATTATTCTCGTCAATTGAATGAACTATAAGATTTTCCTGAAATCCCTTCCACTTATCTACAACATTAGATCTTCCTTTTACTTTTTAAGAACACTTTAGTAATTACTTACGCACATTTTTGTACTTATTTTTCGATTTTCATTAATTATTTTTATTCAAACTGACATCCTTATTAAAAATCCTCTTTACTATGTATTTCGGCTATCTACCTTAAGTGCAAAATAAGAATTAAATACACCGAATTCTTAGTTATATGAGAATTTCACGGGAATATAAATGTGTTCACGTTTTCCGCATAACACTTCGGCGATCTTACCTAACACCATTATCGATGGATAGATGATCCGATAGTTGTAGCAAAGAATGTGATTATAAAACTTTATGCCAGCCCTATTATTGTTATAGTTGTTTCAAAGCTTATGTTTCGTAATAAGATATTTTTTACATTTTAAAGTCACCGATAATGTACAAATAGCCGATTCTGATCAAATTGTCGACGTCAAAGTCCGTGAAGGGGAAGTCAGGGGAACATATATTGCACTCACTACAAATCTAGGAATTTCTATAACAAATCGAACTCAATAATACGGAATAAACTAGTGGACTATATAGATACTGAATAAAAAATCCTTTATTAAGATATTATATCATAATAATAAGATATCACCAATTCGCGTCGTATTTTTAGTACTGTAAGACTACACGTCTCATTATAAACTGATTTCTCACATTGCTCTTTCAGTCAAGGTTTATTTATCTTATCAGGTGTCATTCATTCCAATATTCAAAATCTCATTAACAAAAATCAATACATTTAGCTACGACATACCGCCAGCCTGAACAAAATTATAATATAATTGTACATCAATAGGAAGCGGCGATATCCTTTTTATTCTGCGTTTAAATATGCCGCCTTCAGTCATTACGATTACTGTGTAAAGATTATATATGTAAGTAATACTATGTTTAAATAATATTACAAGTAATACTATGTATAATACATCATCATCGGGATACACTTCTAAAATTCAATCTAAATGGCAAGAAGGGTAGGTAAATACTCTTTCTTTAACATAATTAAAATTTCTACCTTAACTGAATTTTAATGTTCGGTTGTCGATAGAAGGCTTCTATAGCTATAGGAACAATAACACGCGAGACGCAAAGAGAAGAGCGATCGACTGTTTGGGAGCACAGAAGATAAACTCAGTTGATCGCTCCAGTTATTAGTGTAATAACAATTGATGTCAAGGGTGTCTTAGCAATGCGAATGACACGAAAGACATAAATGTGAAGTTGTTGGTATATAAGCGACTAATGCGCACATAGAATTTATCAAAATACATAATATACAATAAATACAAGAAATAATATACAAAAATAGTCATTCTCATTTACCGACATTAAATTAACCTTCATCGTCATAAACCTTCTCGTTTACGTCAGATAATTTATAGAGCTCAGATTTCCTAGAGTTATAAACTCTAATTTACCTAGGAAGATTTCAGCTGTTTATCACTTTCACCTGATCTCGAAATTCTTGCTATGATGAAGATAATTCCTATGGAATAGGATCCTACCCTAAATTCAACTTCCATACATCATGCAATATGATCTTTGCAAATACGATGACCTATGCTAGATGTCCTAATGGGCCAAACAACTGAATTATCTGTGACAGAATGGAACAATCTTATCCTTTGATTTGATACCGACATCATAAGTTAGCATGTATCTACATCTACAGAATTTTGAGCTGATAAACTTTTAGCACCTTCTTACTGATAAATTTCCATAAGATTTTTTTTTATAATTTTGAAGAAACATTCGACTCTTCGAATCTGCTTTGCCTTAAGTTGTCGAAGGTTCAACATAACACTTCTTTCTCAGCAAATCACTTTAATATTTATAGTTTTCATTTTTGGTCTCATGTTATTTTGATTCATCGTCAAGTTTCTTTTATATACTGATTGTCTTTTTGAATCTCAAAATCTCTCGAAAATTCGAATCGATGGAATCACAAATGATGAACCGATCTCGACAACACGAAGTAAATTAGTGGACTGTATACTAAATAAAAAATTCTTTATTAAGATATTATAATAGTAAGATATTGTCAATTCGCTTCGTATTTAGAAACATAAGACTACACGTTTCATCATGAACTGAATTCTCGTATTGCTCTTTTAGTCAATATTTATTTACCCCGTCAGGTGTCGCTCATACCAATATTTGAAATCTTATTAACAAAAATTAGTACATTGAGCTACGATACTCCAGTTCAATAAAGCATACTTCATTTATGAATTTAAAGTTGGTACAAAGAACAGAGAAATTAATATTGTTATTAATTAGTATTTCTATACCACCTTTCCTCCGCGTAATATCGTCATTTTAGACGATACTATAGCTGAGTATAAATAAACTTACTCTTGGTTCAAGTTAAGTTTCCGTGATTAAGGCTATTTCAATCTTCAATTCGAATAAAACAAATAACAGCTTGCAATTTTTTAAAATTATCGAACAAGCATTCCAAAGAAATTTCGTAGAAATTTTTAGTATGAATATCGATAATATAAGAGTTTAGAATTCTTTCCAGATTACTTAAAATTTGTCGAGTTCCGTACGATAAAGGCAAAGCTTTTGTACTAAGATCAATATTTCATTCGTGTCAACCAATAAGTTGAGTTCCTTCATCGCATTAGCAAGCTTGAGCATTGTATTAATTCTTATTTCCATTCCGTTGATGTTTTAAAGATCGGAGAATACAGAGGGAGAGGAAAGGAAGCTAGAATTTCACCGAGCGTCGGTGATCGATCTTCTAAGGATAGGGATAAGTAAAGGAACAAAAGAGGGGGAGCGGTCGCGAATCTCGTGTCACCGCGCCGGCATTTTTTAATGCAATCTGTTTAATATCAACGTTGTTATCTTTTTTACATTATATTTCAATAATACAAATTTATTGGCAAAAATTAACCATGTGACCACCGTTACATCTGATACATTTAAAAACTTTTTTGTTTTAAGCGAATAAAGAAGAAGTGTGGTGTTTCCTGACGCATTTCTCATAGCTCGGAGGAAGATTTTCGACAGAGTGACCAAATGATGAACCGATCTCGACAACACGAAGTAAATTAGTGGACTGTATACTAAATAAAAAATCCTTTATTAAGATATTATAATAGTAAGATATGTTTTTTATGATATGATATGCTTGATATGTTTTTTATTAAACATAATATTTTTTACAATGAATAATGACGTTACAAACGAATCGGATTTTATTAACATCATTGATATTCATACTCGGCAGGAAATTCACTCGATACGTGACGAAACTATTCATCTGCAAAAAGACACATCACTGTACAAAAATTTGGATTTAATCCTAAACTTCTAACTCGGCTAATAGCTCATTGATAAGTATCTCAGGAAGATTCTTGAGAATTATACTCAATGTACGTTATGTCTGAATTCGTAGAAAAAGTATAAAATAGAATGTTTTCTTCCTTCATTTGTTCTTTGAATGAGCTGTAATTATAGATACCATCAAACTGAAGTCTGATTCTTTTTCCAAGATATTTAATTTTAAACGATTTCACGATCTTGCATGCAAGTCGCAAAACCACATTCGAATCGAGAAATATGTGTCGCATTGGAAAAATTTGATGTATTGATAGATTGTACAATGGAGTTATTAATATATTGTACAATAGAGAATGTTTCACAGGAACGCACTGATTTGCCGCTGGTTTGGAAGTATCGATATTAAAACGAGTACCGGTTTTTACATTTTTAGATTTATTACTATATTCGTAAAGATTTATTAATTGATATAGCCATGATTGACTTAATATAAGAATTACTGTATTCGTTAAATACTGTGAGTACAGAACAATAATTATAAATGGAAATGTTCAGAATATTCGATTCATTCTCAGTATCCATATTAGATAAATACTTAAGACAAACATCTTTTGAAACTGAAATTTCAACGAAAAACTTCCTCTCACGTAATCTGAATGAACACATATATAACTGACCCGTTCTTACCATTATATCCTCATAGATTAAAACAGGTGGAATTATTTTTTCCAATTTTTTTTTTTTTTTTAGAATTTTGTCAAAACTCTACCCTCACGAGTCACCTTAGAAGGAGGAAAATTCTGAACCTTACTTGCAGAGGAGCATTAGCTCGTATCTTCACTTACCATTCATATTCAATGCACGCTATTTCTTCCGAAACACACTACTTTTGTGTTTAATTTGATGCGTATCGAGTTACAATCGATTAAGTCGAGGAAAAGTAATTGATAACCTGACGAGATTCAAAAAATAACGACAGTGATTAATTTTGCGGAGTTACTGATTTTTAAAGTGAAGATAAGCCAATTTTATGGAATAAATGAGACGAAATGTATAAATACAAATCAAACATTTCCAGCACTCTTAATGAAAATTAGAAATGGCATATAACTGGTATAGAGTAGACTACGATTAATTGAATCACGATTCTTCTTCAAAGAAAAGACTATGCCAATGTTGTTGAAAATAAAGTAGCCCCAGTAGCAGCATATATTTACATGTCATAGTACAGAACACGAAGCATTCATACGACAAATGTTACCAGATGAAATTATACTTGTGCTGTACGTATCAAACACGATTGCAACCCGCATTGACCTCTCTGATGGTTTAGCTAACGGTACTATGGGGAAATTAGTTCACATAGGTATTAATGAAAGTAGTGATGTGACGCGAATATGACTGGAGTTTTCTGATTCGTCTAAGATCGGTGAGAAAATGAGACCCAAAGTTAGCGTATATGTACAGAACGATTGACGTTAGAAGAATTGACGTCACGATTTCTCTTAGTTACAACTTTTGTTCGATTTTAATGATCAAAGGCTCTTTTGAAAGATAAAGGTTTTCTACGCAAGATAATCATGCCAAAAAATGTTATTTTGTTTGTCTAAAAACTAAGTAATTTTTAACAGTAATTTTCAGACAAGTAAAAATCTATTTTGAAAATTGGAAACAATAATATCGTGTATAAAACCTTTATCTTTTGGATGAACCATTGATTATCAAAATTGCTACCAAAAGAACTTGTGGAGTAAACTCTTGTAACGACCTACATAAATTTTATGCAGATATACTTATATGCCATATCGAGAAAATGACTCATGTAAGTTGCATCTGATTTTAATTTATTACGTTATTTTGAAAAAAATAAATAAGATTTTCAAACAATTATACCTACAATTAATAAATTTAGTAAAACATATATTATTCATTATAATTATTAATAATTATCATTCAGAATAATATTTATTGTAGCACGTCTACTGTTAGTGATTTATTTGCTTGTTATTTCATTTATCCTTCAAAGCTAATGGATACGTTTCTCTAGTCTTCTTGCACATTAACTCTTTTAGGCTATTTTAAACACAATTGTATTTTTATATTATCTGCTGTTATTAACTCGATGTTCATACGTATTCCGTTGTTATTCCGATATATATTATTCAATTATTTACATACGTGGAAATTTATTATTAAATAATATTATTACCATTATAATGAATTGTTTTAGTCAGATGCAAAAAAAAGTAGTATATTCAAATATGAAAAGAACATTAACGACTAATTAGAAATTGCATACTTCGTTTTTTTTCAAATCAAATAGAAATATTACGCATAACGTTCCCACGTTATAACATTTATTAAAATATGAAATAAAATTATTAATTCCTGTAATAATTTGTTTTTTCTCATGTAAAATATTCTTATATAAACATGCATATATACATGCACGCCGCACCCATACACACACACACAAACACATAGTATTACTAAAAAACATTATCTAAATTTTGTAATAAAAATATTTTTCCTTCATTTTTATTAATTTTATCAATAAAATTGTAATTAAATTTTATATAGTATGAAAAGTATGAATTGACCTATCTGGATACGCTCTTCATTATCGGTCACGGTGATATTAGTCGGGCGATTTTGTCATCGTAAAACATCTAACTAATTGGAAAATGAGACTTAAGACGCATTGACATAATTCAGTAAGCACATAATTCGGTAGATAGGAGAATTCAAAAGATAAAGGAAGAGTCAGAGAAAAATTATGAAGGGATATGTGAGAGAAGAAAGAGAGAGAGAGAGAGAGAGAGAGAGAGAGAGAGAGAGAGAGATGAGAGAGAAAATGAGAACATATACACAATATTACATATAAAGTTTGTCGCCATATTATGTTCTATCTTTTTCTCACTCTTTTTCTCTTCCTTTTATAATGAAGAAAACCATTAACGCTCAGCTTATGTTCTATCTCGTTTTCTATTATCTTATCTCCGTTTGCCTCTATCTTCCATAAAGTTTTATTTCTTGATTCATTTCTGTTTCACCTTATTCTGTTTCTTCTTGTCTCAATTTACTCTCGCTATAAAAGTTTCTCTTCAAAGAATCATTTTATTAAACGGACAATAAAAGTGTGATGATGCAAGATTCGGTACATCATGCACAGAAAATCCATTGTCATTTGAAAATCAAGACTTTTAAAAACTTGCATGGTTTGAATCAGATCCCAAATGATTCGAATTAATAATAAATGAAATAGGTTCAAAGCGAACAGGAAGTATTGTATTTTAGATTCTATTTCTACTTCCAACCAAATTTTTATAGCAGTATTCTGTGCCCAAATTATCTTTCGCGGAGCTTTAGAGTTTCGCGAAAAGTCTGTGTTCCGGGCAAAATTATGAAAATTAATATCATTTTACAATTTTCATATATTTTGTTTTACATAATTAAAATGTTCTTATTATTGCAATAGTATATTATTGCATTATATACTATTATTACAGTAATAGTAATAGTAATAGTAATAGTAATAGTAATAATATAAAGTGAATTACTCCTACAGAAGAAACCATAAAAAAGATTTTATAATATCGGGGAAAGAAATTTCCTAAATAGTGTTAATACGAACTCGTGCTTTGATTTTTATAACAATGATATATAATATGTCGATATATATTCACTAATTATTATTTTTATTATGTTTACTTTATATTTTAAATTGTATAATACTTCTTTAAATTGTAGAAATGCTGTGTTCTATCTAGCACAGATTACTGCGAAACACATATCAACCATCAGTGGAAGAAAGAAATATAAGAGATTGAATCAACGTCTTACTAAACTATTAAGGGAAAAAAAAATAAATTAGTTGATTATATTTGTTTACATCGATACAATAAAAAATAACTGACAGAATTATTCAACCTCAAAAATTTTTGAAAAAGCTTTATTTTTATGCACAAATTCTTCTCAATCTTTTAAGACAATTTTTTTCAAAGAAAATAAAGCTTTCTCGAAAATGAAAAAAAACGGGATCTTAGATTTGTCTTTAAAATAAGATATCGTTCATTAAAATCGGTTAAGAATTACGCCTGTCTTCATTGTTGGCGTGTTATTATACAATCAGGGGTGAAAAACAGCTTTATAAAAGACGATAACTTACATTTACAACAGATGGCGTAACTTGGACTTTCTTCTCATTCGTTCGCACTTCAGAAGATTTTAAGAAGCAGAAGTTAAAAGTATGCAAAATTATCTCAAAAGAAAATTGAATTTCTTTATATCTACTGTAAAGAGATTCACAACACTACTTTGGCAGATAGAATTATCTCTGAATATGCGATTTATTGCTGCATTACATGACAATCTTTAAAATTTCGACATCTCAATACTGTTTATCGATTCTTCTTTGAAAGTTGTATTAATACCGTCATTCTTGGAGATAGAAGATAATCGATTAGTAGGTGGTGATTTATTAGAAAATTAACAGAGTAATAAATTGGTGTGTTTGATCCTTTGATCGTCTTAACTCTTTTCAACGATATCAATGACAAAAATATAATTCGAATATACGAGTGGACGAGTTATTTTTTTGTCAAAATCGCTAACCTTCCGCCTTCTCAGTAGAAGTATTCCAGGTTTACTCCGGAACTGACCAATTAATTTGACTTATCGAAGTCAGGCTGGCTAGTACGGTACTCACTCCCTCAATCATGAGATTGTGTCATCTGCTGATTCACGAGGCACACGTGCTTATAGCTTTAACGAAGCATTAATACGAGTTAAATTCCTATTCCTGACACTTTTTTATATTTTCGAAGGCTCGATTAATAATGTTGCGCGATACGTATAATACGTATTCGCAATGCGGATGGTTAGTTCAGAACGTTTTAAAGGCAAAATGAAAATAACATCTGTTATAAAGAAGAAACGATGGAGCCAACTGAATACATTCCGTTCGTTAGTTCATTAGTAACCGTCACCGAAACCGAAAACTTAAATGAAGCCGAAAATATTCTATCTATTTCTCTTGAGTATTGGCTCGTAATTTTGAATAAACTTTAATCTTTTTAAATAAAGTTACAAAACAAGGAATGAAGAGTATTAGTGCGATTAAAGAAATGAATTAGTGAACACCTAGATGGATTTCAATCCCTATTATTACTCATTGTCCACTCTTTTCTCACATTTTCAACGGAGAACCCCAGGGCACAATTATTATTCGAAAAGAAGGAAGAATCGATCATTTCTTCAGTTATTTAACATTAAACCTTGAGTGATCCTCGAAGGTAAACAATTCCTTCTTCTTTATCTTCTTTCTTTAAAATAAATTTAAATATTATTTTTTAACCAGGACAATCATCATAAAATAAAAGGATTCAAGGATAATTCATTGGATGAAGTCACGGAATAATAATCAGAGCCAGGCGGTTTGAACTGGGCACTGCAACTGTTAATACGACGAGTCTGGCCACCTAAAGATGACAACTACGTCAGAGAGGCATCAAATATAACGAATACTTCTTTGTCAAATATAACGGTCTTCTTGTCTTTCTACATTGTATTGCATAACTGGTGCCTACTTTTATAGTTTCAAATTGAAAGATATTTCTACGTAGTTTACAATATCAAAAATCGATCATAATTGTTACGAATGTTTCATTATGTACATTGCGTCGTAACAATGATTCTTCCTTAACTAAACACATATATGCGATCTGACGAAGAATGCTGCCGATGCAGAAGACAAATGACTCGATTGCGGTTAGCTTAAAAAATCTCTTTATATTTGCTTCTTCTCTTTTTCTTTCGTCTCAAAGATAATTTAATAATCGAATGATAAATTTCAGACAAAATGCAGCTCTATTCAAGATATAACTTCGAAGATGGCTTGTGTGATTAGATAAATTTTCGAGGAAGTCCATTGAATTGGATTCTTCATTATGATTTAACACAAAAGGGAAAAACAACGACACTTTCCAATCATACGTATTATGATAAAATGGGTTATTCTTTGTTGATTTATCGAAACATAGTAAGATTAATTTCAATCTTTTCAGAAAAACTGTTACACAAAACCAAGCGTTTGAACCCAATCAAATCTTAATAACAAGAAAAGAACAACTTATGTACAATTAACAGCTTTACAAACTCTCTTAAGAAAATATACAAATATTTCAGAATCTTCGCGAGTCACGTCCTCTCGGGAATAGTTCCCTTTGAAAATCGACAACGACCCGATATTATATTTCGAATTCTCTCGGATCTAAGGAAATATGCTTATATAAATTTAGCAACAGGAGTAGAATATAGTAGCTGAGGTATACCGCAGCCTACTATTTAATCCAACACCACCTTATAGTAGGAATCCTGATAGTCCTTATTATCAAATCTTTCAAATACGTATATAATTCAAGGATTATTAAAAAGTAAATCTTCATTGTTCAATCTATTTTCTATTTATTATTTATTATAGATCCGATTCTTTTATCATCATTACGGCGTACAGAGAAGTTCTTTCGGATTATACTTGGTTCAAGTGAAACCATATTAAAATAATTCTGAACTATTATGGTGGTCTTACGGTGACAAAAGCGATGATTAGGATAGCTAGTCTCTTTCTCTTCAAGAAATAAAATATAGATATGCAATAGACGGATAGTAAAGATAAGATTAGCATGATACGAGTTAATATTTACATTCTAGGTATTTTTTGCAATTTGAGGCAAGTAAAGAACATTCTTCAAAAGGTGATACAATTATTGATGATATTCCTCTTAATCTAGAATGCTTCGGTATAAGTAAGCTATAAATAATACAGGTTGGACCAAAAATTCCTAAGCTTGTAATATCACAATTTAAAAAATATTAACCTTAGAAGTTATGAAAAAGAGTAATTGATTTTTAAATTGTCTAGGAATTTTCAGCGCACCCTATATCTATTTATTTTCTTTATTTTCATACTGTTCACATTGAACTCTCATGTTTACGGGTACTACAAGAAATCGCTGAAACTTTTAATTATTATAATCCTATAATAGAGTCTGAAAGAATACCAAAGCAGCACATTGACTTCATTAATTAAACGGATGTGATCGAAGTGAAACTTTTGAATCAAGCATTTCTTGACATTTCGTTTTAACATAATATTTTCTTCACATATTCTCAGTCATCACTACTTGTGGTTTTACTAACACCAATAGGTCCAATTTTAAAATAGTGTATGGAGGAAATAATAGAACTGACGTCGAGTTGATTATAATATCGTTGACATAGGAAGACTGCTTTTAATCTAATTGAAATTCAGATGCGGATTGCACGTGGTTAATATTATAGTCAGAAGTTATGCTGTATATCGTTAAGTAGGTAAAATGCATTTCTTTACCCATGTAATCCTATTTGCTTTTTAATAATCTAATTGGAAGGGGTGTATGTAGTAAGCGAAGTTCTGCCAGTATGGAAAATACATTGGGTGCACTTATTTGAATTGTCATCGAACTAGAAAAGGGTGATCAATTTCTTTTCATATTTGGGTAGCCTAAAATTGATGCATATCCTAAACTAAACATTTATTAAAATTTTATTCGATTCTTCTTATATCATTTTTCCATAACGTTCATTTGATAAAGTCTAACAATAAATCATTCATTGTTCATTGGGATTAAATGATATGACCGAAATATGTTTCCAAATAAGAATAATAATGTGACATAGTATAATAATAAATCGTAACCATTTAATACATCCATATACTTTTTTCATGTGAGAAAAAAAATTTTTTTAATTCTTCAAATTGGAAAGAACTATTAACCAATTTGTAGAATTTGGAAATGGAGACGAAGGAGAGTGAAACTCTATTTGATGGACTGTCAGAGGCAGGCAATATGCCATCAAGTGACAAAAATGGAAGTGAAAATTGATGGAAATGGATGCTAATGCTATCTATATCTTCACTATAAGAAAACGATCAAATGCGACGAGATTAAACGCGATAGAATCTTGATTACAATTAAGACGTAAAGTATTGAAATTGACATTATTTTACAGCTTGCCGATAGTGGTGGAGTAGGATTAGGTATATGAAAATTCATGGGTAATAGTACACAACATAGAAAATGTACTACTTCATTTGAAAGATCACCTAGTTCTGGCTTAGCGATTACTAAAAACGCAGATATTGCAATTGACAAATGAGATTAAGTTAAATGTGCTGAAAATATTCATTTTCTATAACGATACAAATTTTATTCGAACAGGAAAGTGGTTGAAAAGGTGATGCTGGCTGTAGTTCCGGTAAAGAAAGTTACATTAATAACAGATTTGTCGGAAGTGGTGAGGGTGAAGGTTATATAGGTAAAGATAACATTTCTTCTTACTATTTAATGCAAACGATTTTCACCTCTAATAAAATTCGGTATATATTTAACAAATCTTAATTTTCATGTAAATTAACAGATTCCGAATAATTTCTTACAAATATAAATCATTTCGAAGTATTGCTATCTTACTTTTAATATCATGCAGGAGGCAGTATCAATTTTGAGGCTTTCGGTAATGTCGAAGATAGGTATTCTTACGTTTCACCTGCTTTACTACAGGTTTACTTTCAACCTAGACCTGGACCTAGATCTGGTAAACTTTGCATAATACCTGGTTGTGATTGCGATTATCATTGCGTTGCTCTCATTCAATATCTAAGTGAAACAAAGGGTCTCTGTTCACCAAGTATTTCCTTAATAGTGATTCCTGATCTTGTATCAATATATTGATATATTATGCATTATTAATATTTAATTATCATTAATGTAAAAGGTTCTAACGTTAGTTAGGTGTATGTGTGTGTGTATGATATAAGTCGGTCGACGGCCAAACGAAAGTATGATCTGCCCTTTGTGAGGTGTTTGTTTATGGAAGAAAGAGAGCTAACTTTCACTGGATTTTGTCTCCTGCTTTGTAAGTGATCAAATTTTTCTTTCAAAGATGAAAATCGATATGTTGTAGTATCTGATCTTCGTAAATTTTATCTCGTAAATAATCGCTATCAGAATTGAAAGCCTCTTTTACGACTTTGATAAATGATAATCAAGATAGCCTTGGAAGCTATCTCAAACACGATGGTGATCGAGTTTAATCCGAATTCCGAATTCACTAAGAACTAATAGAGTTTTATGGAATTACCTCAGATTCCATGTGAACATATATATCTCTGTGGTGAAGTTAGTATTTCATTTTTTCGAATAAGAGAGACGAAAGAATCATGCAGTAGCTAAATAAATTTATGATACAAGTACGGCACTTAGAAAAGGTGCTGTCGGCGTAGTCTTTCAAGATACAACAAGAAACATCCGGTAGCTGTTAAAACTCTGTCCTCGTTGGCAATATCCCAAGTCGAGGTTGATTTCATGATGGAAGTATCATGAGTATCATGAGTAAAATCAGTTTTCCCGAAATAGTACATTTTATTGGAGTCTCTTTCGACAAGCATCCAAGATATATCATATTAGAATTATTAATTGGTGGTGATTTTAACAATTTTTTTCGAGAAGAAATACCAAATCTTAATTTGTACCTATTTGGAAAGAAAAACGGAAAAAATCTATTTATTTATTCACGTCCTGGATTATAATCATTGGGAGCTTGTTATCACGTTAACTATGTACAATCAACAAACAATGGTTGCAAGTACATGGAAGAGGTACTTGCACGTTGCAGACACAATTGCAGACTTTGGTATGGCTAGAGATATTTATAGAAGAGATATTCATAGAAGTGACTATTACATAAAGTTATATATTAAAGTTATAAATATATGTATATAAATTTTATATATATATAAAATTTTATATCTGATTTTAGATTTTCAAGATTAATGTTACAGAATTATTGTTATAAATGATAATAGTCATAAGTTTAAGTGCTGTTTATACTGTCTGCCTTTTACAGATATAATAGATGATGTGATGATTTTGGTTTGAATGGCTTTCGGTATTCTTCTCCGAGAAATAATGTCTTTTGGATACATGCCATATACCGGCTGTGTCAATCGGAAGGTAATATCAGTGATAACGTCTGTTGATCGTTTGAAAAAGCTAGGTTGTCTCGATTCAATTTACGGTATAATGACGCGTTGTTGGCATCAGCGCTCGTAAAATCAGCCTAGTTTTACGACCACTACTGAAAGAATTAATGATTATTTGAATTATTCAAATGACTTATTAAAAATTAATTATAACGTATTACAAGATTTACTTTGATAATTTATAAAGTCTTTTGTTCATTAGGACCCCGCCCTAGTAAACCATGCAATACCGAATTATAACATTTTATCAGCTTGAGATCGTAAAATAACAATTATGGAATCGAATCCTGAAACAGAACGTATCAATGTCCATTCGGACATCAGTAAACTAATATAGAATTAATATAGAATTTATTTAAACAAAAAATGTATACGCATCGGTTGACATCGATAGATAAATAAAAAATACAAAATTCTATAGATTTCTATATAGACTGCATTGATTGGTGGTCACATGCAACTAAGAGAGATTGAATTTCGTCCTGTGACTTATCGCATTGAATAAAGTCTCGTGTAAAGATGAAGTTTTAAAGGGGCAGATGACCTTTTCGAATTTTTGAAGAAGCTTTATTTTTATTGGAATACATAGTCAAAAAATCCGGCTATTTCGAGAATAATTTATGTATAAAAATAAATTGAATAAAATTTATACATATGTATGTATGTATGTGCATACATACATACATACATATATACATATATCATACATACATACATATATACATACATATATATATATATATATATGTATATATATATATATATATATATATATATATATATATATCATTTAAAAGAATAAGATTTAATACAGTCAATTAACACTTATTAATGTCTCACAATAATTTCTGATTTCTATTTTTCCATTTGCGTAATGGCTTTTCGCATGAATTCTCAAATCATGTATTTTTCTACAGATAAGAATATTTAACATTGATGAAACACGATGACAAACACGAAATATTCCTTTTGTTTTCGTCTGTTTTCATTTCTTCTCGTTTTTCTACCTTTTAATCGTATCAACAGTTCGTAATCCTCGCATTTATTATTATTCCGGTTTTTGTTATATCGATTTTATTTTTATTTTTTTTTTTTTTGTAATTTAGGATTTAATCTTGTTGCTTTTGTGAAACTATAATTTGTATGAAATTCTATTATGAAATCGACATGAAGAAAAAGTAGGATTTCATTAATAATTAATCATTTATATCGTCCTGTTCGAAACAGATAAATGTAGCAAAAATGTATCTTTTTCTAAGCAGTTCCAAAAGAGAAGTAGTCTTCGGCCTATATGCGGACTTATTTTATTTCAGGAACTTGGAAAAACCCTAAGACCAACATAAAGGTTATATCTATTTTTCGAACGCGTACTAAACTTTCCGAAAATAAAGGAATGTCCAGGTAAAACATTTTATATTTTTCATCTATTCGCGAATAAGATATTCAATCAATAAAAATAAACAGTCGCGAATAAAATATCCTTATGACCATCAATTCTAGTTTTTTAATATTAACATGTAACTATTCATTTTAATATTATAATGTAGAATGTTTATAATATACAATATATAATATTTTTAATTAACGACAGCTTTCATACTACATAACTTCTACTTGAAACCAATGAATGAATTTCCTGATATCAGAATGATAGGAAATATTATCCTGCTGCGGTCGTTTAAATCACTTTGGATCAAGGCATTACTGTAAAAATGACAGAATATTTTTCCACATTTTATGTTGTCAAGAAGATAACACTACCATCAAGGAAGAACATAAATATGATAAAGTGAAAAATGAGTGTTCACACAGCCTACTAATCTTATCTGTCTAATTCTATGATATTACCGACATATTTATTTTTAAATGTCTTCCTGACCTGAGACTCAATTTGTTGGTTCGCATCCAAATCGAGAGATGCTATAAGAGAAATTTAAGATATACAATGGAGTGGGTTTCATAAAAACGCACCGATTTGGATTTGGATTGTTAGTATCGATATTAGAAATTCTGAGGTTCTTATTTTTAAATGTACCGCCAGATATATGCAGAGATTTACTAATCGGTATACTTCTGGTTAGCTTAATATGAGAATCACTGTCTTCAAGTCCAATATCTATATTACATAAATACGTAAAATAAACAGTTTTTAATACCGGAATTTCAATGGAATCACATACAGTACTAGAACTTTTGTGCACTTTTTATGTAATTTTTCTTCATCGAACGTTTCGAGCACATCGAATGGAAAAAAAAGCAGAAATTGTCAACAAAACCGATAAATAATTATTATCATTGACCAAATCAGTGGAAAATCTTCTGTTCGAAAAGTCCTTGGACATTACACTTAGATTTTTCAATTAGAACAATGATTATATCACTTACATAACTAGTATATGGTAGACTAGTTCGGATTTCCAGAGTCGACGATCGATCAGAATTACATTGATCTTCCTTCAATAGATATATTTTCATTGCTATCGAGGCTTCTCAGGTTTCCATGGAAAAGAACCACGCCAAAAAACGAAATACTAGCCGCTCTTTCATATAGTTTATTTTTAAAGTTCAACTTGGAAAGCTGGTGTCAGCTCTCCTTTAGAAAAAGGAACCATGATAAAATAATTCATGGTATTTCTTAACACATCTGCGCCGCATCTATAGAACTTGCTTAACCACCGGCAATAATTTTTATTTTTGGTTTTTTAATTAAATTTTAGAAAAATTGTTATAATTAAAAAAGTACTCAATATTTTGGTTTGAAATTTTAGTAACGTGTCAAGTTATAATTACATTGAAAAACATATTTTTATGTGACCGACGGTTAAATGACAATATGGAAAAGACGTACTTTTACGTGACCAATGCAAAATATGTTAACGTATAAATTCAATTGTACAATTCGCATTTAAATAGAACAATCTTCATATGAAGACTTCATAAGAATATATGTCAAAGTCAAAGTCATCGAAGATGTCTCCCCTCATCATCATATTTATCCAATCTTCTAAACTATCTGCTGTGACAAAACAATATCGATAGGTCCGTATATTTAATTAGTTTAAGACCGAATGATCACTATCAATTGCCACTAACTATGTACACTCGATTGATGATTGAGTTTAAATATATTTTTTAAAAGCGTAAAGGGAAGATATTTTAGAGGAATGTTCCGCCTTTTTTACTTGCTTCTTCCATCTATCGTCCCCGCCCTCGCGACAGATAAAAAGAGAAAATCCGCCCTTGATAAAAATAGTCGAGGAGGCATTGCATGACGCAAGCCGACATAAACCCAATATTGCTGACTATAGATACGTTATCTGACCAACACTTCCGGTAAATGAATATTACTTAATTTCCTAAAAATGTACGTTTTTAGATAATATTAACGCTCTTGTTATAAACCATGTGACTCTTCGACGTTGGTCAGTTATTAAACCTTATTCCTTAAACGAGAGTAGTCGTTTATTTCCGATATGATTTGTAATGGATAAAAAGCTTTGAAAAAATATGAAAAAATTTATATAATATCTTCAAAACTTCTAAATTCATATAAGAACAAACGAATTTAACCGATTATTTATTTAAATATATTATTTACCCTTAATATATAAATATAAAACACAATCACACTTTTCAAATTTTCTCGAACATCAAGAACCTCATTTTACAGATTAAAGTCCAAGGTCTTGATCAACGAAAAGCCAAAAAATGAGGTAAACGAATTCGGCGACTCGAAACAAAAAAATGGTCGACAATAAAGAATGACAAATTACGGTGAAAAAAATTGAACTTGTGACGCATGCAACGACGCTTTCAGTTATAAATTTCATTACATTATCAATTGTATAAATATATTTGCATAAGTACACCTTTATTATAAATATACTTATCTGGACAATTAAGATATCTCATACTTTTAGTTAATCCATTACGAAACCCATACTATACAAATTTTACTTCCAAAAGTCTTTTCGGGAAAAGATTCGATGTATTGAAATGAATATAGAAAGAGTCCACTGTCGCTAGTACTTACTATGAAAGTGATACTCATAGACTCGTGAGTTCAAGACTTATCGAAATTTTCAAGACTTGGAACTTTGAAATCGACACTTCCTTGTTGTAGCTGTACCAATTCCGTCATTCTTGGAGGTAAAAGATAATCGATTAACTATTAGCAATCTATCAGAAAATTAACAGAGCGATTCTGGCATATCTAATATTTTAATTATCTCAACTTCCTTTAATGACATAAATGACAAAAGTATAATTCGAATATACGAGTAGGCGAGTTATTACGTATTAAAAACGCTGAGTTTTTGCCTTCTCAATGGGAGCTCAAGAGAGTTCCGTTCACTCCGGAAATTGACTAATTAGTTTGAGTCATCGAAGTTAGGATTGGTAGTACAGTGCTCACTCATTGAATCTCGCGATTGTATCATCTGTGAAACGCACGCTCCTAAAGCATCAAGGAAGCATTAATACAAATTAAACTCTTATTTTTGTGACATTTGTTTTATTCGTGTACGCGTAAGAATGATTAATTCAGAAAGCTAAATCAAAACATTTATTGTAGTGCAAAACGGTTGAGCCAACCGAATACATTCCGTTCGTTAGTTCGTTACCATCACCGAAACCGAAGGGATCTAAAAATCAGATAAGTATGCAATAGACGGATAATAAAGCCATAAGATTAGTATGATACGAATTAATATTTACATTTCGGGTATTTTTTACAATTACTATAGTCATTAATTTTGCAATTACTGTGGTAGGAAGATAGTTAGTGAAATGAGTTCACATATTTCATATAAACGTTTCTTTTCCATATATTGTGTTTAGTGACACTTATACATTTTCG
Organism: Dolichovespula saxonica; assembly: GCA_911387935.1. Classification (NCBI taxonomy): domain Eukaryota; kingdom Metazoa; phylum Arthropoda; class Insecta; order Hymenoptera; family Vespidae; genus Dolichovespula; species Dolichovespula saxonica. The sequence continues at coordinate 4,550,786 of OU427011.1, forward strand.
ATTTGTATTCTAATGATTATTGTATCGTTCTGTATTTAATATAATATTAATTGTAAATGATATTAATTAACAGAATTAATAAAGCTGAACAAATTTATATTCATTACACGACTGTTGTAATATTTATATTATTTGCGCAGCAACTGGTAAGGCTGCAGTGACAATTGGAACAATCGTTGCAAGTGTTCGCGCCGCTTTAGAATATTTGTCACAAGGTTAATGCTATTATCTATTGAAACAATATAGCACTATAAAGCACTTTTCAAATAAATTCAATTGCTGATTATAGATGAAGTCAGTATAGTTATTATTGAATAGTTGTTACAGATTAATTCAAGGCTTAAACATATCACTAACAATTACGATACAAATTTTGACAGAATAGAGATTAGTATTATAGGCAACAATTGCTTCCTGTTACAGCAACTTCAATTTATAATCAAATCAAACAGCGCATTGTTAGCAGTACTCTATGGCGTAAACTTAAATTTTTCGAGTTGGATAATAATATGTCTAAATAAATATTGTCACATTAAATTGAAATATTGTTACGAAAATATAAATGTACTATTATATTAATTTCACAAGTTTCATTTCTAACGCTCGTGAGCGATCAAGTATTCATTTTATCGTATTTTCTCAGCCATCTATGTCTTTATTTATAATGCTAACGACCGAATAGGTCCAACTATAAAACATGGGGAAAAATAATAGAACTGACGTCCAATTGGTTGAAGTATCATCGAATTCTTCTCAAGAAGATGTACCCATTTTTAATCTAACTGGAATTTAGAGGTGGACTACATCATATAGTGGATACTATACGTAAGAAACTCTGCGCGTTTATATTTACACGAAATTTCCATATAGCTAAGAATTTGAATTATGAAATTCTTGTTTCGCACTTAAGGCAGAAATAACCAAAAGAATGAAGAGGATTTTTAATAAAGACAAGTTTTATTAAAAATACGTGATGGATGTCAGAGAGTAAGTACAAGAATGCGTACGAGTATCCTTACGAATTAAAAGGAAAATATAATATTGCAAATGACTGAAAGGGATTTGAGGAAAATCTGATACTTGAGTATTGATGAAAAATGTGAAGCATCAAGTAGTCGATTATGTGAAAAAATTTCAAGATATAAGGATTTAGCTTTATTCGGGAAAAAAAGATCTTATCGTTTAGAAATTGCCTTTTAGTCTAAATTTCGGGTTATCTATATATCCTGAATGCTAAGAAAAAGTACGGGACCTTGAGTTTATGTTTCAAAAAATTTATGTATCGTGCACTTAGGTTAAAAACAAACTTTAGGTAAATGAAAATATTATATAAGGGAGTATGAGATTGCATCACAGATCGAATGCGAAAGAATCATACACGATAAAATTAACATTAATTTACAGCTTAAGAACAATGATGACCAGTAACTCATTCTCATCGTTGCCGGTGGCAGTGGATTAGGATTATGTGTAGGACAATCCACCCCCATCCTGGAAGATCACCTATTTTTGACTTATCGATTACCGGACACATAAGTATTACAATTGATAAATTGATAAAAAGAAAACAAATTGATGGAATCTTAATTCCAACAGATCCTGGTAATTGAAATGGTGCAAATTTTATATCCCAAAAAGAACACGGAAAATATTTGCTTTTTGGAAGAACTGGTAGAGCTGGTTGTAGCTGGAAAAAAAAGATTACGATAATGGTTGATTTGGTGGCAGTTGTGGTAATTGTTTAGCAGAAGATGGAGGTGAAGGTGAAGATTATATGACTAAAGATAACTTTTTCCTTTACTAAAAAATTCTTTTTAAGATTCTCAAGCTATAAATACAGATTTAAATAGAATTTAATTCAAACGATTTTGGATTTTAATAAAATTCGATATTTTTTCATTTGATATTTTCATATCATTTCAAAATAGATCAATTTATATCATTTCATAATAGATAACGCTATTCTATTTTTAATACTGTACAAGAGGTAATACTGTTTAAACGTTTCGGTAAAGGCTAATGTGGATATACTTATGCTACCTTTATTCTACTACACGTTTACTTTCAGCCGGCGAATCCTAAATCTGGTAAAGTTTACATAATATTTATCACAAGAAGTTGTGATAGCAATTTTCGTTACGTTGCCCTTGATTCATATCTAACAACAAGGTCTTTGTGTCTACCAGCTTAGAATCTCAGCAATGAATCCAGATCATGTACCAGTAAGTGATACGTTACTAATATCTAATTATCATTATTATGTAATCATCATTATTAGAAATAAATATTTTCTAACGGGAACTTGTATCTATTATAATGCCTGATAACTCACAGGTTTTTTACCAAGCATTTATAATTTTGTTGATAATCGCTAACACGATTTTATTACTGGCTTTCATTAGATTTTGTCTGCTGCTTTGTAAGCGATTAGAATTCTCTTTCAAAGATGAAAATCGGTTTGTTATAATATCTAATCTTCACAAATTTTATACCGTAGATAATCGCTGTTAGAATCGAAAAAATCTTTCACGACATCGGCAAGTGATGTTTGGAAATGTTATGGATTTACAGTCTTGGAAGCTATTTCAAACATGATGATGACCGAGTTTAATCCGAATTACGAATTCACTAGGAAAAAATAGAGTTTTATGAATTTACCTCAGATTTTACGTGAATATATATATATATATATATATATATATATATATATATATATTCTTATATAATTAATATTTCATTTCTTTGGATAAAGAAACAAAAGAATCATGCAATAATTAAATAAATTTATGATATAAATATAAATCTCTTGAACAAGGTACTTTTGGTGAGATCTTTCAAAACATATCACGGAGTACTCAGTAGCTGATAAAATTTTACCCTCGTAGACAATATCTCAAGCCGAAACTGATTTCATGATGAAAGTCCTTATGAGTAAATTCAAGAAAGATGGTATAACTATGTTACCTATCAAATTGATACCATGAGAAATTTTTCTGGATGATATATTTATCACATAATATGACAATTGATGAGCTTCGATGACAAAATTTTTCAAGAAAATGATTCCAAACTTTCATTATATATAACTGTTTTTATTAACATTTTGACCCATAAAAAATTAAATAACTTATAAATAAACTTTTACATTAGACTGTAGATTATCAAGATCAATTTCATGACGTCATTTTAATAGATGATCCTTCTAATTTAAGTAATGTTTATACTGTCTACATTTTGCAGATACAAATAATAAATGATATAATGATTTTGGTTTGTAAGACTTTCTGTTTCCTTCTCTGGGAAATAATGTCTTTTGGACACATGCCATATACTAATCGTGCCAATCGCGAAGTAATGTCAATGCTAACTTCTGACAGTTACTGGTGGGAGCAAACGCTGGTTTGGAAAAGCTAACCGTTGCCCAGATTCAATTTACTGAGTAATGACGCATTGTTGGCACAAACGCCCGGAAAATCGGCCTAGTTTTACTACTATCACCAAATCGATCAAGAATCGATTATTGCTTGCAGGTAGAGTATATTTCTAAGAAATTGAATTATTCAAATGACTTACTAAAACTGCATTATAACGGCGAATTTTTTTATGATTTAAAAAGTCTTTTGTTTATTAGGACCTCGACGTAATAAATCACACAACACTGAATTACGATATTTTACTAGCTTTAGATCGTAAGATAACAATTATGAGATAACATAAAATTATAAATAATATAGAATTTGTTTAAACGAAAAATGTATACACATTAGTTGATATTACTAAATAAATACAAAATACAAAATTCTATCGATTTCTTTATAGACTTTATAGACTTTCATCTCAAATGAGAGGTACTAAATATATTGTATCAGGACAGAATAATTATTATAAAAATAATCCGAAAAATGTAAAAAATGAAGATCTCCATTCAAGTATTTGACGTACTCATGATTCCTACAGGCCTCTTCACCTAAGCAGTATTATACATCAGGAACGGCAAAAAGTACAAAACAAAATAGCTGAAGGAAAATCCAACAATAGAACGATAGACGTCCCTATGATCTCGACTGCAGTGAAGTCGACACAAATGCGTCATGGGTTGCATTTGGGTTGTCAGTATATTATGGGAGCATACAGTAGACTCTCACAGACCGATTATCTTTACCGTCACAATTAGCTATCATAATCTATTGAAAACTGATCGGATACAGCAATCTTCGTACAAAACAAATTCGTACAAAACCTTGCTATAAATATACAGTATTGAATTCTGCATATTACAAATTATATTACGACCGCGTAATATTAACTGACAAGACATTACATTGCAATAGAGCGGATATTACATTTGTGATAGAAAGATGAAAGCCACTTGTCTAATCGATACAGATGTCCTCAGTATCCGTAACCTTCAAAACACATGCGATGAAAAAATATACCAATACACGGAACTAATTTTTGAATGTCGAATCGAAATAATTAAATCGTTCTTATTGATACACGCGATTCAAATTTCGTTCAAATTGATTAGTATCATCGTAAATATATAAATCAACTGATATCATTCCTTTTTCATATAAGCAACGTAATAAAGTATCAAATGTAAAGGGAGCTTCACAAAAGAAAAAAATAAAGAGAAAAACAAGTATAGATAATATCACGAAACATGTATGTATTTTGCTAGTCTAATAACAAGATTTTGTTGTAAAAGTGAGATCATTAATTTATTCGTCATATTGAAAGTGCAAATCGTACCGTTTTCGTATCTTTTGAATTCTACCTTGAGGTGGAAATTTAAATATCGACCGCTGCAAATAAACGAAGTTTCGTATATTTAACGGAGAGAAAAAGACCACACTCGACACGTATGTTTAGCGTATATGTAAACATCGCATCACGGACTTCACCAAAAATCCTCGTGTTTTCTTATGTACGGTATTAATAAAGAGATATGTTTATGAAAAGTCTTGAAGAACAATCGATCGAAATGGTTGACATTTTTCATCGAGTCGACTCATTATTCTATCGAGGAAGCTTTTTATTTCTTTCTCTTTTTCTTTTTCGTTATCTTCTGCTTCCCTTGGTAGCTCTGACGCTTAGCGATGGCGATGACTATATATATAAGCCTATGAATATACGCATACACATTCGAACATTATAGCTATTCGGATAGCGGACGACGAAAGGAGTTAGCAGTTAGTCAGTGCCGATATAGACAAGACAAGATACTTAGAAGAAGCTGAGAAAGAAAGAAGAGGCACGACGACGACGACGACGACGACGACGACGACAACGACGACGACGACGGCAACAAATTCGTGATACAGTTCTGTGTTAACTGTGAAACGCGTATGTAAAGTATTTTCGTTTCTCGTGAACGTGTCCAATTGACTTTCTCCTTTCAAGGCCATGGTGAATTATTCTTATTACTACGTCAAGACCATCAGTGAAGATAACGAGAATTCAAAGACATATAAATTTTTAAAGGGGTAAGCTCTAAGGACAGAGACCGAAGAAAAGTCGTTAAACTGATAATATCAAGGAATTCGTTCTGGTGTGTGTACCGACGATGCCTGATCTCTTTGTAGAAACACCAAACTACAAGAGACACCTAAAGATGTCTGGTCAACTATCGGAAGATACGAGCTTCGTTCGAGATTACTTAGAGGAGGACTTTCCGGTTCTGGAGACGTTTATCATCCTGCTAATGTTACTTTCAAGGTCCGCCATCAGCGATTTTTCTTAGTATCGAATCCACTGAGTAGAATTAAGCTATTTTGACTAAAGATTTTCTTCATTCTTTGCGAATAATACGATCTGCTCATTCTTTGCGAATAATACGATCTGCTCATTCTTTGCGAATAATACAATCTGCTATCCTTATTATACGTATTATATATTTATTTGGATATAGATATATGTATATGTATACATATATATGGGTATATGTACACTTATTATATAGATTATATAATAGAGATAAACAAAGTCTGACAGGAAATATTATAACTATATAACATTTATATACACACACATATATGTATATATATGTATAGAAAGTTTTTTATGGTTTATGGCGATTAATGTTTCTTTTTTTCTTTGTATCCAGCTCTGCCTTCTTGTATTTCTATCTCTTCTTTTCTTGTGCTTTTTCTTTTCTTTTTCTTTTTTCTTTTTTTTTTTTTTTTTTTGAAAAACTTGCTCGTTACCATCTATACACGATACACAACATCAACGATCTTTCATCATCAACTTTCGTTGAAGCGTTTCTACGCGGCGATAGAAATAAGTCACATAGAACGGGCTAATAAATTTTTGGTATAAACTATGGTTAATGGCCGCTCTGTGGAGGCAATGAAACGAGGGAAAATCGTCGTTACAAAACATTACGAAGGCGAAACAATTTTAGCATTCGTTTCTTCTGCCAAAACGAACGGCAGACAAGATGTTATCTCGTTAATACTAACGAAAACTAACGAACATATATAAATACGTACAACCTCACTGGGAGAATCCTTCTTTGATATATTGAATTCCGACTAGATAATTCAATCATCGAGATTATTCCGATGTTGAACGAATTATAACATTAATTTGGTGCTTTAATAATATTTTTCTTCGTAGAATTTAATGGAAATAATGGTGAGTTTTCCGAATTCGTTTCGTCACAAAACGCCACAAATTTTCTTCGAATAATTTAAATTCATTACGCATACGTATAAATCCCGTACTACAGAAGCTATGAAAGATATATGTAGATAAGGAATCATCGAAATTGTTCATACGTTTCGAATACGTGCTCTTGTAGTTGTTGTTGATCCAAATTCTTTTCGACGAAAGCTTCGGTCCCAAACCTTTTTTTTTCTTTATTTTTTATTATATAGGTCGACTTGTAGAAACTTGACATCCCATACAGATATATATATTTAAGTTTTCTTTCACGTTCCCGAAATAGTATCTTTGCTCAGTATAATTTCGAAGGAGCATCTCTTGCTCTTTGTCGTTTCAATTCAACGAAACCAAGTAGCAGCAGGAACGTTGGTTTTCCTTGACAACGCTTACGAATATATACACCACGTGGTACCATTGAACAGTTTTAAACGAAGACGAACTTATATCGTGAAATACTTTAATTTTCGATATGTGCATGCATATATATAAAATCTATATAGAAAACATACAAATCGTTCTGGAATTAAACTCTTGAAGAATCAATGACATTGAAAATGATTGAACGTTCACTTTACGAAGGACATACCATATAAAGAAATAACATAAGGTTTCAGGAACACTGTAAAAAAATTTTGCAAGCGTTAAGAAGCAAAAGTTGAACATATTTGAACATATAAGCTGAAATCCTCAGAATGATTCAAAGGTGCGTGAAGTTAGAAACGAGGTAATCGTATATTTAACGTTTTTTACGATAAGTGGGGATAATGAGATTATCCTTCTGGAAAGAGAAAAAACGAAATCATTGAGATTTTCTTTCATGCTGCTTTCGAAGAATAGTCTTAGCTGTCAAAGAAATAACGGCGATACAATTATCATCGATCTATCTATTTTATATAGAACAAAGATATCGTGTTTCTTTATTCGCGGTATTCGTACTTTTTCAATTCCTGTTATAGGAGTATTCATGTGTGGCTTGTGTGGTAGTGCTCATAAAAAAAGTGTGTCGACTTTAGTATTATTCGAGATAAGCGTCGCAAGGCGGCGCTTTCTAACGCATCGGTTTGTCATTGTCACGATCGAGAGAGAGAGAGAGAGAGAGAGAGAGAGAGAGAGAGAGAGAGAGAGAGAGAGATCTTACTAACATAACATTTAATATCCTGCAACGGAACCACAAACAATAGATCTAAGAGTTCCGATTCAAGCACTTCGAAGAATTTTACTTCGTGCCTTGAGAAAAAATTAAACAAACGTGACACACGCCTCGGTGTCTAGGTGTGAAAAGCTGTTTATTGATTATTATAATTCAAGGTTGTGACAAGATAATATCGAAAGTCATGTATAATAATTACGGAAAAAGTTATTTCAATTATGGATGGAAACAAGAAGTAATGGAACCAGAGTTAGTACGGCAGCAAGTGAAAGAATATGAAGTGAGTATAGAACGCACGTGATTGAAGTTTATAATGTGAATCATCCTTTACCGGTATGTATATACGTATTATACGACTAGCGTACAGAACAATTTGATTACAAGGTCGTTTGGTGAATTTCAAACTTTCCGCGCGAAAATATTTTTCCCGATACGCAGCAAGCATATACAGTAGACCAACTCTAACTCCCCCTCTTTTTCTCTCTCCTACTATCTTAGCAACGAAGTTTGTCGAACTTGGCCGAATTGCGTCAGGTATCGATTGACTCGCTTTCAGGCCCTGTACTTTACCCGTTCATTCTTTCTTGTATTAACGAAAGAATAGAATCGAAAAATTATTGTCGTGTAATTGTATTTTCATTACATGTGCAATAATTTCCTTAATGACACTCCTGAGGACAGTAATATATTATTGGAACAAAATTTTTATTTCGAATTACATGCCTGAAATATCGTCATTTTGATTTCGAAGGTTTAAAAATAAATATATATATATCTTTTTTGTTATATATTAACAACAATTTCGTGATTAGATATAGATAGAATTAAAAAAGATTTGACGAAAATAATTAATTAACCGTATTATAAAAACTTGGCTATACTTGAAAATAGAAAAAAAAAAAAAAATATTATAAATGAATAACGGATATGATACTTGTTACTCTTGTTACGGTCCTAGTTAAACCGGTGGCCTGCCAGGCGACCGAAGAAGCACGTATACCAAAGTATATAGAGAAGTTCGTGACTCCAGTGTTCCTCCCATTGAAAATTCGAATCGCGTGCAACTGAAACGTCACAGGGCGGCATAAAAACCGAACAATACAGCAACATAACTTATTAAGAGAAGAGTTCTATAAAGATCGTTCGTATTTTGCGACGCATCGAGTCGCGTCATCGTCGTGCGTGACGAAATATGGGCGAGGACTATAGAAAAATGTCTAGTATAGTGCCGGGGGAGAACGGAGGGTGCGTTAAAGCAATTTGAAAACATCTGCTCGTTCAATATCACGTTCCTTTCGAGCTGCAACTTTTTAACGGCCTTTATGCATCCCGAAAGGCCTTCTTACATTATTTTAATACAACCCGCGCGATCTGGAAACAAGGTTAAATTTATCATTCGTGCTTAATATAACGCAACTTTTCACATTTCTTCTCATTCGCGTTCTTTTCGTCTTCGTATATAAGCAGATAAGGTTTTCACGTAAAAAAACGTGTGTTTCTTCGTGAATCGTAATAAGATCAAAAAGTGATAATAAAAACCGGCACGCGTACAACAATGGATTACTATGGAGGTAACAGGAACGTGCTCGATGACGTTTTCGTTAAAACGGCTGTCGAAGTGAAGAGGATATTACCTTCTTTATTCAATATCAAAGTGGTAGGCATTTTTCTATATATATATGATGTCATAACAAAAAGAGAGAGAGAGAGAGAGAGAGAGAGAGAGAGAGAGAGAGAGAGAAAAGGAAGTGTGCGTGTGTGGGGGAGAAAGAGGAAGGATGGGGAAAATCAAATACAATTATCGCGTGTAATAAAAAGGTTAGATTTTTTAAAATTAAACCTTATCAAATTTGCCGCCTATAGCGGTTTATGAAAGTGACATCGTTTTACAAACATTAGTGTTGCAGTATGACGTAGTTAGAACGATTTTAATACAAGCATGTCGTCTCTGGAATGCTCTGTGTCATGAAAGATGAATTAAACAATAATTATAATGACGTTTGTTTCACGATCCAAACGATTACGTCGTTATAATGAGATACTATTTCTTACAAGTGCCATTCACTTTGTGACGCATATTTAAAAATATGTCGATAGACTTGTGATTTATTTATTAATGAGTCGTTATTTTTTTTTCTTTTTCTTTTTTTTTTTCTAAATCCATAAGATGATTATATTTATCAATTTATTTATATGATGTATTGCAAGGTCGAAAAATGATGAGTGTATAAAGACACAATAACGTATAATTGGAGCGCATAATTCGAAGGGAAAATTTGAATGCAACATTCATTTGACATATTGTGGCAGTATGTATGTATATATATTCTACGTAACATGCATTATTTTAAATTCAATTATAAACAGTTTACTGTCTTAAAAAATGACACTATTGATCGATCTACGATCGTAATTACATATTTTTGATGACTATATTTGTGTACAAATACCATAGTTAATAAATATGATCGTAATTAAAAAATATTTAACAACGAATTAATGACGAATTTTCGTTATTTATAATAGATTGAAAAACGGACATTTTTGATTTTAATAAACGATTATTTCAAATAATAAAGTCTTTGTCAAACGAATGTCAAGGATATTATATGTGCTGGTATAATTATGGAAATGGCTTGAAATGAATTTTTCATTTATTGAATGTTTCATAACTTTTTATTACTATAATATGAAACTATTTTAGTAAAATAATACAAAATTAAATTGTTAAATTGGATTGGTAATGTGCCATTAAACAAAATTTAATTCTTGTTTATTTCAATAGCAGTTTGAATCTGCTTTCTAGTAAATTTGTAATTTGTGAAAAAGGAAATAATTATTTTTTTATCATGTCATTAAATAGTGATTCAAACAAGTAAATCTTGTGTAATGATATAAAAGTAATATTCTTAACAGAATGTATATTTGAATATATCAAGTAAAATGACCTATTTGGCAGATATATTAATATGAAACATAAGTAATACTTCTAAAAAAATGAAAACAAATAAGACAATTAACGTAGTCAGATGAATCAGGTTAAGATTAATAAGCAAGCATATTAATTATTTATAATGCTATGTAACTGTAGAATCACACACTTATATTTCTGTATTTTATAAGTTTTATTTGATTTTATTGCCACAAACTTGATTGTTACTTCATATCTAAACTTTTTAATATAATACTATAACTTTGACATTATATAATGTTTTTGTAGACATGACAAAAAATTGGATTATTGAAGATTAAATGTAAATCTGGAAATTCAAAATAAAAGGTAAGAAAACAAGATAATTATAGAACGTTTATAATGGATCTGTTCATAAATTGTTGGTAAAACAAAGGGTTTAAAACTTTTGAGAGAAAATAGAAAATTCAGCTATAAATATCTATCAATTTATCAAAAAGATTTTTAAGCATTCAAAGCATTAATAATTAAAAATTTTGCTATCGAAGAATAAAAAAAAACAAAAATAATGGAAATTATTTAATTAATTATAATTATATAGATAAAATGGTAATGGATGTTCGTTTATACCAATTTATTTTTAATTAAGTTCATGATTTCTAATGATTAAAAGTTACTTTTAAGATATACAATTAAGGTTTAAAATGGTCTCAAAATAATTTGAAGTTTTAAAATGTATATTTTCTTATAAAGAACACATCATACATTATAATCATAAAAAAGATTTACATAATAAGTACAAGTATTTTCTGAAATATTTTGTTACATACTGAACGAATATTTTTTAATACATCCATGCATAAAACTCTAAATATCTCAAATCGATAAATATATTATTGAACCCACTTTCACAATCACCGGCACATATATCTTTATGATTGCATATTTTAGACGATTGGTTGAACTGTTAAATGTAGATAATTGTAAAATTGTCTCTCAGGTACGAGTTAATAAATAAAAAAGAATTATGGAACACGATTCGTCTTCTTCTTTATTGAACAAAGTGATTGGCCAAAATTTTAAATGACATCGTCGCGATGCACGATGCACGATGCCCGTTAACGTTTAGAACTACTAAACCGGTCCAAATGATAAATTTTAGATTTATACTTCTATAATTATCGAAAACATACGATGTCTAATAATATCGATAACATTAGAATAATATTAACTGAAATTTTGTTGTTTATTTATTATTGTAAAATTAAATATAAAATAAAAATGATAACAAAGAAAGTGTTCTTTTAAATTTGATAAACGCAAAAATAAATTTTTAGATATGTTAATTAACAGCGGAAAGTCTATCTTGCGGTCTCTTTTAAATTAAAAATACTTTTAATAGTGGTTCATTATTTATCCGGTTAATTGATATAACACTGCGATTTGTATGTATGATAACAGTTCTGCATAGCATATTATAAAAATAATAGTATGAATTCGTACGCGTTCGAGAACGGTTTATGCGAATTATTATAAAGGAGTTAAATAATTAGATAAAAGAAAAAAAAAGAAAATGTCCGAAGTGAACAAAAGATGGACGTTATCAGCATCATGCACGAATTATCGTTACGCGACATACTTGGAGGAAGGTGTAGCTGTGCTAAAGCTTTCCCCGACACTTGAAAATGCTAAAGAAAATAAAAATTCGCTATCAACTAATATGTTGCTTCCCATTTCGCAAATGAAATCCAACATTTACTCGAAATTGCAATCGTCCTGCCAACAAAAGAAGAATTATTTTCACAAAGCCGCGATACCTCCATTGAATTCCTCGAATATAGATTCATTGAAACGCGGTTTTATTTGTAATACTGATTGCATTAAAAGTACCATGAATTTTATCGGGAAACATTGTTACAACGTAAGGAGAACTACTCATTTCGATGCACGATCAATTTATCGATCATTGATGAAATTATGAAAATGGCCCGCATATCCATTTTTTTTATAGTTTCACATTATTATGTAACATAAAATAAGTGTTAATAATTAAATTGAATTAAGTGTAAATAATAATAATAAATTAAATCTTTTTAGATTTTTATATTCAGGCTATTTTCGTAATTACTAATAGAACTGTGAAATAAAATATTAACACTAATCTATTTCTTTTCGTACATTAGCTCGGAGAAAAAGGTTCAGGTATCAGAGCACGCGGTGAGATTCAAGATTTTAACGCGTTAAAATTGGAATGTCTTCAAACCGGACGACTCTTTGAGGATCCAGAATTTCTAGCGGCTGATTCATCTCTGTACTTTTCCAAAAGGCCGGATAGGTACATAGAATGGAGGAGACCGATGGTAAGTGTTACGAAAAAGAAACAAAAAAAATTCAAATTATCCCTTAAAATTAATCCTTAGACTGACGAGTTGTCGTTGTTGCAATTTGCAGGAAATCGCGGACGACCCGCAACTTTTCGTCGAAGGTTTCTCAAGATTCGATGTTCAGCAAGGAGAACTAGGCGATTGTTGGTTACTCGCAGCAGTTGCAAATCTCACGATGGATTCGAATTTGTTCTTCCAAGTTGTACCAGAAGACCAAAGCTTTCAGGAAAATTATGCTGGAATTTTTCACTTCAGGTTAATGTTTCCTTTCTTTTGATTTCATATTTCTCTTGAAATTCCGACGAATTTGTCTCGTAATATCGTCGATCACTTTACATAAGAATATTCTGGAATTTTTTAAATAATATTCTATATGTATCTATTTTTTGTATTCTCTTTAAAAATGTAACAAAATGATTTTCTGACCCTTATTTTGTTATCCTATTAGACGGAATAAAAAAATATTGCTTTATATATCTGTTGCAGATTTTGGCAATACGGTAGATGGGTGGATGTTGTCATCGATGATCGTCTACCTACCTATAACGGTGAATTGATATACATGCATTCCGCCGAAAGCAACGAATTTTGGAGTGCTCTTTTGGAAAAAGCTTATGCTAAACTTCATGGGTCCTACGAAGCTTTAAAAGGAGGTACAACGTGCGAAGCGATGGAAGATTTTACAGGTGGTGTTACTGAGATGTATCAGATGGAGGAAGCTCCACCAAACTTATTCAGTGTACTTTTAAAGGCATTCGAAAGAAATTCGCTTATGGGTTGTTCCATCGAGGTAAAAACTACTTCTTCGTTACTTTTGATATTTCGAATGATCAAAGGCAGAGTATTTATGTGCTAGTAATTTTAGCCTGATCCAAACGTATTGGAAGCAGAGACACCTCAAGGACTAATCAGAGGTCATGCCTATAGTATTACTCGTGTCAAATATGTAGAAATTCAAACGCCAAATCAATATGGTAGAATACCATTGCTCAGATTACGAAATCCATGGGGTAATGAAGCAGAATGGAACGGTCCCTGGAGCGACAAGTAAGTCATTATTCATTAGAGGTTCGTTATATGAACTTTAATTATTATACAGAATTTCAAATTGCTAATTCGAAGAATCGACTAATATACTGTATGTTTTTCTTTTTTTTTTCTCTTTTCTTTTTTTTTTTAAGAACCGGTTATTTCCGAATTTATCATCATAAATAGTCTTCTTTTTTTTTTTTTACATTAACGAGAGACTATTCGATGTTAGATCACCGGAATGGAGATTTATTCCTGATCACGAGAAAGAAGAATTAGGATTAACTTTCGACATAGATGGCGAATTTTGGATGTCCTTCCAAGATTTTACACAATACTTTACGCAACTTGAGATTTGCAACTTGAATCCAGATTCCTTGACGGAAGGTGATATCAATGCTGGAAAGAAACGATGGGAAATGAGTGTTTTTGAAGGAGAGTGGGTACGTGGAGTTACAGCCGGTGGTTGCAGAAATTATTTAGGTAATAAGTTGAATCCAGAAATAATCTAGGAATTAGAAATATGCCTATTAATGGTATCATATTTCTAGAAACATTTTGGCATAATCCTCAATATCGAATAACACTGGAGTATCCTGACGAAGATGATGATAAATCTACGGTTATAGTTGCACTGATGCAAAAAAATAGACGAGCCCAACGAAGAATGGGTGCGGATTGTCTTACTATTGGATTTGCTGTATACTATGTGTGTACATTTGTTGTACTTTTTCTTTTAATTTATACCATCACTTCGTCATAATTTTTAATTAACAATGTATTTAATAGTTGGAACATCCTGAAAGATTACCGAAACCATTGGATATGAATTTCTTCAAGTATAATGCATCCGTAGCACGATCACCAGCTTTCATTAATTTGCGTGAAGTTACCTGTCGTTTCAAATTGCCACCGGGAGTTTATTGTATAGTTCCGAGCACTTTCGATCCTAACGAAGAAGGTGAATTTTTACTGAGGATATTCTCAGAGAACAAGAATAATATGGAGTAAGTATTGGTATTAAATTGCTCGAATATTTATATACATATATTTACGAACGTTTTTTCTGCAGAGAAAATGATGAGGAAGTCGGAATTGGAGAAGTTGACGATAGGGTAAGAGTATGAAAGTTTAATTATATATATTATGTGTGTGGCTATGGATATATTGAATGCGTATAATTTATGAATAATTCTTTTGGTTACGGTTATAATGGCATAAGTATGATCACAAAGCACATACATATCTAACTGAGATTTTTAACACATTTAATTTTTAAATTCTCTAAATATCACTATGTATACAGATTGTCCGTCCATACATGCCCGAGCAATATCTCGCGATTGGTTAAAGTTACAAAAAAGTTTAAGAAAAAATTTGTATGACTCTGAATTAATTACATGTAATTAAGTGCATGTAAACATTTTTTTTACTCCAAACATCTTTCTCCACTTCTTCTTTTTTTTTTTTTTTTTAATAAATGGATATCTATAATTTCTTTGCATATTTACATACTATTACTGAGAATATATTAATACATATTTAATAAACAATTGCTGCTATGCATCGTTTACGAGGTAATCAATGTTCTACATATTAACGTATTAACGTATTTTCCATACTACAATTTGAAAACCAATCGTTAGACTACATAATATTCTGAAGTCCATTATCTCGAGTAAGATTACTCACCTTCAATTCGTCAAAATACACGACTACTTGATTTGTGAATAATGTATTTGTATAGCATAGAGTATGAATCAGAGTACAGTATGAGTATATTGATCAGTTTTTAAGATACCGATTATCTCGTAAAAACGATCCATAATAGCAATTTTTTACTACATATGATATTGACTGCTGATGACCACTATTATATAAATATGCAAAAAGAAATTATAGGTATTCACTTAAAAAGAAAAAAAAAGAAAAAAAAACTATATTGACCTTCATAATTTGAAAAGGTCAGGAGTAAAAAAGAAATATTTATGTGCACTTTGAAGCAAATTCAGAACAGTTTAAATTTTTCTTAATAAACAACTTCCTTATAACTCAACCAATCGCAAGATATTTGTTTGAACATATATGGACACACACATACAAACAGAGGGTAGACCAGAAGTCTGGATACAGTCGAATATCTTGTAAAGAACGCAATTTTAAAAAGAAAATTTCAGGCGATAGTTTTTAAGTTTACAAAGACTAATATAATAATAATTTAATTTTTTAAAAAGCAACTTCCTACTTTTTATTTCACTTTATTGTAACTAACATCGAAACGTTTTCATTATGATATAATATGTCTCAAGTTTATTAAGTATTTTTCGAGTTATTGATTGATAAATTTTAAATATTACCGGTATGAGCGAGCATTTATTAACATATATATAAACGCATACTCATTCAACTATTCGGTTATTTACATACATGTACGTATACTTTCGCAAAGTATAAATTCGATCATGCAATCTACGCGAGATATATTTCGAATAACACTCATGTCGATGTGCATTTAAAATTTCTCAACAATTAACTTGAAAAATACTTAACGAAGTTGAACATAATGAAAACGTCTCGACGTTGGATATAATAATATGCAATAAAAAGTAGAGGGTTCCATTTAACAAAAATTAAATTTACTTTGACATGATCTTTATTATTCAATGTCTTTGTAAACCTTACAACTCTTGTTTGAAATTTTCTTCTAAAAATTGCATTTTTTACGAGATATTCGACTGTATCTAAACTTTTACTGCATCTCGTATATGTATATGTACATATGTATACATATTTATATTTTCTGCTTTTTCCATTGATTATTATCAGCTAAAAATCTTATCTATGGTTGTTGGATATTATTACTGACTCACATCTCATTAAAAAGTAATAATACTATATGTATTGTTACGTATGACTCACAAGGGGCACTAATTTGTTAAGTATGCACGTTCACACTTGGCTTTTAGGTGATTAATTTCAAAGACACTAACACGGATGCGGATAATGAAAAAGTAAGTGAAACGCATGTGCGTCATATACTGTTTGATAATACAAAATAAAAGTTAAATTAATATTATTAACCTTGGATAAGAAATATTGTAATATACCTTTTTTGTAATATAATTTTGTACTATCTAAAGCAATAGATCATATTTGATAAAATCTATCTTGATATATAATAGGTCCGTGAAGAACCTGAACCTGATCGAAACATCGAAAAAGTACGAGAATTCTTTAGAAAGCTCGCTGGTGATGATATGGAAGTGGATTGGATGGAGCTCAAAGAAATCTTGGATTTTGCAATGAGAAAAGGTAAATCAATAGACGAGTTATCTTTATGGTCATTACATCTTTTAAAAAAGAGAAAAAAAAATCTAAAGTAATATCAATATTTTAATAACTTGATTCTCTGAAAGAATTAAATCATGAGTTTATAAATTCTCTAAATAGTTATATATCAGGTTTTACTTCACCACAGCGTTTCTTTTTTTTATGCTTATCGTTCTGCTTCTCCTTTTACTTTGTATGCTTGGGTATTTAATGTCTTCGTTTGACTTGTGTAATTACTGACCGTAATAATATTCATATCTAGCTATACTTATTACCATTCAGATTTTGTCACATTTTCCTAATATAATAAACAATAACATTATATCAAATTGATAATTTAATAAGTTGCTTTTGTTTTTCTCTTTGACTCACAATTCTTAGTTCGTCCTATTATTTTTCTATAAAAGTCATTGCACTAAGTATATATGTATTATATAACATGATATTGTTTTCTTTAATGTGCACGGCTGTGTTTCTTCGATTTTCATGTCTGCGACACATAAATACAATTGGGTCACCATATAAGAATTAAGTTTCTTACTATTTTTAGTTTGCAATATGATTATAAGAGATATTGATTTGCCATTATATAAAAATAAATGCACCCTATTGCCCAATATGTGGTAATACATTTGAATTTATAAATCGTCCAACTAAAATCTTATTTTGGTTGTACCAGTTTAACAGCAAAAAGTGATTAAAACAAAAAAAACAACATGGGTATCACTAATCCAATTATCTATTTCATCTAATAGATATCTGTATGACCCAAGTGTATATATGCAAACATTAATGTTAACATATAGCTGTATGTTACGGGTAGAGTTACCACAGTCGACGCGTCGTAGCGAGGCACATGAACCTGAATCAGTGCAAGGAAATGGTTCTTTTATCGACACTGTCATCTCACTGCTGTGCGGCATTGTTTGTAATAATGAACAATACAATAAATCTGTAGGTAAGGGATTACTATTGATAAAATACAATTGTGGTGTAACACAACGTGGTATATTGACAATTCTATGAAGAATTGAAATCCATTGAAGAGAAAATAATTATATAAGATATGAATATATAAAGTGTATACAGTTACGACGCTACGATAAGAATGCATGACAATTATGTAGCATACTGCTAGACTGCGAAATTAACAAATTGCTTAAAAATATTTATATTAAAAAGCAGTTTGTATAAATGCTATTGTACAGTCGCATCATCATTCGTGTAGTTAATGTTTTTTCATAATATTGCTAATTGCATTTATATTACATTTCTATAAAGTAACTATTTTTAACAAGGAATAATGTTTACAGATACGCAAGATAGAGGATTTACTAAGGATGTATGTCGGAGTATGGTTGCTATGTTAGATGTAGATCATTCTGGAAAGCTTGGATTTGAAGAATTCAGAACCTTGTGGAATGATATTAGGAAATGGAGGGTAAATTTACTGTTTAGCTTCAAGAAAAAATCTATCCATCATTTGTCATGCTTTCTGAAACATTATTGCTATTATATCCGTTTAGGCTGTTTTTAAACTATATGATAAAGATGAGTCTGGATATTTAAATGCGTTTGAATTACGACAAGCTTTGAATAGTGCAGGATACAGACTCAATAATCACATTTTAAATATATTGGTACATCGCTATGGAACTAAGGATGGAAAGATAATGTTTGATGATTACATAATGTGTGCCGTACGATTGAAAACAATGATCGGTAATTATTATTTTCTGGAGGTGGTATTTTATAATGAAGAGAAATAAAAAACTAAATCATATCTTTTTTTCATAGATATGTTCAGAGAGAGAGATCCTGATCAAACTAATTCAGCTACATTCACGATGGAAGAATGGATAGAGAAAACATTATATTCTTAAAATTTCGTGCCTTATTATTGTAAATGCATTTTTTCAGATATTTACGTGCCTGTTTAAGGTTTGCAGATAAGTTAATAATTTAAAATTATTCCTCGATGTTGTTTTTTTATTATTATATAAAAATATTAAAATAATCGGCAAATATATACTTAAATATTATATTATGAATGTATCAATATGAGCTTTAATTGCTTATAAAGTTTTAAATATTAACGTTAATATATATTAAAAAATCATTTTAATTTAGGCAATGCAGTTTTTCTGATTGAGATGCCAATATAAAAGCTCATATAATTTTTAAGCCAAAAGATTAATGAAGCTCAAATTTTTACTAATTGATAATGCTGCTCTTCTGCATATCTTCTTGAGACATACAGGAATAAATTTTAACAGAATTATATCAAATAACTATATCGTTAATGGATAGAAGAAATTTTTTTAAGATTTAAAGAACTCTAGTTTGTTATATAATTAAATTTTTAAGAAACGCTATTTAAAGTTAAATAAAATGGATTTATAAAAAAAAACAGTTATTATTTTCTTTCTAAATTTTTTAATTGAACTTTAATTTTAAAGCTAGGCAAATAAATTGTTAAAAATTTTCTTCGTGTTAACAGTTTTAAATTCAAATCTTTGATCGTCATCTGCAATTTATCTAAATATGACGCAACATTCATTTCTTTTATCGTCGATTTCCTCCTTCACAAAACGTCCGATACGTTTTATAACGTTCGTTACAAAAATATCTAATATAGGAAAAATCTAATACGTACTAATTTAAAAGTAGCAACAAATTTGTACAACTTTGATAAATATTGTTTCGATTTTTTAGATAATTTCTTATCGATTTAGTTTCGCTTTCCGAATCGATTCGCTCGAAGGAAGAAAGTAAAAGCTTTTTATAAATGACTTTTCCGTCTCGGGTTGTGGTGTCATTAAGCGAAAGATCGCATCGACGAAGCGCTTATCGCGTTTCGTTGTGCGACAACGATGACGATGACGACGACGATGCGGTAGTTGCATGGTTCGATGCACCGGTGCTTTACGCTACTTCATTCACTAGCAGGAGGTACCACTTTAAGAAAGGAAGGCTAGAATCGCATGACAATTTCCTTATAGAATGAATTTTTATGAATGTAAAGCGACGTTTCTCATACTCTAGAAAAATATTGCTTCGTTTTCTATAATATCATTTTTGCCTTGTCTCCTACATAAATCGTTGAATCGAACTTATCAAAACTAATAATTCTCTTTGGTGATTTCAACGATGAAATTATAGGAAAGGATACATAGATTTTTACACCATTTCAATTTTAGAGGATCTATTATTTTATTATTATAAAAAGTGGTTATATTGCATTATATAAATTAAGACTACTAATCCTTTGGGTAATTTCAACAATGAAATTATAGGATAGGATAAATAGATTTTTTGCAATTTGAATTTTAGAAATTAATAAATTTTTTGATAACTTTAAAAATGAATGTATGTATGTATGTATATATATATATATATATATATATATATATATATATATATATATATATATATATATATATATAGAGAGAGAGAGAGAGAGAGAGAGAGAGAGAGAGAGAGAGAGAGAGAGAGAGAGAGAGAGAGAGAGAAAGAGAAAGCATTGAAAGAACTCCTTCGCAAAAGAATAAAAAACGTAAATTCTTCGAATAGCCGCGTCGTGTCGCATGGGAAAGGCGCGTTGCTTAAGTTTTATGTTAGACAAGACGCTTGGCTAGCGCGAAATAAAGAAAAATATAGAACAGATGGGCGGCCAAACTTGGCGTAGCGTGGCATAATGATAACACGCTCGAATAATAAGGATAGCGGGAGAGGATACAGGGTTGGATACGCACGCGTGCCTTCGCCGTTCGGGGCCTGCCTTCCGCTTCCACTCGAACGAGTGTGTACGTTTTGCTTCTAACCACGGACGTTGCTCAGTCTCGACTTGAACACCTCCGACGACACTTCTCACTTCGAACGCAAATACATTTACCTATTTCTTTTTAACACGAAGCTCCTTAACGTTTTCTTTTATGATCAATCAAGAGTCCACGAACAAAACATTGGTTCAATTTTAAGAGAACGCATGAAAAATCATCATCGTCTTTAAACGTAACACCTTTCAAAAATGTTTCGTGTTTTCTTCGTTCGATGGCGGTAGTGTATCCAACGTGCTCCCCACAAAACCCTGAACTTGCTTATTCTCGAGTTAGATTCGTTTAAAGACACAACTCCAAGGCGAGTGAAAAACGTGCTTGTAGATTCAAATCGACATTCTTTTCTTTCTTTTTTTTTACTCGCATATATCAGTATTATCGTCTTATTTAATACTATCTATATTATTGTTTCGTGACAAGTTGAAAGAAATAAATAATTGTCGCTTGATAGATTAATCGAAATGATTCGATAACAAAATAAGTAGCTTTACACGATGAATAATCGGTGAGGTCGAAGAGGCGCGCTTTCATCGTTCGAACGAAGATGAAATTCCCGCGCGTCGCTTCGATGATCCGTCGCTTAACGATCGTCCTCGCGATTACGATTGTCGTACGCGCTCAACAACGATTCAAGGAAGTTCCAGCGATTTATCAGGAAGTCTCGGCTGGTCACGATGTGCAATTACCTTGTAAAGTGCAAGATAAAAAGGGGCAGTGTATTTGGCAAAAGGATCGAAAACCTGTCGGAATATATCCGGATAAATACGAGTGGTTAAGTCTACGTAGTAACGATTGCACTCTTCTTATCAGAAGAGCATCTCTCGAGTTCGACGATGGATTTTGGGAGTGTCAAGTAACTTCCGGTGATTTTATGCGACAAGATGCCTTGACATCATTGCCGGCACGTCTACTCGTCCGAGGTATTTGCTTTTCTTCCTCGATATTTTTCCTATTTTTATTTTTTAAGTATATGACAATCTTCTATAACAAACAAGTTGTACTGTTGTCCGAAAATTCTTTTATTTGCACAAATTTGGGTCTAACTGTTAATTAGAATATCAGAGGTTTGTCTATAGTATTATTTTTTCTCATCGATTAACAAATAGTTAAATGCATAACAATTACAAAATTGTCTACTTATTTTAATCGGAGATTTAGATCTCCTTATTAAATTAAAATATCATAGATTGTTTCATGATATTTATTTCTTCAATTGCACAACAGTTGAAAACATATCGATAAAAAGTTGTTCAATTCGAACTCGATAAGATTTAAATTTTTAAACGTAAGGTTAAACGAACGGTCTTAAATGCACGCAAAATTCAAATTTATACGAAATAAGATGTTACGCTTGAATCGAAAGGTGTTATATACACACGCACATATATATCGTGTTAACGGTGAAATAAACGTTTTCTAAACTCATTTAAAATTCGTTCAAGACGGACAAGTTCGTGGTTCCGTTCTACTTTTCCCCGTATCTTCTAAAGAATCACATGTAATTGGGCATTCTTGTTCGGCGAACGTTTAAATCCCTTAGAGTACGAAAGCTCGTTTCCGGTGTGCTTAGACCGAAAAATGCTTTTTAGAAAAAGCAAGGAGAAAATCTCAATAAGAAAGAATATTCACTTTTTTTTATCTAACTACAAGACTTTCTAAACCCTATCGGGTTACGCTTTATCGGTAGACATTTATTCCTTCCTAATGCACAACGAAAATGATTGTTTCAGTGAAACCGAGGAAACCGAGCTTAGAATACGGGGGTACGATTTTAAATACCTCCCTAACGTTGAGAGAAGGACAGGAAGTAACGATTTCCTGCGTGTCCAGATATGGAAATCCAGTAGCCCTTATAAAGTGGTGAGTAAATAATGCTTACGTAAGTTTCCTTTACTTTTGGGATCGTATAACGCTTGTTTGTTCATAAATGTTCATTTTTAATAGAGATTGAAAATTCCTCTTTTGTTTCTCGTACTGTTCGTGATTCAAGGTTACAAACTGATGGAAAATAAAAAAATTAGATTTAAATGTTGATTTCGTCGCAATTAGTCCAATATTTTCAAACAGTACTTGTAACATTCTTCAACAACATACTATTATATGTAAATCTAGGATTTAATTCTCGAGCGCAACGATGACCGAACAATCGCAGAACAATCTCAGCTTTAATGCTTTCCGAAGTATTGTAGTTAATCTTCTAAGTGTTTCTCGGGCATCCTTCGGGAACCATTAGCGTGACCCTGGATAAGTTTATAAGATACAACATTTTCTTCCTATGACCAATACATCAAAGATAAAAGAATGAGAAAAAGAAGAAGAAAGCTTTTAAAGAAAAAGGAAACACGACGTGCTAATAGCTAAACATACTTTTCTAGTATCTACGGTGAGTTAGGGGAGATACTTGTAAAAGTTGTAAAAAAATATTATTTTGTCATTAATTATATTTGTAATTAATATAATAAATGTGCGTATTTTTATATAAAAAATATAAAGTGGTTGCGTTTATGGTCCGCAATTTAAATGATATATTGAAAGATAGAAAACGGCATACGATTTATTTTTTTCTTCCTTCAAGGAATACATACGTTATATTTATGTACGATAATTTCAGGTAAAACCACGAAACGTTTTGTTTATGCGGGATAAAGCGATTCTAGAGAGTTCGTCTCTTTGGTTTCACGGTCTGACGCATTTAGTTGCATCTTATTGACCGCTCAAGATAGTACAAGAGAAATTGACATTTATTTATATACAAGGTGTTTCGTAATATGTGAAAGTATTGAATATGCGAATAATATTAAAAAAAAAAAAAAAAAAAAAAAAAAACAAATACGAAGAAATCGTATTTTATTTATATCCTACATAACTTTATCTTCTATTTTTCTAAGTGATCTCTTCAATCATCATTATAACTAACATATAACAATCTATAGAAATACCAAGCGTGATTGAAAATTGTCATATTTAATATTAATATTAACCGGAATCATTCGTAATATCATTTTTTTATATCATTTATGTACGTTTTCCATTGAAATAATTTCCATGTAGTATGAAACGCCGTGTATACACGTAATTATGTAAACCATCCTTGTGCTTAAAAAAGAAAAGAGAAGAAAGAAGAAAGCAAAGGAAAGAAAGAAATATTACGAGCATCGTTTCACGGTACTGTTCGCTCGAAGTGGTAAAACGATTTAGCGACGATAAAACGAAGGACAAGAACGATAATTTCGAGTCCGGTAGAGAACAATTTTCTTCTCGTTCGAATCTTCATGAATTATTAAAAAACGATCGTTTGTTGATGCAGGTTTATAGGAGACGAGGAAGTCGAGCCACTGAGAGAACAAATGAATGCCACTGAGGTGGATAATCCTAAAACTTGGGCTGCCCACAGTCTTTTACGCATTCGTGGTCGTCGAGAATATCACGGTCGAATGATTCGATGCATCACCATTCATCCGTCTAGTCCAGTACCAGCTACCACGGAGTCCCAGCTGAATATCCATTGTATGTTCAGAATTAAATATATATATGTACATACGCAATCATATATATTTCAAGTAATTCGAGTAACCGTTTTATTATTGAATATAGTAAAATCATGTTAATTTAAAAAATCGGTTAACTTTTGTCCAAGACTTTGCGAGAGTATTATACTGGAAGTCTCATATTAACTGATCCATATGATTTACTAACATTTTTAATACTAAAACTATCGATCTATTTTCATAACATCTGTCAATTTGATCGATATTTGAAAAAGAATATTTTATTCGTTATTATTTTTAGTTTATTTTATTTTACAATAATGAATATAATAAAACAGTTTTCAGTTAATATTCCTCTAATAATGATGATCTCGGTCATTTGAAAAGTACGATATTTAAAATCCGTCATTTGGACATCATATGGTAGTGGTAGTAATAGTTATGGATTGCAAAAAATGAAAATCCAAACATATGAAAATTTGTTTCTGGATATACATCGTTATTTTTTCGTAACTTGATATGTTTTAGAATTTGCATATTTTTGCATATCAATTTCTCTAAAAACAAAAGCAATTGTTGAATTGACCAATTCTAAGCACTTTATGCTCTATAATCATCCTTAATGACTTGTTTTTATTTTGTTTTATTACTTAAACGTTACAGATTCTCCAGAAGTGAGATTTCAAACGAGTCCACGTTGGATGACAAGCTCGCTTGAGGATTCGACGAGTTTTATGAACTTGAAATGCATTGCGGATGCCAATCCAAGCGCGATGATTAAGTGGTTTAAAGATTCAACTCCTATAAGTAGCGAGAACGTTCTATTGCTGACGGAGAACAGAACTGAGAGTAACAGCACCTCGACGGTGTCTGAATTGAGATTCGAGCCGGTTAAGAGGGACGATGCCGGGCTCTACTCTTGCAAGGCGGTTAATATCATTGGTGAAAGCCCACCGGCTAATTATGCGCTCGATGTTCAATGTTCGTACAACTTTGTTTTATTCTTTTTTTATAATTTCTTTGAAAAAAAAATAATTCATCTTCTACTTAGAATTTATTTTCGCTATTTTACTATTTCATATTATTTCCTTCCTACTATTTCGTATTATTTAATTTTACTATTTCATTTTATTTATTATAGATTTGTCAAATTAAACTTCGTACCAATGACAAACGAATAATGTATCCAAAAGTATAACTGTTTATGTAACATGTATTAAATCCTGAATGTATCGTAGATATTGTTTCGATTAATATGGATTAGAAGCGAAAAGAATGTCGAGAAGCTTATGGAATTAGTTGTCGAAACGGTCACCTGGCAAAAGATCCGATTCGATTTATAACTTAAGGAAAATTTTAAATTGTATTTTTATCTTTATCCTATAGCATAATAATTATAAACATCGTACATATATTGTATAGTTATATATTCGTATAGTCCATGCGTCTGTTATTTGCACAAATAATTGTGAAATCAAATTCTAATTGTACAACGTATAACTTCTAATGAAAGTTAGAAAATTTTTCCAATAGTTTGTTTGTCGGTCTATTATCGCGTTGACCTCTTTAATTTTTTTTTTTTGCATACAGTCGCACCACAAGCAAAGAGAATGGAAGATTCGAACAATAATGAAACCCTAATGGAGATCGAAGAAACAGCACAACTTGGCTCGAGTGTGGAAACGTTCGAATGTCCGGAATTCGAGGGCAATCCAGTACCGCGCTACAAGTGGTTACACTTACGTGGTGGCACCACCGAGAAGTCTATTGAAAATCCAACTCGTGCTAAGGACTCTGGAAAGCGTTTACGTCTGGAAAATGTCATGTGGTCGGACGAAGGGGAGTATCGTTGTGTAGCATTTAACATGATAAGTGGAACGAGAAGGGAAACACCTAGCGAAGTACGTTATGTTTTACACGTTACCGGACCTCCGGAGATACAAGCCAGACCGTCTGGTTCCGGTGAGAATGGGTCTTATGAGTCGATAGGATGGGCCGGTGAACCCGTACATCGATTAAAGTCTCGCTTTTGTTCACGACCACCACCCCGACTTGTTGCTTGGCAATGGGGAAGTTCTCATATCAGAGCAGGTATATATCTAAAAATATATACGGTAGGTCATAGAAATATTTAATCTTTCAATTGCTTAACTAAATGCTTACGAATTATCCGTCGGATAAAGAAAATTAAAATATTCTAACAAAACATATGATAGGTTTTATACATTTTTTATGAAGTCACGTGAAATTTAAAAACTTATTTCGTTTAAAAAAAAAACACCCTAGGATATGTCTCTGCTTCACTATATGTATTTATCTATGTATGTATATATTTATGTATACAAGATTTGGACCACGCTTAAAACTTCCTTTTTATTTTTCAGGTGAAAGCATACAACCAAAATACGAAGCGTTGCCGTTGGAGCCGATAATTGAGGATAAAATGGTGACGAATTGTTATTGGGCTAAATTGGAGATCAAGAATCTACAAAAAGAAGACTCGCGCATGTATACTCTTCTGGTGGAGAGCGAGAAGGGTAGAGACTCGACGAATATAAAATTGATCATTCGCGATCCGTCAGAAATGAAAGTGATCGCTGCCGCTTCGGCGATTGGCTTGTTACTTCTACTCCTTTTGATATCGATAGGAATTTTTTCTTTGTTGAGAATGAAACAAAGACGATATAGATGTGAAGAGGACGAAGGTAGTATCGCAGCTGATGCTCTTTATGGTAATAATGCTTCGATGGATCGTCAAAAAACAACAAAAACTTTATCGGCGAGCAAAGGTTCTGCAAGTAAATCGACTCAGGACGGGAATTTGGCAGTTCTATACGATTATGATCAAATAGCGAAACAAGCTCGAGCTATGAGTCCAGAAGCTTTGAAGGTGAGAAGAGCTCCAGCTGTGTTACAACCACCCACGATGGTGTGATCGATTGAGACATTCGTTTTTCAATTAAATTCTTCAGTAAATGCCTTATATATTGTAGTTATGATGTTTTATTATAAACAAAACAATGAGTATTTCAAATATAAAAGGTGTTCATCGAAGAACTGCAGTCATTTGCAATCAAGTTTTTATATTAAAAAAAAAAAGACTTTATTAAGAAAAAGTTTTTAATATCAATGTACAAAGGAATATATATATATATAACGTATATTTTTTGTAATCTATTGTCAAAAATAAAGTTTCCTTCTGGAAATTAATGAACATATGTTAAAATGATGAGAAATTTTTCCTTCGATTTCTTCAATGTTCTATAATTACAAATTTTCTTCCACTAGATGGCGGATTTATCAAGTATACCGGTAAAATATATGTACCATGTGATGTATTTATATACCAACTGAAAGATACCTTTGAATGAAATATCAATTTCTCCGTTAGATGGCCAGTCAATCGCTGAAATAAAAGTGCATGGTAGAATTAAGGTCCGAAGGAGATACCTTCGTGTTGTTATTTAATCTTTAATTGTAATATTTTAAAAATACAACATTGTTTCATAATAACATATAATTATTGTAAAGTGTGCATAATTCTTTATTAAGAATAGCTTTATTAACGCTAAAAATTACGAGTCATCGTAAGATATTTTCTACGCACATTCTGAATATAAACCATAACCTCAAAAAGAATGGTTATTTAAAATGAGTATGTGTTGAATGTAATCGAAATAAGTACTCTATTTTGTGACCTTTTAAATAGGAATATTTATGATGGAAAAGACCAAGGATTTTTTTCTTTCTGTAACAACGCGTGTTTTTAGTAATTGGACAGCATTGAAAGTATGCTATCGTTTATATATTTTTATATCTAAACATAAAGGTAATACTTAACTTATTGAAAATTTTATTTTAGTTGGCGGTCGAACATGGTATGGGATCCAGAGACAAAGCCAATCTATTTTGTCACTACATTACCGACTTTATATATATCAACGGTTTGTTACAATTTATATTCTACTATGAAATATAAAATGTGCTATCATTTGTGTATACAAATACCTTAGATTAATATTGGTTTATAGAAGGATTATGCAGCAGTGAAATTGCGTGTGAACTTGAAGATTTCATGGACGAACAATTTAATACAGAACTTCAAGACTTAAGTTGTAAACAAGTAGCAGAAGAGTTGTATAAATTTTATTGTTATTGTGTTGAGGGCAATGAAACACAGGCTGTGATTGAGTTTGAAAAATTGCCGCCGTTACAACCATGGATTGTATCATGTTTAGCAAAGAAAATTAATAACGGACCTGTTGCACTTGAAAACGATAGTGATTCTGAAAGTGATGAAATAGAAGAAAGTATGGAAACTGAAGGTGCAGAATGGATAGAAGTAAAGCCAAGGCGGAAAAAATAATTTCCAATGATTCAAGATATTTTCATGTTGAAAATTTTTATTAAAAAAGAAATGAAATAGATTTATAGTAATATACTTTTATTATTCTTCTTGCATCAAAGTTTCTTATAGTCAATTTCTTATTTATTCAGTCTTTGCAATAATTGGATCACTTAATTTTCACGCCCGCCTCCTGCATCTGTAAAAAAAATTAAGTACACGTTAATGTAATGGTACCTAATATAGAAACTTAATATTTTACTATTTCTGTTGATTGATACCTTCTGCTTTGTTTGGTAAATGAACAGTGTAATATCCATTATTTTCTTTTACATCGCATTCCTTTTGAGTATTGTATGATACTTTTGTTTCGTTAGGTCCCAATAAACTTAAAATAATGGGTAAAAATAACAATCCATGAAATAATCCGAATGCTACCACAGCAGTAAATAACTAAAATAATAAAAATTTTATAGTTTTTTAAATACATATATTATACATGTATTTTATCTAATATATGTAAGCATTGAATCGTACCTTGAAAAAAGCACTAAAGAGATATGCTTTACTAGAAGCTAGTAAAATAAACGCAAGAAAAGTACTAAAACCTCCATTAAAAACAGGTGGTCCAATAATCTTTAATGTAGTAATAGCCCGTTCTGCAATTGAAACATATTTACTATCATTCACAAAGAATACTCTTA
Source organism: Dolichovespula saxonica (assembly GCA_911387935.1). Classification (NCBI taxonomy): domain Eukaryota; kingdom Metazoa; phylum Arthropoda; class Insecta; order Hymenoptera; family Vespidae; genus Dolichovespula; species Dolichovespula saxonica. The sequence goes on from OU427011.1 coordinate 4,580,635, forward strand.
GTAAATTATTATATATGATGTGTATCACACATACCATCTTTAGAACCCGTTCTTCTTATAAATTCTAATCCAACATGTGAAGCATAATCTACTGCTAATCCAATACAAAGAAGAACAAGAATGCTAGATGAAATTTCAACGATCAAGCCTAAAAAATGCATAGAACCTAAAAGATCGATTAGTGTAAATATTACACAACTGATGACCCAAAATGATGCCAGTAAATTTCTCAACAGAAGTATCGTTACTAATCCAATAGATACTATTGCTAAACTCAAGTTTCTGACTAATTCTTCTCCAATTATCTGTAAAATAATGATGTTGTTATTAAAATTGAAAAATTCTCATATGAAAGATCATATTTCACTCACTTTGTTAGCTGACCATGATATGTACTCCGGAGAATATATTACTACATGAGAATGATCCTGAGATAAATTAGTAGCTTTTACTAATTCACCCATAGATTGCATTGCTTTTATTTGATCTGACGTTCTATTAACAAGTACATGCTGTATTGGAATTCTGGAGGTCTGAAACATCGAAAGTTTGCAATAAAATATATATTAATCTTTATGAAAAATAAAAATATTTATATACCGTTATGTTATAATCAGTAGTAGGTAATTTATCAAATATTATATCTTTTATATGTGCTTGACCTTCTGTAGTAAACAATAGATATTCCGAAAGGAAACCATAGTATTCATCTTTACTCTCAATTTCATGTGCTATGGAAAAAATGATACAGATGTACATTTTACAGAACGTTTTACTAAAAAATATATTTTTCAACAATGTGTATCTTTAGTACCTTTATCGGTATTGTTCAACCACTTGTCATATGCCACAAACCAAGGATCCAAAGAACGATTGTTAATAAAAGAATTGTTTTTTAAAGCATTGACCAATTGAAGTAAAGAATCTCGATCTTCGTAATAGTCCACGTCAGTCATATAAACGGCACCGTGTTTACCATATGCAGGAAAGTGTTCCTTTAACTTTTCGTTAAAGCGTATCGGATAAGAGTCTTGATTTAAGTACAAGAGTGGGTCGAAGTCTTGCTTCAACTGAAATATAGCCCAAATGTTGACGCACACGAGACACACCGTGATCGTTATCACGGCGACTTTAACATATGTTTTCATTAGGAATGGTCCGATGTAATTCTCGAAGATAATTTGTTGCAGATTTTTTTTACTGCAGTCGTTCGGTTTCCATTCGGATCTAGGCCGACAACAGCAACCATCCCTTTTACCTTCAAGTCGTCTCTCATCGTATACCAAGCAACTAACAAAAAAGGTCAATTCGAATATGTATAGAAATAATATTCCCATAGTCGCAAACATGCAAAATGATTTGAGGAATGGCATCATTGTCGTCATGCCAATTCCAAAAGCAACTAGATTCGTGAAAGATGTCACGGTAATGGACATGCCTGTTAACAAACGAACGCAAATTTATATCGCATTAAGACAAAAAAAAATGATCTTTAGAAGTATTATTGCCATAATCATTGACACATACCTGCATGTTGAACAACTTTGGCAATACGCAAAGGAATCTCTAAAGCTTTGTCGCTCTCAGTTTGGGTCTGAAGGCTATGCATTATAACAAACATGTCGTCAACACCAATACCAAGTAAGAGAAATGGTAATACACGATGTAATGGGCCATAAAAATATCCTAAGTAATAGCATACTCCGTAAGAAGATATCAATGCTTGACCAACAACGGAAACACCCATAAGGGAAAGGTACAATCTTTGCTCGATTGCATTGCATCTACCGATCATGAATAGTACGTAAATAGTGATCAAGGATAATCCACAACATAGTATCGGCATATTGTTCATCATCACTTCATGTAAGACATCTTGAAAGCTCCTTGAGGAAACCGCATAAATTTCCATTCCTGAAGGTAGACTATGATTTCCATGGAGTACACGTTCAATAAATTCCAATTCCCATTCGGAAGAATGTGGATTCGATTTTTTCAGCATCCAATTCAGTATTGTTGCTTTCGCAGATTTCACATTACTCATTTCGTCGTACTCGATATCCGATAACAATGGAACGATATTATGCAGTATGTGGTTTCTAGATCTGAGCACATAACGATATTTTTTTCTTTTCTTTTTTTTTTTTTAAACGCGCTAAATTCTGTAGTAGATATGCCAATAAAAATGGGATATAAATATCTTTATCAATAATAATTCGTTCACGCATTTATAAGTAACTTTAATGAAGAATTCAACACAGAAAAATAGTAAAAAAATAATTAATGCGAACATGCATTTCAACCTTCTTTGTTATTCAGTTGTAATACGTGTTCCGTGTTCCAGTAATTTAATTTTTTCAAACTGTTAAATGATATTCTTCAAATCGGAATGAATGAATGATTCTCTATGATGAAATGTAAATAATTGGTATCACAATAAGATGGCAACGTAGAGAAAATGTCTACATTAACGTTGTTACTATTTTTATGAGCTGAATTCATAATTTCTAAAGTTTATAATCAGATTTCATGAAACAGCTTGCATTCTTTAATCGTCACGCATACGCGTTTAATTCGTCAACATTTTTCGGTTCTCGTACGGAATTGGCCCACTAGCAGTATTATTAGGAATCTTCGCGAATTCTTTTCAACTTATATTGACAGAAGTATATATGCAAAATAGCATATTAACTCACTTATCTCTTACTGCCTTCGTGACATCTTTTAATATTTGTTCTTTCGTTAACGCTGATATATCGTCTCCTTGCCAGAGTTTTAAAAGGGACTGATATATACATCCATCCTTCAACATGGTGTTATTCAAATTCTGCATAATATCGGATAAATCGAAATTGTGTGTATCATTAAATAGCGAACTTCCATCTTCCTCGAACCACGTTAAAAAACTATATTAAAGATCATTATGTTTCGTGTTAAATCAATGATCGATCAATCAATATCTAAACACGCAGACACTCACCTAGCGCATACATCCTTCCATGTATGATTGTTCACCATTATATTTTTCACTACGTTCTCGATTTCACTGATCTGCGATTGTAAAGTGTACATGTCATACATATAATAGGTATGTCATCATAGAACAAATATTATAGATCTTCTTTATATACCGATTGCAACACTTCCGGTTCCAAAATGTTCGGTGCAGTAATAATTATACTTTCGTATCTGAGATCATCCCTAAAATGTTTTTGTACCCAAATTGCATCTGCTCGTACTTCCGAATTCACTGGCACGCAAAGTTCCAAATCGTCAACTTCTTCTTTCCAGAATATCATTCCAGGACTACATATGCAATTTATGATGAAGGACACGAGTAGCCAAATCCATGGTTTCTTTCCTATACTGAGGCCAATTCTAAAAGGAAAGTTGTTTGAACAAATGATCTCTCGTACTATTTCGCAAATTAACCTTTTCTTTTTGAAACGAATAAAAGTTAAATTGTAAGCACACACACATTGAAGCGTCGATGTAGCGAGTAGCGAAAGACCATGTGTGTGTGCTTTAAGAATACGACGATTCATAGAACGACAAATTATCTTTAATTCGGTTAATTAAAATATTCTTGGACAATGAACTACGCCCTTTAGATTCTTACGATCTATTCCTTATATCAATATAACTATAAGTTATGCATTAAAACACCGATCTCTCGGAAAAATATTCATTCCTTCGTTGTCGAAGTCTTGTCAAATAATTGAAATTCATCGCAATTTACTCGTTAAAGCCTTCGTACATCTACGTATCGTTACGTTCAGTCTTGTAGATTTAAACTCTTCAGACAGAACTACGTTTCGAAAAAATGTTCATCGATTTTATTGCCGATTATTTACTATTATCGTCGTGAGCGATCCTAATAAATGTACCATATTATGATTCAATAACGTATACCGATGTAGATACGTGTTCTCCGAAAATTTTTCGCGAAAAAAGGCTTCTTCTATGTTAAATTTAGTAAGAAGCAACTTTGTTGTTTGTAACAGAAATATTATCTAAAACAAACGCGATATCATTATAACATAAGATTGCATAAAATTCAGGATAAATAAGGACATATATCATGAACGGAATCTATTGTACTGACAAACTAAGGAAGAATTTAACAATGGATTAAACCAGGAATCTTTTTAACTCACCGATAAAATATTTGATCGGAGTTTATTTGAAAGTTAAGAATTGATTCTTTCAAGCGTTTCCATATTACATTTACGGTCGAACTCTTTGAACCATTTTCCATGATGGCGTACGATCGTTGGGGCTCGGTCACTCTTCGTGTCCAAATGTTGACTGAAGAGCAACGCAAGTTCTAACGCGGCACATGAGCACGATGGCATGCATGTGACGAACGATGGAAGTAATCTACTACAATTATATAACTCGCGTTGATCTCTCTTCTTCTTCTCTTTCTCTTGTTTCATTCCTACGGACGTTACTCTACCCCGAAGAGCATCGAGTAAGTAGGTGTAACGAGATATATACGAGATTTGTTAAAGAGATCCATTCGTTTGCTTCCTTTTCGTCTTTTACGTTGTTATCATACACGCGCGATGTTTTTTATTTTTTTGATCAAAAATTTGTGATAAAAATATAATGTAGTTCTCAAAAAATATAGTTTCCAATTTCTTATTTTTTTCTTTCTTTTCTATTAAAATTTCTAATATCTCATATCTTCTAATATAGATAATATAAAGTTGATCGATTATGAACCAACTTATCTCATTGGTACAGTATTCTTAAAAGTTTGTTGTTATTATAGACTCCCATTATTGTATTTTCGATCAGAATATGTTAATAGAAGCGAATTATAAATCAACTACAGTCGTATAAAGTATATCAGGGTTTAGATGGAACATCATTATACATACATATATATATATATATATATATATATATATATATATATATATATTTTATAGGCCATATAATTAACTCAGATATTAATATACCTATAAATACTAAAGTATATAAAAAATCTGTTAGCATTGCCATTATGATGTTATGTATTGCTTATGAGCAATGCGATCGAGGATCAGTCACTGTAAATCTTATTCGCATTTGCCCTCATTTATATCGTTTATAGAGGTTAAGCAAATCACTAAATCCGCATCTCTCATCGATGAAAGATCAAAAGTAAGTGAATTCACTACAACCGCGAGAGTGGAAGTAGGTCCCTCGCGGTAAGTAACCGTTACTCAATTTCTGCATTGTCAACAAACTATTTTCGTACGTTCATCGACGAACTACTGATCTCTCCTCCTTGCAAAATATCTTTAAATTTACCTTTCTAGTTTTTAAACATTAGACTACTCATAACAAACTCATTTTCATCAAATCATTTATTTCAATCCGAAAATTGCCGTTTAATTGAAATCTTTATTTTGCCAACTAGTTCAGAATTTTGTAATCATTTTCAAACGATTCTTACATTTTTAATACAATCTTTAATTTGTCAATGATATTTACAGTATAAAAGATATCCGAGTAATAAAGTATTTTATGAATGATAGCAATTGGTGTAGAATTGTGAACTTGACTAACGTAATGTTAAGCGCAGATCTTGCAACAGGTGATGTAAAAGTAAAGAGGGGCGTGTGGCAAGCAAAGTAGGGGGTCCTCGAAGTGAATGCCTTTCTCATAATGCGTGTACCTTCTTAGTCTTCCTGGTCTCTTTCCAACCGATGGACGGATACCTCACACGTACCACATTACTCACGGTTAAAATAGCGAAAGGAGTGAGGATCAAGACAAGAAATATCAGGATAATAGCTTAAACGGTGTTGATCTACGGGCTAGTCACGCTTCGTTGATCCATCGAGAGAAGACGGTCGCGTGACGCTGCTCGAACAATGTAAGTAAACGGGGTTCGTTGAACGTTTGTGTTAAATACCGTCTACCTTCTTGAAGAACTCAAGAAGTTATTGTTCGAACTAAGACAAAAATGATTTTTATGGCGAAAAGAGGACACAAGAATCGTGAAAGTTTTTGTTCGGATCTATAAATCTTTTCAAATTTCGGTCGAACGTTGAATTCATAATGGATTAACGGTTTTAGAAAGCCATCAGCTATGTAGCAACGAATACATCATAATAGATCGCTGAAGAGATTTACTTCATAAAAGAAAAATTCGCTATTTATTATTGATCGTTTATCATAGTCGCATTTATAAACAAATGAAACATACAGGTTTTGGATATATTTCTAAAACATCTTTTTTATTTCTTATTTATTTAACCACGTAGCTATTATTCTGTTTTTTTTTCAATCTTGTATAAATGAATTTGATTTCAAATAGGTAAATAAAGAGAAAAAAAGAAACAAAATCCGTAATTGTATTCAGTTCTAGAGTTTCAAAAAATACGAGAGATTTATTTAAGTTTAAAACAAAGTCCAACGACAAAAATCACGATGACGACATTTGAATCGACCATGGTTTCGTTTTTTATATGGTAGCATACTTTCTATTGGGCAAGTTACAATCTCGTGAATGACCTTGAAGCTGGGTCATCCCATACAAGACTGAACTTCCGTAGTCAACACTCTCTCTTAATATTGGGACGACTTTCCTTTCCGTTTCGATCATTCTATTCACCGACATCGATTGTTTGAAGTTTTATTGTTTCGTGATAAAATATAAGGCTAATATTAAATAAAACATCTATCTTTTTGTTTTTAAGCATAGCATTTAACAATCATTTAATGTATCATATAATAATTAAATCTAGTGAATTATCTAATTAATTAGAATTATTTGAAAGATGTCCCAATTAACAATTACATGATCTGGATCTTTTATCACGAAGAAAATAAATGTGTAACATTTGTAGCTTCATTCAGAAAACGAATTTACAGGAGCTTGCATTACAGAAAATACGCTAGATGATCTTGACCTATAGATACGTCCACTTTATCATTTGTATGAATTAGGTAAAGCTCTCTCTTTCGCGTTAGCTAGGAGATAATCTCTGCGCGAATCGATGTTAAAAACTAAATTAAGTTAAATATTCGCTATATAAAACATGTAAATCAAAATACTATAACGTATAGATTTTTCTATCTTAAAATTCTTTTTATGATACGAGGAATATCCGCAAATGCTTTATTATTCCTTGATTATTCAGTATGAAATGGTGTAAGTGGCACGGTACAACAGAACTACGCAAAGTTACGTACGATCGAGCTCCATTCTAATTAGCTCACGTAAAACCTATTAAGAGCCTTCAATGAAGACGGTTTTCCTTTCATATATACATGTATATACCATAATTATCGATTATCATAAAAATTGTGTCGAAAAAAAATATAACGTCAAGAAACGAGGATCATTTAAATGTTAACGTTTGCATTTTATTTTTAGAATCATGAAAGGGATAATCATTTTCGTTATCCTCGGGATTGGAATTGCTCAGACACAGCTCAACTACGAGGGAAATCCGTTGACGGAAAATACAGAGTACACGGCTGAAGAGTCGCAAATTTCATCAAAGATCGTTAAATCATCAACGAATGGACCGCAAAAGTTGTATCCGATCTTTCATGAGAGCAAGGATGTTGCTTCAAAGAATACGATGCCCAAAGAAGATGAGTCCGATCGACAAATTTCGCTAACTAACTACAATCACGCTGAAATGTCCACGTCAATTAACGTTGCATCAGCTCGAGAATTTCCAGATAATGTTTACAGCAAAGTGCAGAAACCTCAGATACTTGAAACCGTAACGAACACAGTTAAGACACCTGCGGAAATAGCATTGAACACATTCCTGAACTCCAAGACACCTGAGGAGTCTCGATTGTCCTTGGATTTTTTTCTGCAAAATAGTCAATCCCAAAATAATCAATGGCCAACGTCAAATGTTATTGTTCCTCAAAATCAACAACAGCAGGTGCAAATTATATCACAAAATGATCAACAAATACAACAACAATTGATACGAACAACACCGAAAGTGATAGAACAAGTTTCATCATATCCACAAATAAATCAACAACAACAACAATTAGTGGTAGCTCCTGTGCAGAAACAATCGCTTTTACAGCCTCAACATGTGTTACAAATGCCTGGACAAGCTTATAGTTATGCGGCACAATATACAGACAATTCTCAAATATTGCTACCTTCTCAGAGTGCTCAAACGAGTCCAGTGATACCAAATCAATCTACATTGAAACAATCACCTCTTTCTTCGGATCCTCTTGAAGCAATTCAATCAAGAAGCGACATTGTTACTCCCATGATGTGGCGTCAACGTAATAGATGGGTTCGAGGCCAACCATATCCCCTTCCTCAGCCTAAAATTGGCAGTGTCTTATCAAAAGGTCCTGTCGTAGGTAAGATATATCTAAACTTCGATAAAAAATAGCAGTAAAAATGTAAGTCAGACTATTCTACCTAAAAATGATCATGCTTCGGAATATTTTTTTGTCCTTTTTCATGTTTTAACAAATTGTAGTACAATTCATCCTAATATTTATAGCACCAATATATGGTTATTAAAGAAAAATTTTTTATATTATAATACCATAAATTAATTAACAATTTATTATCATATTTGATTACTCATTACGTCCAGTCGTTGTTAAGTATATTATTAGACATGAAACTAATAAAATAGATTATACATAAATAAAGTTTTCTTACCGTCATATTGATAAATAAAACACGTAGTAGTATAAATTGCTTTTCTTTTTATAAAAATAAAGCCAATTGAAGCATATTAAATTGATCGATCATTGACATACTAAAAAGGTAAAAAGACTCCAAAACGTGGTCGTTTCGTATAGAATAATCGAAAATTTCAGCGATTTCATTCTTTGTTCCAAAATAGCACCGTTTCCACGTAAAGGTCCGGTTGAAATGATCTACACGAAACCACCTGGATATCATCGTTTCCCACCTCATGGACTTTCCTACGAAGACGCTAACGTTTGGTTCCCTGGTGCGAATGGTCCACCTCCATCCAACGACATATATTATTCCCAATTATATGCTCAATCTTACGATCCCAATTACTACAATTACATTGCCAAAACTGGCAAGATTAAGCCCCATCTTTATGGCAAATTAGGCAAGTACCCTGAACACGAAGACGGAGGAATTTGGGCGGAGCTCTATCGAGGTTTTACGAAACATGGTTTAAAAAATATCATGACCCCAGGATTCCTCTTAGGTATGACGCTGCCAATGATAACTGTGATGCTTATGGCACTTGTACAAAAGCGATCATTTGGACGGTACGATTCGAGAAATCTTCAGGATGTAGATAATCTTCAAGAATACCTTGAACGTTTACAACGAGCCATGGAATGCTACGAAAAAAAGAGAAGAAAAACTGAAGTTACAACAGATGAGTGTTGAAACGCAGCTACTCGAGTAAATAGCCGTTCATTGACCGAGACCTAGTGACAGTCCGTCTCATAAACTTTTCCCTCTTCCTTTTCTTCTTTTCAAACTATCCAAAATCAGCATTTAATCTATCTTCGTTTCGCGTCGGAATATTACGTAAAACAATTCATGTTTTATTATATACGAACTCGTATCAGGGATAATTATAAGTTGATAGAATAGTATTTCATTATGAGTCGGTGAAACAATCAAATCGGAAAATTACGATGCAATATTTGATTTTTCTTTGGAACAAATAGATCTAGGTCTACGTGATAAATATAGACAGTGTATATATGTACTTTAATGTATTTAATTACTAATTACTTATAATCAGATTTGCTTACCAGTTTATAGAATAGAATAACTTTTGAAGAATAAATTTTCATTATATTTTGATAAGACGGTGCTTCAGTTAATCCTATTTTTAACTTTCTTATCTTTTTCTATTAATTTTGCTTTTCTTTTGATCTTACGAATTATCGCTCAATTTACGCTACTACTAATACTCGGCCTAATGTAATTGACCTTGTTCTTACTGTCGGACCAATCTCGAATACTTTCACGAACGTATATGCACGATTAAAATCGTAACGTAGCAATATTTCAAAGAACTTCTCGAAAAGTAAAATAAAAATTAAAAACAACGGTCGATCAAATTTATATAAAGTGTCAGATGATAAGTTATTTTAATACTTTTTTTTTCTTCAACAGGCGAATTCGCAAATAATCTTAAATATATATATGTCCAGTATAATCGATCTATCTCTTAATCGAACTATCAATCGACTCTTGTTTCATAAGTTATGCGTTTTATATACATATACATAGCTATGTGTATATGTAAATACATCACACTATTCCATGGTATAAGAATTTAGAGTAATATTCAAAGCCTATCTAAAATAAATATAATATATAAATGTAGGTTAAATACTATCGCCACCAGGACAAGTTTACGTCCGACTAATGATTTCAAGAAAGTAACCACATACCTTTTCACATAAAAATAAATTCATCGACATCATCGTTACAGATAACGCGGTACTTGTATATGCGTCAGTAGTTATAATTTAATTTCATGCCCATGTACAAGTGGTACCAGCTTGAATAATCTCCCCGCATATCTACCATAATAGAATTATTTAATCGAACAATTGACGGCTCGACTTTACAGGTCATGAGATCCAGGCATCGTATATTGTGCCAGACAAACCAGAATGATTATTAATTTCAAACTATTCTTTATTTGAGTACTGTAAAGAAAATAATATGTCGATAACGATAATAAGACAATAATAACAGCTAAATGAATAACTATTAATCGATAATTGTCTTCATCTTGAAAAATTAAATTTTATTCTCTGTTTATAATAAATGGAAGAAAAATCCTTTACATACTTCTATTCGAGAATATTCTCATAAATACTATCCAATATTGTATAATTATTTAGTATAGCTTTAACATCTAAAAAATGTAAACAAATAATAGATCTTTTATTTTCTTGAACGATTATTTATATTGTCTGCAAATTAAATATATATATATATATATATATATATATATATATATATATATATATATATATGCAAGTATAATATATCTTGACCAGTTATATAAATTGTTATTAATTTTATATATGTGATCTATATTAAAGGATATAAAATAATAATAACACAGTTTTATATACATAAGATTCTTTTACTTATTAGTCAAGTAAAGAGTTACGTATTATATATTATATCATATATATATACATATAATTATATATAAGTATCCTAATTTTAAGCGATCAAACTTCACCAGTGTATTTTATAAATATTATAGAAATAAGAACAAAATATTATATAATCATAGTTCTGTCAACATTGATGTATTATAAACTAAAATTTTCTAAAAAGTGTTAGTTGTCAGTTTTACAAAGTTTCAATTGAACTTTTATGCAAAGGAATAGTTATAAAAGAATGGTGAATTATATCTGAAAAACAAAATAGCCCAAATACACGTGAAATTTATACAGGAGTTAAATTTTTTCCATTTTCTTTCATTCGTGTTTATGGATGTGAAATATTGTTTCATGAACCTAAGAATATTTAACAAAGAAAGTATCTATTACACGTGATTTTTGTACAAGAGTAAAATTTTCTCTGTTTTTGTTGCTTATTCTAGAAAATAATAACTAAAAGTTTGTAAGATCTCTATGTTATTTAAATGTCAGAAAATATATGCTTTTCGACACATTTTAATATTAAGATAAAGGACTGAAATTCGAACATGATTTATTTTCTTATTTATTTCGAAATGAATTGGAGGTGCAAAATAATGACCAACCTAATACACACATACACGCGCGCGAATATATACACATCATTTGTATAATAGTTGAGTTGCTTAGATTATAGTTCTAATTAATTGCAAAGTATGAATCTATTTTTCAATTATGTAAACCATATATACATACATACATATATATATATATATATATATATATATATATATATATATATATAGAGAGAGAGAGAGAGAGAGAGAGAGAGAGAGTAAGAAATTCATGCAAAAACAGTAGAAACGAGCTTTAGAAGAAAGTAAGAAAAATAACGATGTAATGAGTGTTATACGCCGTGATTTGTCGACTTTTCTCTTGTTTAGAAATTACCATTTAAAGTGAAATTTTCCAGTCATTATTTCCGAAGTATCAATTGTATATCAACACTATTTTAATTTAAGCAATTAATACAAGTTTCTATATCTTTTAATAGGTCATACACATGATGTTTTATAGATAAAAAAAAAGAAGAGAAATAACCAGACAAAGAGAGAGAGAGAGGTTTTAATAAAAAAAGCAGGTTATTAATTTACGTGCTAAAACGTTAAAATTACGGATGCTAAATTTACTTACTATTTGCTGATTAAAGTAATTAAAAATTCATTAATTTAATATATTCATATAAATTGAAGACAATTTCTCTATTCTATTATTCAAAAGTATATTACTATTTCTAAAATTTCTTTAGCCGCGATAATCTATTTGCTAGGGCAGGGCGAAAAGTGAAACGCTTTCCAGACTAAGAAGCGGGAAGTGGGGAGAAAGGAAAAAATTCCTACTCCTCTCTACTTCGCACGTCATACACTTGCGCAGTATGTACTATCCGTATACATAGTAGGGATGTTCGATTCATTTAATAAAATTGATACTGTTAAAAAATCGGAATCGACGAATCGATTTTGCAATAATCAATCAAAAAATCGTAAATATATATAATCTTTTGATTTTTAAATTGATTCTTTGATTTCAATTTTTAAGATATATTTCTTTTGGAGGTGTGTGTGTACGCGCGCGCATGTGTATATATCTCGTCCTCTTTTGCCAAAGTCATAGATATGTAATTTTATAAATTTGAAAATCCATTCTCTTAAATTCTATGAATATTAAATTCTATAACTTTAAAGAAGCTTAGAGTAGATTATTACATTATTATATGTAGATTCAATCACTTTGATAGTTAGAACCATAGAAAAACATTTGTATTAATTTTTAACCGCAAATTAGAGATTTGCACATTTATAAGTTTAATATAAGGATGATTTAATGCACACACACACACATACACGCATGATTAAAGGATCAAAGCCGTTCAATTTTTTAACATTTTATAGTTGTAATAAAAAAATATATATTTCATATCATATAAATAAATAATACTTTTGTTTTGAGGTAAAGGAATAAAAATAATATTTAATTATATATTTTAATTTCAATTGCCATTACAATGAGTTTAAAAATAATAAATGCTGTGTGTTAAATGAATTATTAGGAAGAATGCACACTTCATCTATTGATTATTGTCTAAAAGTTATCGGATTGTTTAATTGATCTTTCCGTTAATGAAAAATTAATTTTCTAACAAAAAGACAGCATCAATTCTTCGATATTCAATCAAATAGTTATGGTAACAAAATTTAAATTGAAGAAAGAAATCGATTCTCGATTCTTAGAGTAAAAAAATGGAATCGATCTTATAACCACAAAAATCGAATCGAACATCCTTGATGGTCATCGCACACAAAATTCTATAAAGACGTAAGACATAAATTTAAGATAAACCAATCAAATATTGGACCATATTGGACTCATCGTAACTTTCACTTTAATCCATAAAATTTAAAACGTAAAATCAAAAAATTCCATAAGGATGAAATTTATACGGTTTAGGTCTTCTAGACAACCGATCAGAAGTCATGACAGACTACGCGGTTTAGTTTGAAATTTAATATTGAAAACTAATGAGGTTATATGTTCACGGTATTTATCTTAGAAATATGAGTGATCATAATATTGTAATATGTTTAATAAATTTGAAAATGAACTTTAATTAATAAAAGAAAAACCTTACTTAAACATAATACGTTTTACGTTATGAAATACTTCCTTTTGTTAATATTTGGAAAGTGTGCGTGGCCAGCCTGATACGTGGTACAGGTTAAGTCAGGCTGAATGCTTTGGTAGTGTATTACATATAAACATGTTCATTGAAAATTAAGCAATTTTCTAGATTTTATTATAATGTGAATTTTTATATAGCAAAACAGAGAACAGTCAATGTATTTGTGCGTTCCAAAAATAATAAAAGGTTAATAAACCACCGAAAAAACTTTCACAAAGTGGATTGGAAAGAAAAAGATAATACCAAACCAGAAAATAGACATGCGTTAAGAGACATGCGTAAATAGACATGCGTTATTAAAGGCATGCGTTGAGCAATATAACTTTCAACTATATCAAATATGTGTGGATCAAGTACACATACTCTAGTTTTATCATTCACTTGCATGGATAATTTACAAAATTCGGAGGTATCTACTACAATTAAGGATTTATCTATTGTCTTGGATCAATCGAATGAATATGATTTTTTTTTATAAAAATAGGTAAATTATGCTATCTATCTAAAGAAAAGTATTAAAAACAGAGAATATTTCATTATACAGGTAAGAGAGTGCATAAGGAATATTTTTATATTATTTTATAAGTTTTTTATAATAAATAACTGAAAATAATGTATAATCAATTTAGGTTTCCAAAAAAATTTAACTGTATATCAAAAGTGGTTAAATATTCTCAGATTAAGCTTAAACGATGATGTATCATGTATTTATATCTATTATATCCACTTTGCTGAAATGGATATCAATAGATATAATACTTTTGAAAGAAGTTGATCTATAATCAAACCTGGAGCAGTTCCTTCAATGTTTATGGCAAATCATTTTGACATAAAAGAAGAAATTAATGATTTGTCATTAGAAACGCTTGCAAATGTGATTATAAATGATAATTTTGGTAAATATGAATATATTTTATTTGATATTAAAAATAAAGTTGAAGGTAAATCTAAAAGTATTTAATGTTCAGAATGTTTTCGTATGTTTTTGTTTTTGAGTACAGTTTATAATTTTATTTATTTGCTAGTCTTTTGTGTGTCTATAACAATTATATGTTCGAGTTTTATATTTAATTAATTAAATACAACATATTGTGCAAAGTAATTTTTTCGGTCTCACTTCATCGGTAACTCTTTTACTTATTGGGATTGACAATATAGTCTTATTATATAAACAGCTATTTGTAATTATTATATGTTAACCAATTACACATATATTCATGTGTGCATGCTAACTCAATATAGTAAATAAATAAAAACTTATATACAACAAAATTTTACAGATTTCGCAGTCAAAATTTTCTGCAAAGAAAATCCAAGAGCATAGAGCACAAAAGAATGCAATGAAAACTAAAAATATATTGAGAATTGCAGCAAAATGCAAACAAGAATATAAAGCAAGCAAAAAGATTTTGGAAGCTGCTGTCATTCAACAAAATGATTCAACAACATATAAATCTCCAACTAGTGTTTTATTGAATTAAGATGTGTATGTAGTAAATTGTGAATTATTATCTTAACTCAACCATTAATGAAATTTCGAATCATTCGGAATTGTCAAGATTTAATAATAATTCTAGTGTTCATTAAGTTGACATATAATGTAACAATAATATAATATAATTCACAATGTGAATATAATTCGTCTTTATCTTATAGTCATGACCATTACCATAGTAATACTCTTAAAGAGTTTATTTTCATATCCTGTGGCTTTCATAGAGGATAAAGGTAGAGGAAGAAAGGTATAATAATTAAAAGTACAGTTTACTAAAATACATTCTAATTTGTTCCATAAAAGTCACAGGTTCTATTGAGAAAAATTTCTATAAATTGAGAGATCTAGCTAAAAATAAAAAAAGACATCTTTTATTGAACCGTAATATTCTATGTATATCGTTAACTTTTCATATATATTCACTAATGAAATTTTTCATTAGAGTTCATGGTACATTATTATGCAAATTGGACTTCTTAAAAAAACTTTTTATGTTTATTGATCATAATAGCAAGATAAAAAATCAAATTATTAACTTTAATGCATATTACTGATTTTATTAAAATAATTTTAATTTTTTAAAACATACTTTAGCATTATATATGAATTTATATATTCTATTATGTAAGTCATAATGTACCATTTATATTTTATATATAACTTGCTATTTTTATAGTAAATCCAGGAACTCTAAAGCACACACATATACGTGTGTGATGATGTGTTTATGATAAATTGTAAAATAAGAAAAAACAAATTTGCCTCTTTTTCTCTCAACTTTTCTACTAGCAACAACAATACAGTTATCTGCAACAATGTATAACAGTTTTTCAATCGTTCGATAGTGATGTAACGTATATTAAAATTAGTATTTCATAGAAATTATGAATACTAGAATGCCCATTATTTTACAATAATGTTAAAAACAACGTAAAAGCTGTTCAGTAAGACTAGATTGGTTTAATGCATGATGCCACCTTATTGACATATACTACAGTTTATATAATTGTGAAGTCCAACTTCTTCTTTTTACGTATTAATGCTGCACTACATATAGCTACATAACTTGCATAATTTCATTTCGATAAAGCCTGTACTCAATGATACCTGAATTAATTTTATACATAATTATAACAACTCTGATTATTGAAAGATTAATGAGCATTTGGCATATAATAAGCGTAAATTAAATCTCCTAGTTAAGTTAAAATAAAATTAGTAGAAGTATCATACTTTCTACTAATTATAATTAGAAAACTGCAATACAATAACTGTAACTTAAATGAGTGTGCGCAAAACATTTTTGTACAGATCATATATTCTTAGACTTATATGCTAGTCATGAAGTGCTTTCCTACTATACTTATGAATTATATTAATCGATAAAATTTGCAATTCTTTATCTAGAAATTGTAGTCTCTCTAATGTTTATTTATTTAGTACCTTTTGCATATACTTTATGAAGTGGAATTATAGTTCTTGTGATATAATGAATATCTTAAATGTATTGACTTGATGGTAAATTCACTCAATTATAATAGTCTATCTTCTTTCATTTTGCATGATTAGAATAAAAAGGGTACAACAGCTAAAAAATATCAAAAGACACTTAAGAAATCATAGTAAATATTGAGTTTATGTACCCTTAGACATTTTCTTTTATCGAATTTATATTGCTTTGGAACATTGCCTTTGAAAAGGACTTGTATTATCTAATTATGAACTAATGCATCAATTATATCATTAATACATTAGCTTTTGTATCAATTTAATATCACCAAATCTTTGATTGGAAGATTAGAGATAATGCAACAAATTACTTCAATCAAATTTTTCTTCTTTAAATACAAGATCAATTGCATCACCAACATGATCAACTATGAAAGCTGGTTTACATAAGCCATCCTCTACGGGTAAAAAATCTCTAGGACTATGTTCGGTTATAAATTGCGAATTTCGTTGATGTACACCAGTTTCAACTAAAATGCTGATACATGCTTTTGCACTAGGTCCTTTCATATTTTTCCCTAACAATCTTTCTAAGCTACGAGACTTAGTACCTTCACCAGCTTCATAATGAGATAAATACTTATCATAAAGATTTGCACCAAAAATATCTGTATTAATGTTATCTCTGAAATAGAATTTAAATATGAATGATTTGTTGACATATCACGTCATAAATATAAAACGATTTATAAATCTTACCCAATGGCATAAATAGTATCAACATTATGTTCTATTCCAATGGTTTTAGCGTGTTCTATCAGCATATGGCTCGCGTGATAATATGTAATTTCATTAGGTTTTCCAACTAGAGCAGTATACAATAAGTCTTTTCCTGTTACTTTTTTGTATAGTTGTTCAAGACACAGTAGAAAAGCACCATGACCATACCTAGGAATTGGTGCTTCTGATACCCATAATAAATCCATATTACATGCCAAAACTGGAATGTGTGGATATGGAATGTTACTGGGCAATTTACTTGGCATTCCATTGGTCATTAAAAGATCCACTATTAGTTGCAACGGAGTTTCCCAAGATACTGGTTCACTGAATAACAGGATACCTTCTATTCTTGGAAAATTTTGATCTATTGGTCCGCATTGTGGATTTCTCTTTAACATATTAACGTAATCCAAACTTGGAAAGTTTTTCACGAGTTCTTCGATCGTCATAGTTTTCTTAAAACCCAGCTCTTTAGCTATTTCTCTGACTGGACCTTGTCCTGATATAAGAACTTGCTTGTCATGAAGGTCATGAAGCATTTGTAATGGAGAATGAGCTAAGATAACTTGTGATTCTGATATTTCAAATCCAATCCATTTGGATAAATCAGCTGCTTTTTGACTACGTAAAGCATTTCCACTGTTTGTAACAAAGACAGTAGGAACACGAAATTTGCCATCTTCTCCTCTAAGTTTTTTGAAGGATTCTACAACTGGTGGTAAAACATTTTTACCACGTACTATAACTCCATCGATGTCAAATAATAAACCAAACTTTGGTTTAGAACTTAAGTTCTGAAAATAAATAGATAAATAGATAAATTTTCTATAAGTTAAGCTTATTTACTCAGATTGCATTATATTTATATCATGCTTTATGTTAGAATAAGACTTTGAAATACATTTCAATGTCACTAGGCAATTATAAAAATATACTTACCTTGTTGGTACAGACATTAGGTAAGTATATTTTTATACCAAATGACGAAATACAGTGTGTGTGTGTGTGTGTACACGCGCATGCTCAAACAGTATGGTCACAGTCCAAAATACTCATGCACGTTTTTACAAATTTTAAAAATAATAGATTTTAAAACCTTAAAGAACTAAATAGGTCATTGTGTCAGTAATTCTACTTGTATTTTATCATCTTTACTATATTATACATTTTATCATATTATAATATTGTTACAAAACAATGCTGTATATACTAAAATATAATAATAAAGAAACAAAAGTAGACACTTAAAAAACAAAAGACATTCAAATATAAATTAGAATAGAAATATAACATAATGGTGCATAAATAAAGATAAGAAATGAACAAATATTACAGAATAATACAAGTAAAATTACTCGAAATAATTGAAGAGAAGCTGATTTCAAATAACGGTATGATTCTTGTTATCATTGATTGAATATATTGTTGGGAAATGCAAAAAAAAATTTAAAAAAGAAAAACAAGCGAATGTGTGCTTTGTGCAAATTCAAGGGTAGGGCAGAAATCGAAACAAATTGAATGGTGACAACGTAAACTTACTCTGACTCCGAAGACTCTCGCGATACCCGATCGTAATAATATTTTCATTATTACTAATTCAACCACACAATTAAGAAATAAAAGACGAGAGCTTATGAGTATCTCAAAAGTTATCTTTTTTTTATACGTTTAATTCTCAAGCACTACGTTGCGCAGATGTATTATTCATAGTGCCAAAGTGTTTTGAGGTTATAGCCGATCTAAAAAATCAACCAAACTCACGCTACGTTGTGATCATAGTTTTCGTTTGTACCGTAAGAGTGTGTTTTCTCAATATATATGAAGAAAGCATATTCGAATATAGCACGGAATTATACGCAATATGTTTAAAAAGTTCAAAAGAACATTTTATTCAGGAAATATTAAAGAAAATAGATATAGTAATACAAATGAAATATGAAAATATGTATGATATAAAAAATAAGTCAAATGACCAGTAATAAGTTAAAAATATTAAAATTCATATCAAATTCTATTGATATCTTATAAACATCTTATAAAGAAATGAAATTGATTTTTCTAAAATTATGCAGTTTCTTTTAAAACTTTTGTGATTTGTTTTACTCGTACATATTTATATTTTACTTAAAGTTAAATAAGAAACACAGTTTGTTATGAAATGTATATCATATACATGACAATAATTTTAGAAAAATGAAAACAATTGATATCTTAATAACGGTTGCATGAATTTTCTTATACAACTCTATATTATTCTTTATTTATATTTGTAAATTTAAAAAATCGGCATCTTAATTGTTACATTGATTTTTGTGGTCCTCATGCGAAAAGAAAATGAAAATGCTCTTCATATCTATATTTTGAAACTTCAGTTTAAAAGTTTTATTTTTGCCATTTCTCTATCACTTTGAATTTCATCGTCTACATTATAGTCGAAAAATATATAATTTCTAAAATACTTAATATATGTAGTATGTTTCTATAAATTTTTTAATTGCAAAAGTACAGATAACATTTATTTTGAAAGTGGTGCAAGCTCATTTTGTGTTGTTTCAAGAAAACTAAAGGTTAGCATATCAATCGCTACGCAATTTCTTTTAATGGCCAATTTTTTTAATTGATCAAAACGGGCATTTTTTTTTAATATTACATATTAACTATTTATAAATAAAAAGTTTACATTAAATTAATCAAAAATTATGTGATATTATTTAAAAAAAAAAATGGACTTACATCACTTAAAATAAATGATCCATATATGGTAGGATTAGTAAGTGTATTCCTGGTTTTCATGCAAGGATTTATAACATTGAGGTTACTATTTCCGACTTAAAAGAAAAGTAAAAAGTATATTTTTTATAGATAAATATATATTGTTATATATTTACTTTTTAATTATAGGTGATAATACATGGATATCATTCTAATATGCTATAAAAACATGTTTTATGTGTTGCTTTTGTTAGAAACACATTTCTTTTTATGGAAAGTGACAAGCATGTATTGTATCGTACAACTAGTTAAAAATAATAATGATTCAATTTTGATTAATAAATATTGTCATCGACTTTAGGAATGATGGACTGTAATAGAATGGGATGAATAGAATTAGATTGGTAAAGTAATATAAAACGAAAGAAGATAGTTTAAAATATGCACAGTATTAATGCCAAAATAAATTTTTGATTTAATTTGCAAGAGTATTAATGAAGTAATATTACAAGTGTATATTACTTCATTAACATGTTAACTAAGAAACAAGTTAACTTGTTACAAAGATTAAATTTCCTTGCAAAAAAAGAATAAATAAATCATTTATTTTGCACTCCTATTAAAAAAGCATTATATTACTTAATTCCTTTTTTTACAATACATTAATTTATCCAAAGTTAATCAGAATAAAGTTAAGAATTATTTTTCTTTAATGAACCCATCATGTGGGTAGTTTGTTAATCTACATTTTTATAAAGACTTTACTTTTTATAGAAAGTTAAAAAACAACTTATTAACATCATTTACAAATCTAAAATCTCAGTTTGAAATGTCTTTTGCAATATATAAGATGGTCTTGTTTTTTTTTTTTTTTTTTTTTTTTGTTAAGACTTTTAGTTGTTAACAGAAAATAGATTTTTTTCAGTTAGTCTCATTCATCATTCATTCTGGATTTATGTTAAATGATCCAAAATTTTGACATTGTATGATGCTTATTCAGTGGCATGTGTTGCCAAAGTTACTTTTAAAGTGCCATTTGTCAGAAATGCTATGTTTTGTAAGGAAACATAACATGATACTGTAATATTTGATAGCTTTTCATAGTTCATTCAATAATAATTATTGATTAACTTTATGGCACGACGTTTATACACACACACATTTTATTACATTGTTACTAAAAAATTGGTATTATTCAAAATATGTAATGGAAAATAAAGCATGATTAAGTATTGGATTTGTAAGTACAATATGGCCTATGTATTAATTATTATTGTTATCTACATGTTTTATATTATATTAATAAGACAACACATTATATAAAATATATGTCTAGTTTTAAATCAATTAAATAATTTATATCTATATATTAATAATATATAATGTATTATTATAGGTTATCTTCAACAAGTATAAGATATTAAAATGGTTCTACTATAACTGCACGAAAAATTTGAGATTTACTTTGTTGCAGAATATTATTAGTAAGTTTTTGATATAGTATTCATGAATATCATTGTTTATATTATATTTGAGATTTATCTCATTTATCTCATTGAATATAATCTGTCAACAATCAAATACTAATTACACATATTGTTGAAATTTTTCATAATGTTATGAAGCAAAAATTTAATACTGTTTATCGTAATAGTATGTTGTTAAATATTAATTTGATTTTATTTTATAAATTATATAAATTTTATTATCATCTAAAATTAAATATAAAATTACAATTGATTATTTTATACCAGTACTGACAGTATATTGCTTGATTTACATATGTAGACATATTTATATTATTGAAATATTTTCATTTATATTATTTATTTCTGTTCTTTATTTATTATTTTCCTAATTTAGTTACATTTAATATATTAGGTCTTCTTTCTTTCTTCTGGAACTATATACTTTTTTAGTCTAGTTAAAGCATAAATTAATTTCTTTTACAAAATTTGTCAAAGTGCCTCTGATAAGAAAATATATAACTTTTACATAATGAAGTTCATATTTTTTGTCCATGTTCTTAGATTATCTGAGAAAACTATAAGAGAATAGAAAAAATTAAGAATAATTTTAATTAGCTCTGCACTTTTTTTTAAATTTATATAATAATTATATTTCTGAAGATTGCCTTATGTATGTGATAATTATTATGTACAGGGTGTATAAAAAATAAGTGTAAAGACTATCATAGGGGCATTCTACACCTTCGGATCGATGGACATTTATAAAAAAAAGCGCGTGCAAAATTGACCTTGATTTCGAAATTGAAGGTCAATTTTTTTTTGCTTACATCGTATTTTACTCGTCGCGAGGACAAAAAGTGTCAAAGGAAGCATAGGTCAAAAGTCAACCGTTCACTTGAAAAATAACTTTAAAGTTCCAATACGTCTAAAACTAACTTTATTTATAATATGTTTATATTTCATTATTTACATTTCATAGGACACAAAGACCCTCGTGCAAAATTGTCCTTAACGTCGAAATTGAAGGTCACGACATATAGATATTCAGTAAATTTAGAAAAACGTCAGTCTATAGAAATATTCCAATACAAATATTCACGTTCCAAGGCAACGTGATTTTCAGCGGCTAGATCAATAATATGATATTACGGCATTTTAATGCCACATTGGGCCTGGACCGTTCCCGTGTGCACTGGCATAAAGAGAAACGAGTTATCACTCTTGCTCGTGCATATCCACTAATGGGCCTACGTAGAGTAAGAATAAGTCACATGACAGTACGAAGAATAATTCGAGAAGAATATAAAATTTGACATGTGCAGTCACTTCATCCAAATGACTATGGCCATCGACAAAACTTCTGCTGTTAGATGCTACATAAATTGCAAAATGAACCACGATTTTTGCAACGTGTGTTGTTTACCGACGAAAGTAGTTTTTCGAGTTCTAGTATCCTCAATCGTCAAAATGCTAGAATATAGGCTTCTAAAAATCTTAATGCAATGATTGAAAGATTCTATCAAGGATGTTTCACAATCAACATATGAGCAGGCATTATTGGAGATCACATTATTGGCCCTATTTATTTGCCTGCACAAAATTTTTGATCTAGCCACTAAAAATCATGTTGCCTTGGAATATCTTCTGCACGTAATAATCTTCCATTATATCTTACTGTCTCTCAACATATTTTACGCGCTAAACGGTAGTTCTCTCCTGTTTCGTCAATAGCACGTAACATTTGCTGTATATTTTTGTGGATTGCCATCTTACTATACTCACTGAATATCAAAAATAGAATAACTGATCACAAACATAGCGACAAGAAATCGTCAATAATACGAATAGGGGTCGACTGTAAATAGGAGGCAACTGTAAAAGGTAAACTGTGAAATGTAGAAATATTATACATAAAGTTAGTCCAAGAGTAGAGTTTTTCACTTATATCTTATCTTGATTGTTGCACTATTTGTTGTGACCTTCAATTTCGACTTTAAGAACAACTTTCCACGAGAGTCTTTAGGTCCTATGTAATGTAAACCATATTGTAAATAAAGTTAGTTTTAGATGTATTGGAACTTTAAAGTCATTTTTTAAATGAACGGTTGACTTTAGACCCATGTTTCCTTTTACATTTTTTGTCCTCGCAATGAGTAGAATATGATGCAAGCAAAAAAAATTTGACCTTCAATTTCGAAGTCAAGGTCAATTTTGGACGTGCTTTTTTTTATAAATGTCCATCGATCCGAAGGTGTAGAATGTCCCTATGATAGTCTTTACACTTATTTTTTATACACCCTGTACATATATAATAACATTTGTATGCATAATATTTTGCAATATTTTTAATTTGTAGATTGTAAGTCAAAGAATTGTTGTGCCTGTTTTTACATGATGCCATTACTTACAAGTACGATATTGTTAACATACAATAAGGTAAACATAACGTAATTTCTTATGCTTATAGATAGATAGATAGATATTTTATTCCTCCCCTCAGGGTTTGAAGGCGTTTTTCCAGAAGAGCATAACAAAACCTCTTACAATCCTTTTACAATCTCCTCATCAATCTCCCTATCCTCCACACCTATACCTATATTTACATCTAACTTACATTTAACTAAACCTACCTTATAACTAACTTACAATTATCTTACTTACCAGTCAACTTAATATAAACTACTAATCACAAAACAATCAAATAACAACTTAATCTAATTTAACAACTAAAATTATTAAATATCCAAATTGA
The DNA here is from genome assembly GCA_911387935.1 of Dolichovespula saxonica. Taxonomy (NCBI): domain Eukaryota; kingdom Metazoa; phylum Arthropoda; class Insecta; order Hymenoptera; family Vespidae; genus Dolichovespula; species Dolichovespula saxonica. Next base: position 4,605,144 of record OU427011.1, read on the forward strand.
CTACACGAGAGAGAGAGAGAGAGAGAGAGAGAGAGAGAGAGAGAGAGAGAGAGAGAGAGAGAGAGAGAAAGAGAGCACTAGTTTCCTGACCATGGGCTTCCGGTACCACATACATACAAACATTCACCTCCTTTCAGATTTACACTCCCATTCTTCCATTCTCCCCTTCGTCTCCCTCCATTTCTTCCCCTCTTTTCCTTTCCAGCTCCCTCATCCACCACTCACCTTCCCCTTCTTGCGCCAACACTTCCCTCATTCTCCCCCACCAACTCTCCCCATCCTCCTTGATCCTACATTCTCCTAACATATGCTCCCACGTTTCCTCACCCTCCCCACACATCCTACACCTCCTCTTTTCCTCTGCCTTCCAATACCTTGCCCTTCTCATCTCATTATTCATCCTGAATCTCACCAACCTCTTCCTGTCTAGGATACCCTTCATCTTCCCCAGCATGTGCACCATCCTCTCCTCACTTTCCGCCAACAACGCCATGTCGTCCGCATAAGCCATTCAGAACACCTTCTCTTCCCCAGCCTTATTTCCCCCTCATCCCCCTTTCCTCAACCTTTCCTCTACATCTGCTATCACAAGGTTGAAGAGGCACGGACTCAGTGGATATTCCTACCTCACCCCTCTCGCCGATCAAAAACTCTCCCCTAACCTCTCCCCTACTCTCACCTTACTCCTCGTCTCCCTGTAAATCTCCTCTAACCTACTCCTACTCCTTAGTCCCTCCCTCACCCCCCTTTCCCTCATCGCTTCAAACAACACCTTCCTATCCACCGAGTCAAACTCCGCCTTTAGGTTCAGAGGGTAAGTATATAATATAAAAAATGGCATATATAATCATCTTTGATTTATATCCAAAAAATTTAATTTATTGTAAATGTCTATATTTAAAAATTATTATTTTTAGTAAAAAGTAGGGTATTTCAAACGAGAAATAATAAAAATAAGAAGACGTTTTTCTATAAAAAACAAAAGATAAATATCTGTTAATTATCGTAGATTTGATAAATTTGGAATTTTAGATTTATTATGAATAAAATTAAAAATGAATGCAAATTTATGAACAAAAAAAGTAGTTAGTATAAAGAAAAAATAGTGCTGACAGCAGTATTCGAACAAGCGATCCCGTGATTACTAGTCTTTTTTAAATTTTATTACTAAATTAAAATTTCTTCATTAAACAATATAATATGTGCATTTATACAGTAAACTAGATATACCAACCCACTTAACTTAAATCATTATTGTGATATTATAGCATTTGTTCAGTCTTCTAAGCCTAATCTATTGTTATAATCATTCATTTGGTAGAAATAATGTCATTTGATAAAAATAATATTTTTATATTTGCAAATTATTAAGTTTTTCAAAATATCCCTGATTTGTGTAGCATTGATGTATCTCATATGGTTCTAACATATATGCATAACGAGGAACTATTGACCAGTGATCCTATTATAGAATATGTGAATATATATGTTTTAATTTATTAGATTGTACAGGTTTTATTCCATCACACATTATTATTACGTTATGTAAGGCGTACTTATACGATAACAATCAAAAAATATCAAGTAAGCGAAAGAATAATCTGCACGTAAGGTATAAATAAAGAGTAAGCGTTATTTGTGATATGAAAAACAGTAATACTGGCAATATGGATAAGCAGAATAATAGATGAGCACGTAGCAAAAATGTGTGTTTATTAATGAATGGAAGATAAGAGAATGCAAGCGGAATTTTTTTCAAGAAAGAAAGTATAGTCAGAGTTATTGATTAAAACGGCAGATAACATGTTTCGATTTTCGACTTAATGTCCTCCTTTCGACAAATGTCCTCCACTCCAAATATCATTTACCGACTCGCAGCAAAATAAACATTTCGATATACAAGTTTCCGAGTTATTTATTGTATCTACAGACGAGTTTTGGTTATACCTGAACCCGGTACGTTACAAAAGTTCTTGTAGAAATCAGATATATTATTACGTTTGTTACACTAGGCACTTCTTTAATTATGTATAGAGTGGAATATATCTGAAACTTTCATAGGTTTTTCGTTTAATAAATATATTCTTTGCCCTGGGATAAATGTTTGAGCATTAATATGTCGGCTGTAATATTGTTTTTATTTTTCTTTGGTCGCGTTAAATTGTTGCTGTTTTTTTTTTTTTGAGATTTTGTAATTCATCTAATAAAATCTACGGAAAGCGCATCATACGTTAATTCTTTATTGTTTATAGAACTAAATGAAAATGATAATCGATCTTTACTCCCAAATAATAATTTATGAAGAGTGAATTTTGTGGCTCTGTGTACTATACGAAAATATCGCAAATCTAATCCATTCTTCTCAGTATTTGTTTATAGTTGTAAGATGTCTTAAATAGTTTATTAACGAGAGAAGTGGCTTCTTTTAAACGATTTATTGCTTTATGGCCCAATGGGGCCAATGTTTTTAATTGCTTAATTTTAAAAAGTTTTATCAACTGTTTTATTTTTCAACTAATGAAATTCCTACCCTGATCTGTGAGTATTGGTGTCGGTATTCCATATTCATAGATAAATTCTTTTGAAAAATTTGTTTCGTGCTGATCGATCTATGAGAGTGTATGATTTAAAAAATTTAGTCAAACTTCACTGCAGTATTAAAATATATTTATTTATCGACTTAGTTGTTAGCGAAGGTCCTAAAATGTCTAATGATACTTTTTCAAATGCATCTGACGGTGTTTTTGTGATTATCATAGATTGTTTAGTTTTAATTTCTATTATTATAATTTTTTCTATTGACAGCTATTTCATGTTTTAATGAATTTCTGACTTGATCTTTTTCATATTATTCCAGTAATATTTCTCCTGAATACCTTTAGTAATACCTTTATATTTTTCGGTGTGTGATTTGTAATTTTGTTATAATATCGTGCCTATCAATTATCTTGGATATTATAATATTATTATGACAGTGATATCACTGGTTAAGATAGTAAATCTAAAATATAAAATTTTAACTCTTTAAAATCATGTATTAAGAAGATATAGGTTCTCTGTAATCGTAATACAAAAGATAAGAGGGTGATTCTAGATATAAAAATAAATCGAAAAGAAAAAATATTTTTTCATTGAAGGTTTTGTTTTCGAAAAAAATGAATGTAAAAATCCGTCGGGTACGTATGTAGTAACGGTAAATTTCGAGATATCTGACTTTTGTTTCTACTCATGTTTGTTCTTTTTTGATTTGATTTATACATCTTATAGTTAGAATAAACATTTTTTACTATATAATTTCATTATTACTGATATATTTGTCATTCTGATCATTTTCTTGGGCCAACAAAAACTAAAAATATAAACTCGAAGTGTAGTTGGGAATGATTGAGACAGTTTTTTTACGAAATAATACATACATATATTCAAATTTCTAACAACTCGTTTGATACACATGCTTCTGCAGGATGTCCTCTTTTTTGCTTTCAAATGTATTGTCTTCTTTCGACCAACTCATACTTACTCATCCGTATCTCACTCATTTGTTGTCTTATTTACACATTTGAACACACATCTGGTAATAACAATTCCGGACGAAAAATCAACATTTGCTCGCCGATGTGAAACAAAAGCTTCTAATTTTAAGAATCCTATATATTGTTATGAGCTGACCTGGAGGAGTTCGGAGTGAAGTCGGAGCAGATAGGCTGTTTTCAGGCACCGAGAGAATTCGGTACATAACAACGGGTTGTCTATCTTCGAAGGAAACTCGACCTGAGAAGACGTGACTCACGAACATTCTGGAATAATTGTTAACTAATATTTCGGAATAAAAGTTGCTAACTGTACATAAATTGTTCTTTATTATTATTGAAGTTCTCATTCAAACACGTGGTTGCACGTAACGATATGTACACATATTTAAAAAAAATTATATAGATGTTATATATGATAATTCTATATTATAGATATTCTAGATAGTATATATAAAAATTAATGCAACGAAATAGAATTTTAAATATACTATACCTAAGATCTTGCAATGTTTTTAAAATTTAAATGATATTGAATCATTAAAAACTTTATTCAGTTTTTATTTCATTGTTTCGTTCGAGTTAAACATTTTTTTGTGAAAAAAGTTTTCCGTTGTAATCGTAATTTCTACATTGTAATTAATCAATAACTTTCAAATGTCGAGATAATCTACAATATAATGCCAGCGATGTTTCCTATTCTTTTTAAAAGAACTATTCTTCAAACCTAATAGTGATTTACTTTTAATAAGTATCAATGTAAGGAGTATTTCTTGCATTATATGAAATTTCAGCGAAAAATTTATATCATTAAATTCATCTTTTTATTAGCTGCAACACTGTATAATATACTTTGTAATATTTTGATTGATTGATTAATTGTTCAAAAGAACATTGATGACCTTGTAATAAAAATAAATATAAAAATTATAGTGTACATTCTAAATTAAAAAACGATAGTTTTCTGAACTTGAATTTTAATTAGAATTTAAATATAACTGCAAAAATTATAAATTAGTTGCTTATTATTCATTTATATCAAACAATAAAAAAAATTGACGGAATTATTTAGTCCGGAACCTAAACCCCACATTTTAAATATAGATACTTACCGATGTGGTACATATTGTTTATACATTCTTTGCTCCTGTAATATATAAAATATAGAAGGAACTATACATTTTTCTAAAATTTAATAATATCTTAGAAATTTAGACTATCTATCGACATGAACGAATAAACATCTATTTCCTTATTTTCGTCGTAGAATCATCTGTTTAAAGCTCATTAAAATGCCTAAGTGAGTTACCGTACTTTTTCTGTGTAAACATCGTGAAATCCATTTCCCCTTGTATTTGGAATGAATCAGATAATCTGAGCATTATCAATTTACGTAAACAAATAAGCACACAAGGCTATCGTGTACAACATGCACCACTTAAGCATGTATATAAAAATTAGTAATGAGGGTATGAGCTCTCTTACTATAGATTAGGAAACGAACGTTTTTCGTGAGAAATGTTGAAAACAGCATTGACGCCAACAATGAATCCAAACGTAATTGACCAATTTTAATAAACAGTCTTATTTTAAAGATGAAAGTTTAAGCAACGATATGGTTTCTTCGTATTGTTAAAACAATTTATTTTTATTCATAAAATATTTTCGAAGCAACACTATTTTTTGGTACGATTTTTGTCAGAGAAAACGAAGTTTACAGTAGGAGTATGAGTATGGAGTGTGGCGAATGTATGTGTGTGTAGTATCGGAAGGCTAGGCGATGGATAGGGTATAGCGTTCTCTCTCTCTCTAATTTAGTCATTTAATTATTTAGCCGTTTTTAGTTGTTAAATTGTTTTGTTATGTTGTTATTTGGTTATTTTATTTTATTATTATTTTATGTTATGTTATGTAAGGTTATTTTAATTAGTTATTTAGTTGTTAGGTTAATTTATTTTAATTTGATTAGTACGTAAGATAATTGTAAGTTAATTATAAAGTAGCTTAAGTTAGATGTAAGATAATTGTAAGGTGTTGGCATAGGTTTTGCGGGTGCCAGAGGTTTATGCATGGTTGTAAGAGGTTTGGGAACGCTCCTCTGGAAAAGCGCCTTCAAACCCTGAGGGGAGGAATAAACTATCTATCTATCTCAATCTTAAAGTATTTAGAAACATATGTATCTCTTTCTCTTTCTCTCTCTCTCTCTCTCTCTCTCTCTCTTTCTCTCTCTCTCTCTCTCTCTCTCTCTTTCTCTCTCTCTCTCTATTTATATATATATATATATATATATATATATATATATAGTATTTATATACATATATATACATATCTATATGTCTATATGTATATACATATATGTCAGTTTTGAATGCTGTCGAGCCCTACTTCTATGAGTTGCATCTTTGGTAACGCATGCGGCCAATCCAGAGTGCTGTATTTCTTTTCATGCTTTGTCTGTGCTTAGTTCTGAGAGCCAAGAAGAATTATAGGCAGTGCCATTCGTCAATCGTTGTTAGTTGTGAGAAAGGTGAGGATGGACGGTAGAAGAAACGATTTCGTGATGCAATCCGGAATAAAGAACAGTGAAGACGAGGTTTTATTTTTTGCTTTTCTCCTTAGTAGTAAAGCTATTATTGATGCACGAGAGAGAAAAATCGAATAACAAGCGTTTTCTGTTTCTTTTAAAATTATATTCCCTTGTCAAGATTATCTTCTCTTAGAAAGAAATTCTCTAAGAACAAATATTAATTATATAATCCGATTATCGACTTTGTCCTACTCTTGTTCACTGTTTATTTTTCCCATTCGTTTTTTGCTGCGAATTTATTTTTGACCGGTCATGTTTTCAAGTTCAAACTCATTATAATAATTCTATGTACGATCGCTCCGAGAAAGACTTTCTACATACAATGGTATAAACAATTCCGCGGAATGTCTTTATCCGTACTCAACCAATGAATATCTTTCTTGCCTTTCCTTCTCCTAAGATTTTAGCTTACCGAATACTTGGAGAAGCGCTGGGAAATCAGTATCCTAAAATCAGTCAGCGAAGCAAACACTTAATGAAAAGATCAGTCTAGTCAAAATAGTTAGTTCAAGTCCAAAATCAGAATTATAACATAGAATTAGACCACTCATATACTTCAGATAAGATCTCAATCTATATTTTCAACCATCATTACAAACGCACATCATCATCTACAGTCCACTACAATAATCCATTTTTGTGATATTAAAACGGTTAACCTAGCATAGTACCGCTTTTTATCGTGTCCAGCGAATCTATAACTCTAACACCAAGGAAGAGACAGAGGACAATTCCTCCGTGCGAATTGACAATCATCGCTGGTACGGTACGAGACGCGGAATATAGAAGCTCTTGTAGTTACACTGTACGCAACAGCTATTAAGTCTATCTATTTATATTTATTTTAAGTAAATGCTAGTTTAACACGTAAGTGTCACCCAGCGTGAAACAGTTGAGTTTCTCACCGGGTCCAAATGTAATTGTCGCCAGGCACCAGAACGTAAGTAGAGCGATAAGAGGGAATACCGAAGATGCAATTCGATTTATGCCAAATTTCGAAATTTATGCCAAATTTCGAAATTTATACCAAATTTCGAAATTTATACCAAATTTTGTTATGTCCTACCCACTGAAAAGAGTATTGTGATGCTAAAATGGAGAGATGTTTGTGATGTTAAAGTATTATCAACAAAAAATGCATCCATTATGACTACAAACGGATTCCACTCATCACGGTCGTACTCTGAAAATATAAGTAATCCAAGTAATACATTTTGTATTTCGTTATTACCTAGTATAAATTAATAGTATATATATATTTTATATGTATTATATATATATATATATATATATATATATATATATATATAATTTAATATATGTATATATATATATACATATATATATATTATATATATAGCAATAGCGTTGCAAAAGTGTTGTTTTGTGACAGGATCTAAAACCGTTCAAACTTTAAAAAAAAAAATCGCTAATACGAACACTTCGTGAAAAGTGCCGACTTAGAACATTAAAAACACTTATAAAGTGGCAAAATGAACATCGTTTTGTTGAAGCACGAAAGAGAGAAAGAGAGAGAAAGAGCAAAATCGAATAAGAAGCGTTTTTCTGTTTCCTTTAAAATCCTATGTCAAGATTATCTTCTTTTAGGAAGAAAGTCAATTTTAATTATAATTCGATTATCGACTTTGCCTTATTCTTGCTCGATATTTATCTTCTGATCGTTTTGTCACTTGTTATTTCCGTCCGGTCATGTCGTCAAGTGTAAATTCATTGCACGATCGCTTCGACAAATACTTTAAAAAATGTCTTTGTCCTTACACCGTCAATCACAATGTCGTTCTTTCCTTTCCTTTTTTTTAATATTCTAACTTACAGAATATTTGGAGAAGCACTGGGAAGTCAGTCTCAAAGATCAGTCTTAAAAGGTCAGTCAACGAAATAAGTCTCGAAAAGTAAGTCTGCGGACTAGTATCAAAAAGTCCACTAAATCTCGTTCTGGTTAGTTGTGATCGCCGCGCAGAATAAAATCTATAACTCGCCGAATAAATTATAATCACGGTGTAGTAAGAACCAAACGAAAATGATAAAATTAGGGAAAAGAAAAGACGAATAATCTAATAATTTATTCGTTTTTTTTTTTTAGAGTTCCATTTAAGGGTCAAGTATTTAAGTTTTTTCGTTTTATTTCATACTTTTTCTTACGTTTTATTTTGTACTTTTTGTATTTTATTTGTATTTTTTTCTTTTCTTTTATTTCTTTCAATTAAAGTGTGGAATAATTTTTTTTACATAATTAAGGTTCTATTATTATTTGGGCGACACATTAGGTCAATAATTCCAATCGGAGAACGAAGGGTAAGTCCCTGATTTAAATGAAATAAACACGGGACAACATAGCGGTATTCCAGAAGAACTCTGACTGTATTAATAAGGAGCGAAAACGCCCCAATCCCGGTAAAGTATAGCACTGACCAAAAACGGGGCGGGTAACTAGATCGGAGTAAACGGGCAACTAAATTGTTCATTTTTTTATTCGTGACCCAATTGACGACGTTACAATATATATATATATATATATATTCTAAGCGCTATCGTACTGCTTGGCTCTTCTCGACTGTGTTTGTTTTTAAACCTCTTGAACAAGATGAAAGTCACCCATATTTGGATAACAAGGCCCCAACGGAAGCATACCCGTTATCCAAATATGAGTGATGTGGCAACGAATATGTTAAGAAGGAAGGTTAAATTTATTTGTTTTGTTCTATTTTGCTCTTTGACCGCAAAAAAGCTTTGTTGTCCTTATAATTACAAATACTCTCTTTCAATATACTAATCTGTAGCCAAACACGTGATTTTCAGGATGAATTGTTCGCAAATCGAGACGTCACATTCAAAAGATATTCGTGAAAATAGAATACAAACTATAAATAATCAGTTTTGAAATACGTCTGATAGATCACTATTTATTATACTTACAAAGATTCATTAACTTTGTAGATGAAATGACTGAAACGTTATTTCTTTCAAATTTTTGTGGCATTATTATTTTTTATCTTAGAATTCTTTTGTGTAAATAGTTAAATAGTTTTTCATAATAATTTTCTTATAATCATTGATTTATTTAATAATTAGTTTTTAGTCATTTCAAACACCTGAACAAATGAAAAATAAAAACAGGTTTTCTTAGGTTACGAACTTTTGTCAAACGAATAGTCATTAAAATGATACTTATATTATTTTTTTTCTAGTATTCCAAATTCATACTATTTCTTGGTTGATAAAATCTTGATTGAGTATCGATGATCTACATCGAGAGTAAAAGAGATAAAGAAAGAGATAGAGAAAAAAACGGCGAAGCGAAGTTGTACACCTAATACATATGATTAATGACCACACACGCACGCACGATTCTTGATACATTTTATATAAATATTCTATATAGATATATAGGTATAAATTCTATACACTTGTTAATTTTCATATTTAAATAAATCATCCTGTATACTCTAGTAAACTTTTTTATGAATGAATATTCAAAGTTGATTAGTCAAGGATACTTTTTGTATTTGTATTTCATCTCTTATCATGTGCATATCAATTGCGCGTTTTAAGTTAACGAATACAGTAAGATCTAGTAGAAATTCGAGAGTTACGTTAATATCTCAGTATATACACATATCGTCATGAGCGATCTCTTACATTACTTAGATTTGTTATTAAAAGTCTGTAATCATGTTATTTTCTACGATAATGATTATTTATAATTTTCTGATGGTGAATGAAAATTTAAAGTTGATCATCATAGGGCACTTTTTATATTTTTATTTTATCTTTTAATCAAAGTACTAATTATCAAAACTATGTTATTACTAGTTTTCAGATGGTGACCTAGGTAAATCAAATCGAACTAAAAAGAGCTTGATTTGAATTGTATGTAAACGTTTGAATGATTGGTTTATGTAAATTTCAATCTTATTGATTCGGCATGAAGAGTTTTATATTCAGAAAGAAAGAGAGAGAGAGAGAGAGAGAGAGAGAGAGAGAGAGAGAGAGAGAAATAAGCGATTTACGAGCGAATTCAATACTTAGAAACTGTAATTCTACAAAGTGACGTACTACCACTTTAGAATATACGCCAATGAATGAAGGGATCGGAGCGAAGATGTATTACCTGCATTAGAAATGGTATTTCCATGATAACGAAGCTATTTGTCAAATATTTACTCTGAAGATTGTTGATGTCAGGTAATGAAACTATCTCTCGGTTGTTAAACAGGAAGAAAGAGGCAGAAGATGTTAGAGAATTCGAAGCGAATACATCATTATGAAAAAATGTTTAACGGATATTTTATTATTAATTAAGATATTCTATCAAAGCTTTATGTCAAATATCATAATCGTTTCATCAAATTTCTTTTGTTACTATGAAAAGAAAACTATAGAAGCGTGTAAAATACTATAAAATTTATAAAATACTATAAAAGCGTGCAAAATACTCTAAAATATTATAAAATCTTAGCAACTTGGTACTTGGTAGATGAAGTACCAAGACATTAAATATACAACAACCGTTTTGACTCGTGTTCTCTGTAGACACTTTACAAAAAGATTTTGAAATGCAAAAAGGTTGTATAGTTTAATTTGCTTCGAGGTAGGGTGTTGATTGAAGGTTCTTCATATTATGAAATAACAGAGTAACTTGGAGAGTAAGTTTTGAGTAACTTCTCAAAAATAATTGTACTTATTAATTGTAATTTATTAATTCTAACTTATTGAGAATAATTATACTTTTTGCTTAACTCTTTAATCAAATCTAAAATCTTATTATATTTTTAGGTACGAGAGCAGAGAATATCTTATTTAATTTTCATCACGTAAAGTATGCTACTAATTGTGTTGAAAAAAAATTGGCACTTAAATTATAGATAATCAGAATATGTTTTTTAATTAAGTCAGTGATTATGGAAATATAATATTTTGTCATTTGAGATATTAAAAAACATGTTTTGTTTTACACGATATTTAAACAATTATTTAATTATATAAACTTATTATTTTGCAAGCATAAGTATACAGGCCTGTTCATTCCCTTTCCTAATCTCATCATTGTTTTCGCGGATAGTTGGAGAAGCGCCGAAAAATCGGTCAAACTGTTACATCCTTCAAACTAACAACATCTAGACCTCCAAGTCTTATCATTCTTCAGAAATAGCCAACACAACTAACCACATATCACTACATAAGAACACATCAACAATTGTATCATACTACACCGAAATATACTGTGATATTTTACATTTGCGCTATATTCATTTACACGCATCAATATAGCGAGCTACACAAGATCCTTCAAAAGAATTCGCGTTCTCCCATTAATTTGCGGGAACGCGGTGAGCAGTATTTTGCTGACAGCCTTCAACGGTATCCTAACCTAGTGCCGCCGCCCTTATTCATCGCGTCCACCTGATGATTAGGAAGAGACGGGGGAGATTCTCCATGCGAATCATTGCTGGTCCGGTGCGAGACGCGTATCTGGAAACGCTATCGTAGTTGCGTCCCTCACGACGTAACAGCAATCGATTGGTATATAAAAAATAGACAAAAACATATGACAATTATCTCTAAGTAATAGGATGACCGATTCATCATAACCGATACCACAGAATCCAAAATGGCGATTTCACTATCAGCAAGGAAGCTGAATGAATCCCGCACGTGTGCGCAATACACCACTAGTACAGTGGCCATACCGCAAAATTCGTAATTTCGCGACCTATTGTCCGCAATTTTAAAAATATAATATACAAATGTAAAAATTGTCAAAACGTATAATATTTTACTCCGAATTGTAAAAATAAATAGCTACAATTCAACGTCTATCGAAATAATTTCAACAAGTGAAAAAAGTTGTAGAGAAAATTATTTAATTAGAGATTAAAAAATATACGTATTATATATAAAGTTATTTTTGCTATGCATGCCTTTTATTCTCCATACTGTCAAACATGCAAACGCAATTCTTTGAAAATTAGCATTCGAAAATCGACTAATATACAGGATGATGTACAATTGAGCTAGCGATTATGAAAGTGATTAAAAAAGTAAATTAAAAATAAAGTCATACTTTTCGTTTTGAGATAGTAATGTTTAAGGCCATAAGTATATAAAAATTATTTTTCTGATATAACAGAGTTGGAGTAAAATCTGGGCATGGAAAGGCAAGGAAAGATACCCATTGGTCGGGAGCTAGTCAAGATAATTCGTTGGAATATTTAAACATTCTAGACAATGGTCTTTTGTCGTAGTGACCGTATGGACTCATGAATGTCTGCATCGTTATTTGAGAAGAGTAGGCACTCGGCTCGACACATTATCGAAAACTAGGCACTTTACTAAATAATGTTGAAGTTTGGACAAAGGTAACAATAAATTTTTTTATCAACGCGTTTCCTTAATGATTAAACAAGGAATTCCTAGGAATAGGTAGACCCAATAGAGATATGTGTCCCTTAGAAGAAAGAACTATAGATACCTGAGGTTGCGCATGTGTGCGTCAACAATTACCGATAACATGACTTTCACATGTGAAAATACTCAAGTTGAAGCATCTTCACGTTTAAGAGAGATCTGCAAAAATAAAAAGCAATACATTATCTATTTCGAATATCTTTTTCGAATTTTCTAGGTTTATTTCCGCGATTTGAGTGCTTTTTTGTGTTCAGATCAATAATTTATTGTTTATTAATCGAAATCAATCATATTTTGTATCGTATTCGATTTATGTATATATTCTATAATATGTGCGTATGTATTACACATGCTACGTATGTCGTGCTACACACGTTACACACCTACATACATAGACTACACATACACATATATATATTTATACTGTATATACTTATAATCTAATTCTTTACTAATAGAACGTTTTTATTTTATTATTATTGGAGGAATGATTTTATGAACGAAGCAAACATATAAGGATTGTTTATGAAATCAGCTAGCCCGTCGATTTGACAGGTTTCATAGTATATTACATACAAATTTCAAAAATTAGAAAGCTTAGGAAAAAATAATTGTGTGTATAAATTCTTTGGATGAAATGATTAATTTACGATGCAAAATGGTTAAAATTATTGCTATAGTTTTTTTGGGTATTTCATTTCAAAGTTTGAAATTCGACAAATTGACGGGTCCCGTAAACCTAGTGTTAAGTAAACGAACAATTCGTTTTCCTGTAAACATGATAATATACAATTCATAAGTCTTTGAAATTTAGAAAGTGCGTTTTTTAGTTTGAATAAATTCTTAGTGTCTGTAGGATGTGGAAAAAGCGATCTTAGGTGCTTCTTCTTTACTTATCGCAATCTCGTGAAAAGCAGATGAAAGGTCGAATGTACTGAAATATTTAGCGGTTCCTAACTGATGTAGTATCTCTGTGATACTCGAAAGAGGATAACTGTCTTTGACCGTTTTACGTTTAATATCCTATACTCGCCATCTTTTATTACTAAGTCTACTTTGTAAGATTTAATTCTACTTTTTTTGTAACGATATAAAGAGGCAAGTTATAAGGTGATACCGATAATCGAAAGAAAGCGATTTTTCTGAAGACGCAGAATTGAAACAGTGATTTCCGAAGGTTTAGCGTCCTTCTCCAATCCTTTTGTTTGAATCGGAGATATTCGTTCCGATTCGTTCACATTTTCGTCGGCTTTATCGAACTCCTCGAATTCAATTATCGAAGTAGAGATCTTTACTTCATATTCTTTTGTGTTATGAAAAGAAAGATACGTCTTTCTGTCTCAATTCATATCTAGGGCCTTGTCGCGTATATCCCTGTGCCGAAGAGGTTTAATAAAGGTACGGATTTTACTTTATTCTCGTGAATTGTGACATTGATATAGAAATAAATTTGAAATTTGTGACATTGAGATAATGTAAACTAACGGCTTCTTAGCATTCTCGGAGTGCGCGTTTCCATTCATTGATTTTTGTGACCTCTTCGTGTATTTGTCTTTCTCTAGATCTACGTCACGTCAAATACTAAGGTATCAAATCCAAATAGAGAATATCATTGTGCGGGTTACTCTCACTGAAATAAATACTATATAAAATTAAAACATCGGGTAGTATATGGAAGTTGCATTTAAATCAAAATAAATATATATTCTTAATAAAAATATTAACGAAATTTAAGATAATAATTATAATGTTTGATTACAATTTAGGAACTTAGGTTAGGAACTTAGTCTCAATACGAGTCGAATAAAGGATCGTTTACAGTAGATTTAAGAGGACCGGAGATATTGGATTTGAAACTATAAGATAATTGATTTAGAACTACGCGCGTTAACTTAAGATTAGGAGGTAGTGTGAATTTAATTGTAAAGTGAGTATTTGACTGTTTGACTGTTAGACTGATTACGCTTCAACTAATTTCTCGAACGTCGTGCTGCTTCTTATAAGGGGCTCATTTCTCACTTTCATTGCTTGAGGAGGTAATCGTGATGTCGCTCGCGGCAGCGCCATTTCTCGAGTGAAACTTTCGATAGCATATCGTTTAGATAAGCATGTAGTAAATGTTGAAGCACGAGAGAGCAAAGTTGAACAACAAGCGTTTTCTTTCCTCTTTTTTTTGTTCTCTAATTTCTATGCCCTTAAAAGATTACCCTCTTTTAGAAATTAGGCCTCCAAGAGCAAAGAATTCGTTTTTGATCCGATTATCGGCTTTGCCTACTCTTGCTTCAATGTTTGTTTTTCCCATTCGCTTTTTCTACTTGTTTGTTTCTGTCCGGTCACGTCTTTAAATATAAATTCGTTACAGTAACGCTTTATACGATCTCTTCGACAAAGACTTTCTTCAAAGGCTTAAACAATTTGAAGGAATGTCTTTGTCCGTACGTAACCAATCAATATCGTTCTTCCCTTTCCTTCTTCTAATATTCTGACTTATTTAATATTTGAAGAAGCGTTGAGAAGTCAGTACCTAAAAGTCAGTTGTCTAATAAGCACTAGCAAAAGTATTTAAAAGTCAGTTGTCGAATAAGCACTAGCAAAAGTATCTAAAAGTCAATCAATGAATAAACGTCAACTAAAAGAGCAGTCAAGACACAATTAGATAAAATAGTCTATTATTTCCGAATAAGAACTTAGAATCCAAACAAATTGTACATCATACCACAAAAAAATCGCGACTTTATTTCATAATTGTCAGAACACCCACCAACGTCTACAGTTCACTCAAATAAACCATTTTTGGTATATTAAAACGGCGCTACATTTTTACGCACAACCTAACCAAGAGCCAACACAGGATCATCTCAAAATATTAGGCAAGCGGTATTGGCTAACGGCCTTCGGAAACCTAGCATAGTACTGCTGCCCTTTTCATCGTGTCCAGCGGGTCTATTACTTTGACGCCAAGAAAGAGACAGAGGACAATTTCTCTGTGCGAATGACAATTCTCGATGGTACGGTGCGAGACGCGTATCTTCAAACGCTCTCGTAGTTGCGACGGACGCAACAGTAATTTCAGTAAATTATCTTATAATGATATAAGATAAGTGATTTTTGCGTCATCTCGGTTAAATGATTCTCAATAATAATTTCGCACGTTTGTATTACTGTAATTTTACTTTACCATTTTCACTTTTCTGTGCATTTGTTCTTTTACGTTCATTACTATTCTTATTCTATGTTCATATAAAGATTTCCTTATGGACGCGAAGTATAGCTAGAATTTACAATATTACACAATTTGATAATATAATATTGAAGAACTTGATTGTATAACTTACTAAAATGACACTCTATAGAATGAGCACGAAAAGTCACAATCTAAAATATATAATTAGTATATAAACGTATAGTAAAATTAGAGCGACTATTATATCTTTGATGATCGTGTTTACAATATACAATTTTATTGTTACGTCCTAAAAATTATAAAAAATTAAAAAAGAATTTTAAAAAATTTTAGAAATATATAATAGGTTCCGCATTATAGGCATATAAAATTTATTTTTCCTAGCTCTAGATATTGTTTCTATTATTCTATATCCAGACACCCATTAACAAACTTTGCAAACATTTTTAGTATCATGTTTTATCCTTTAGTCTATATGTCATAAAAATCGATTTATTACCTAAGTATGTGTATATATAAATATATGTACAGAAACACGGTATATAAAAGTAAATACAAAAGTGATAATGTGCATTCCAAACTAATAAATGATTAATTATCTTTGAATTTTAATTAAAATTTAAATGTAATTGGAAAAAGAATAAATTAGTTGATTATGTTCATTTATATTGATATAATAAAAAAAAATATTTAATCTCGAACCTACGATTTCTGAAATTACAAATCTAGAAACAATCTTTGGAAATTCAGAAGTTACGATTTAACTTTTTGAAATATGGAGAGTTACTAGAGTAGAGGAAAATGCTTCAGGAAGAATATATATAACAATCAGGAGAATATCACCGCCACCTTCTCCACTGATGGAAAGGCAACATATATACTCGAATGCAGGATTTCCACATTAATGGTCAGCAGAATTGGTCACAAGATACATGAGATATTGCGATTATCAACGGGGATCGAGCTATTGCAAGATATACCAAAGTTCTTATCCTCTAATACCGACAGCTACTAACACCCAAGGAATATTTAAAAAAAAACTGCTCCTAAAGATCTGGTAACAAGAAATTGTTTAATTAGATTCTAGATACAAGTTGTCAATCGACTGGAAAAAACGACGATTTTCGCGTTTCACAACCTTCGACAGATTCAATAAGTAGAAATCTTGTCTGATCTGGCTGAAATCTATTTTGATCGATGCAATGCGACTCGCGAGCATAACAAGAGTCTACTGTTCCTGCTGTAACATCCTATAGCATAATTGTTTTTGGTCAGAACGTGAAACCTTTACCGGGAGTTGAATTTAAGTAACGTGAAGTCAATGACGAGCGATAGGACAAGAAGACCATCTTGTGACCTTCAAGATTTGAGTTGTCCAGAAAATTCGTGCCAATAATATTTTAATAATAATAATAATAATTTAATAAATGTATACTAAAATTTAAATCTTTTACGTTTCAAAATTGGCACGAATTTTCGGGACAACCTACTTATCTTTTCTGTATGTGGTGTATAAGAGTGATTTCTCATCTCAATGAGTTAGACGGATAATATTAAATAGGACTAGTAAGAGAATACGGATTGTTTAATTTGATTGCAGATTTACTGACTTTTGAATGCAGTCTGATAAATTCTTATATGAAATGCGGTACACAGACTTTTTAACTGATTGTCAGTTTTACAAAATACAGAATTTGGACTTATTAATTAATTACCGATTTTACAGAATACAAAATACGGAATTATTATGTAGTTATCGGCTTTTAAAAATGTAGAATACGAACTTGTTGATTAATCATCGGCTTCACCGAATACAGAATACAGACTTAAGAATTAATCATCGATGTACTTGCTAATTAGTAAATTGTTTAACAGGACGACAAATATTAACTGATTTTTCAGATTTTTCTAACTAATTCCTACTGACTTCCCCCTATTTAAATGCCCCTAGATCGCCATCTACGAAACTTGCCGAGGATAAAGGATTTGCTTCTTATTAGATAATAATATTATCCTTACGATTCTGATTCTATTAAAATTTAATGAGTCCATTATATTATGGGGTGAGGTCCTAGACACAAAATTCGAAGAATTTATCGAAATATATTTTTATAAGCATAGTTAAAATATTGGAATATATAAAAATATCGAACTTTTATTTACGTCTTCGAAAGTGTTAAATGAACACATGAGTTACCTAAGGTTCAAAGAATAATAGAATGTCAATAACGACGTGATAGGATAGCGAAAATTTGATCTGTAAATGCAGAAAAGCACCGATTTATTTCCTGTTGTAAGTCTTAGGTTACGCATTCCTAACTTTCTATGAGGAAAATATCGAGCGTAAGTGAAAAAAAAAAAAATAAACGTACGTAGAACGTAACATTGTAAAGAAATTCAAAGAATTAAATTTAATTATAACAGTGTAACAGTTTTTATTAATAAAATGAATATATACGCATTGGCTGGTTTTGTATATTTTTACATATTGAAAAGTTAAGTAGCAAGCGATAAAAACCGATTGTGTGGCGAGTATCTTCGTTTCAAACATTTCTATGAAGAATAACATTACGGTACCAAATAGAAACCATGAGTTTCACTGTTTTTGTCGTTTGCTACCTACATGACTCTTTAATATGTAAAAACCAGCCTATGCTTATATATTTATTTTATTAATGAAAACTATTATATTGTTATAATGAAATTAAAAATTAATAATTGTCATGTAAATGAACTTAAAATAAATGTAAATTATTCTAGTATTGTGTCCTGACATCAGTTAAATGATGATATCAGATCAATTCATCACGTCATGCTTTTCGTAGGTGAATCTTTCGGAAAGCGTGTTATACTTGCCAGGTCGGTTATCTTTGAAATGTCCTCATAATTATATGCAGATAAACGAGATTTGCGTTACCCTTTTAATATGCTAAGTGCTAATAGAATTTTTATGTACATACATACTCTTAGAATAAGTTCTAAGGTTGAACATTTTCGTTAATAATAAATATTGAATCTGTTTTAACACGAGTTTTATTCTTTAACCGAGTTTTATTCAGCGGATTGTAACAAATGCACATAGATTGTTTATCATTTAAATGGTTGATATTTTTCAGTCTGCTACGTTTAGACTAAGAGTAAAAATGTAGTCACGTTCAATGAAGCACCACTACAATCATAGCCTATGAAGCAATGATGGCTTTCACTAATTGTTAAAGGTAGCCAGCATAATTAACGATGTACAATTAAGGCTGTTCCTCACCTTACGCTCAAAGCGTACTTCAACGACGGATATGAACAAAATATGAACTACAAACGTCTATCATATTGTTGTTAAGCTTGCTGGTTATGCCTCTCTCATTCGTATATAACAATCGGTTTCTTGTAGGTTAATGTAAGTAGTCTAGTAGATTGTGAACACGACTTTTGAGTCTCTCATACGTATATCTTTCTCTGATAGTGTGTTCATCTTGCAATGATCCGTGATAGATACGGTGTCAGTATGCATTTGTTTCATGACAAATGTATAAAAAATAACAAATATTATTAACACATGTAAGAATTATTATATAAATCTGCTACAAAAAATAAAAATTTGTCGAATATTTTCTTAAAAATAATTAGTAAATACTTATATATTATATTTTTTTTTATTTATAAATTATATTATTTTTTTAGAGAGTTTTGAACAGTTTAATGTCTTAACATAGAACAACACTTTACTACCACCACATGGCAATGTGACAATATCATATTCTATTTTACAGCAGTTCTTTTGTCTTCTTTCAATGGATATCCAAAAAATTCTAAGTGATCAATAAATCTACTGATCTGTTAACAAATATATTTACAATCTGTCCTAAATCGGCGATATCTTTGACAGCTGATACTTACTGAGAGAGTGATTATGATAATTTAAACATATACAGTCTTTTCCAATATATGTTTGCTAAAATTCTCTTAAATTTGTTTATGTCATTGAAGAGAACAGAGTTCTTCAAGATGAATATTGAATATGCAAAATGGTTTAATATATGAATGAAAAAAAAGTTTAAGGGAGAACATATTTTAAAATGAAGAACTCTAATAGAATGTATTTATCAAAAATTACTACTTGTGTCACTATTAGTATCATGT
Source organism: Dolichovespula saxonica (assembly GCA_911387935.1). NCBI lineage: Eukaryota > Metazoa > Arthropoda > Insecta > Hymenoptera > Vespidae > Dolichovespula > Dolichovespula saxonica. Next base: position 4,625,011 of record OU427011.1, read on the forward strand.
AAACAAAATTGATAAAAAGCATGTCTAGATACTATAATAGCTAATGAAGGAGATTGGACCTATTATTAAATAAGAACGTATTAGTATTTTAGATGTACATTTGATATTTATATAAAGTTTTGTTATAAAAAGAAAAAAGAAATTTACGAAGAAATCGCCAATATATTCTTGTGAGACAAACCGTATATTTTTTTTCTGATGTATCTCCGCCATCTTTCTATTTCTTTTTCGATTAAACTGATGAATATCTTATATATGACTGTATCATTGGAAAATATTCGTTTGTATGCATTCCACAATGATAGATAAATTTTTTGTCTCATTTCGTCTTCATTAAAATTAATTTTCTTTTGTATACCTGTTTAATATAAAAATATATGATATAAGCTTAAAAATCTATATCTTCAATTCTCATGTAGTTGAACTTTTTAACGTACCTTCCTTACAACGATTTAAAATGGCTCTTACAATCTTTCTATTACTTATCTTAATAATAAGAAAAATCTTTCGATAAATTGTATATAATTTATGTATATCAAATAGCTTTTGTATAAGCATAAGAGCTCGCCATGCTTGCATGATAGATATTTTTTTTATAACACCTTTTAAACGATGTATACAATTAGTTGAATCATATAATATAATTTTTGATAATCTAAGATATGAGTGATTAGTAATTCTTTGTTTGACCATCCTATGAATAATTATAAAAAGTTTAACTAATCAAAGTACTGTGGAATACCTTTTAATTATGTTTTAAAAGCTTATGTAAATAGTACTTACCTAATAGCATCTTCGCGTTTCTTATTTTTCATAGCAAGTGTAAACAAATAAGAAGGATGAGCATCTTTAAAATATGGTAAAGATTCCAAGCTATCACAATTTATTTTATATCCTAAGAATTTTATTTCATTCGTAGTGTAATTAGTTTTATGAGGCAAATTAGTCTGTATTTTGGATTTTTTAAAGCTGCAATTGTACTCAGGAAATCCTTCATTTATTGTTTCCATAAATCTATAAAAATATATAAAGCACAATATATCATAAATATATATACACTCACACACACAACAACATACAGCACATACATAACTCTATGATTACTATTAACTATATTTAATTTATCTTACTTCTCAGCAGACTCTCTATTTTCACTGAGATACAATATATCATCTACATATCGAAATAATATGCCGGATTGCATAAATTCAGACATTTGCTGATGACATATGTAATTATAATATATATCAAAAAATACATTTGAAAGAATAGTTCCCTGTAAAATACCCTTATCTAATAAATATGTTCTTTTCTTTATTTCGATCTAAGACAAAAAGAAAAAATTAATAATTGTAATATAAATGTGTAAAATACAATAAATACATATAAATGTGAAAAATCTATTACATACTTTTTGACCAAATATGCACTTTTTAATATCGTCTAACAAATTCTGTTTTGTTACATGAGTAATATGCGTTTTATTCATACTTATAGTTGTAGGAGCATGAATTGTTCCAATTGGTAGTGCTACATACAAATCAACAAAATATTGTTCAAATCTTAAATTTCCAGTTTTACTTTTAACAGGCAAAAATGCCATCCATTTAAGGTCCAATTTATTCGGAAGATCTTGGCACAAAATTTTGATTATATTATTTAATTTATCTGAAAAATGGTTTAATAAATATATGAATAATCAGTATATAAGTTACAGACTAAGTTATTAATACAGTCGTTAAGAATAATGACAAATAAAATCAGATACTGTAATAAATTGTAATGTTAGGACTGCGTCTTTTTAGATAATTTTCTATAATAAATTTATTATAGAGCTCGATTTTATTGGTCTACATTCATAATACTTGTATTCATTATTTAGGCCATAACATATATATAATAGCTAGAAGATTATAATTGTACCCAATCGTATTGAACCAAAAGCATCATCTATGTCACAAGATACTAGCCACATTTTATTGCAGTTATAATTATTTCTTTTATAAACAATAGATTTATATTCATCTCGAAATTGTGACATTGATGTTAACCCGTAATGTGTAACACATAGCTGCCTTAAGAATTTCAATAACATAGTCATATGATTTTCTTCTTTGCTAGTATAACTATAAGTAATAAACTTACTTAATGATGTAAATACATAAATCACACAAATAAAAATAACTGATCCAAGTATACCTAGTTTTTGCTATTGGTCTCAAACCAGAATGTTTTAGAAAAAGCCTCAACTCGCTTCTTGGAGAAAACCATTTGTTTTCAAATACATTAATAAAAACGTTTTTATTGACTCTGTCTTTGACAAAATGTTTTGTTATAGTTTTCCATTTACCATTTTTAATGTATAATCTTTTGCCAATGGCAGCAGGATGTACTGTTAAAAAAAAATGCCTATTAATAATTGGAAAAATATATTTGGTAATGAACCAATAAATTAGTTTACTGATAATAAGCCATTTAATCGACTTCTTTTTAAAAAATTTCAACCACTCAATTTTATCAATCTGAAACATAAATTATGTATATAGTCTTCTGAGTATTTTATACGTGATTGAAACAATTAATATAGTTGAAACAACGAGGAAAGCTTACATTTAACCTATTAATGTATGATTTTAAATATATCGGCTGAAATCTTGCACTTTTAAGAATGCAATAAATCAGCTTGCTAATAATTTCTATGTTTTCGTAGGAACCAAATAATTCCAAGGGCACTACTTTAATTAAAATATTATTAAAAAAATAATGAATTTTTTTTATTTCTATTTCAATTTCATCAATTTGTTGCCATGATTGTGTTAATGTGCCATAATATCCACCTGTACTTTTTTTTTCCAATATATTATTTAAATGAGAATTATATGAGTAATTCTTATGCTTTTTTTGAAAATTTTTCAAAATAAACATTAACTCATTAGAATAATTCTGGTCAACTTCTGTACTTTCAAATCTATTCACTTTAATCCTCATTATATTATTATATATGTCCTTAACAGATAGGGCTGTATCAAGGATACAATTGTTCGAAACAGGTTTAGTTGATATGAAATTAGATTTTTCTCTTAATATAACTTTTAAATTTATATTACTAAGATAAGGATTATTTTCTTTTTTGATTTTTCCCTCATTACTTAAAATTTTGTCTGAAAACAATAAAATAGTAAATTAGAATGAAATTTCAATGATACTGAAATTTATTCTCCTGATTCTTACTTTTTGATGATTGTTTCAAAATACTGAACCGCGATGCCAAAAAATTAGAAAATATGGGTTGTTCTTTTTCATCTTGTAAAATTCTTGAACACTCCATAAGATCTGCACAATTATGCAATTTAATTGCGCCACATTTTATTTTCTCAAGTATCAAGTTCTTACTTTTACAATATCTGATTTAAGAGAAAAGAAATATTATTAAGAAATTTAATTTTTGAGTAAGTAAAAATATTATTTAACTAACTTTGCTACTTGTGATCCATAGAATTTTTCTAATTCATTCCAAATGCCTTCCATTTTTCTGAAAATACAATAGCATAGAACAAAGGAACAAAAAATTTAGGTATTATATGATATAAAATCTTGTAAAAATAAAAAATGAAAAAATCATTAATTACATAATAATTAGCAATAATATTTACCAATATTATTCATTAATGTGACTGACACAGTGGTATATCACCTGGTCTTCTCACTTGAAATGTGTACATTTTATAATTTATATTCAATACCTACATAATATAATACAGTGTCTCATTTAAATCAATCCTCTAGAATATCTGCGTAACTATTGATAATAAAAAAATCTTTTGTATCATCGTAGATATTTGTTGTATTATCACAGATATCTGGTAATTGATTTAAATAGGATACTCTCTATATAAAATACTTATATTCAAACAAAATTAACCAATCTATAGATTTGATTGAAAAGAGTGATCCAGAGGTCGATAAACCACAGCGAATACGTAAAACTCAAATAGACAGAAACTCAAAATACAGAATATAAAAAAGAAAGAACTTACAACTTAACGACTGCAAGAAAATAAACGAAAGAAGAAGAAAAAGTATCGTATAATCGATTCTCACCAATCAAAAATAGCATTTATCGTGTTGCAAATAAAAGAAAACAATATTTAAAAGATCCTTGATTTTGATATTCACTATTGATTTAATAGTTAAAGATCGCAAAGCAAGACAAAAATCATTGATGAAGAAACTTAGAAAATTTAATTGTGTTTGAGAAAAGAAAAGAGCTACAAAAAATTACATATGAAAGTAAATGTACAAGTTGAAAAAAAGAATTGAGTTTTAATGGTCAATTACATTGCAGAAATAGTAAGAAACAAAAATCTAAGTTTTTTAAACTTTGCGTACATTAAATTTGACAATTAAAAAAATAAATTGATTTTAAACTTGTATCACTTATCGCTGATGTGTCTTTTATAATACCAAATTTATCAAAGTAAAAACTTAATTATCAATTGTTTCAAAGTTCAATGAAATTTCTTATCCTGTTACATTTTAAGAACATTCAACTTTTTAATGCTATATATGTATTTTTCTCATTCAGAATTAGTTCAAAATTTCAAACTGAATTTATTTAAAAGTTTTTAAAATGGCACCTAATTAATTATAAGCATGTTTATATTAGATATTAACGAAACAGTTGAACTGATTTTATTAAAATTCTAATTTTTGCAGAATGTGATTAATGTTTCTTTTTTTATAATTTTAAAATAATTAAAAGTCACTTTCATAATTAACATTAATTTTGTTAAAACTATATAATTAAAAATTAATTAAATAGACAAATTGATATCTTTTATATAGAAATTCTAATATAAAGTAAAAGCCATGAAACTTTCAGTCATCACATTGTATTTACTATTTAAAAATAAATTTGATTGATATAATATAGTATATGAACCTACAATATAAGTTTATTTTATCACATTTTTAAATCCATTTTTGAATAACTTGCAATGACAAAATCAAGTTTCTAAATTACATGCTGCATTATATTTGAATATATGTGTATATATATATATATATATATATATATATATATATATATATATATATATATATATATATTAATCTAGTTACTTAAACATAGAAAGTGCTAATCTTCTTATGCTAATGTTTACTTTTATAATATGAAGATTCTAAAAATTATGTATTTCACAGATGCTTTTTATGATCATTAATTTGATAGCTTATTATTATAATGTTCTATTAATTTTATACGTTTATTTATTAGGAAAAAATTGTATAGAAATCCTTACCTTGTGTTTCTAATAATTGCCAGTTGGCATTGCTGACTGATTTCGAATATTGTGTCGGCTCACACAGCAATCGAAAATAAATTTCGCGGAGAAAGCGTGATCATAGAAATTAAAATTCCGTAGACCGTCAAAAACAATAAGCGCATCACAACGGTAAACGAATGATTGTTAGACTATGTGGAAGCACTTACCAATCGATTAGAAGAAAAACATCACAATTACCAACTGTTATATATTTAAGAAACTTCTTTCCCGACAGGTGGTAAATATAGCAGTAATTATAAATATCTGCTTTATATATTAAATATCTGCCTTTATCACCGTAAATTTAATCAGAACCACACGAAATTATAAAGGAGAATTAAAGAGTTACCGACAGCCGGGAAACAATTAATACCGATAGAGATGCTATACGACAGAAGTATATCAAATCGTTTCATTTCCGATTACAATAGCGCTCTGAAGTTATTGATTAACACAGGAATAAAAATGTTCATATTATCATGAAAAGTACACAAGGAACTAGTTATGTGTAGTTAGTATTCTATAACTCGTTCGCATTATTACATTTCTGATACGGTATTGTTGAACATTAATGTATAATATTCACAATTAAGAAAGTTTTCCGTTCCACTGATTTTCATTTGCCAATATCGAGAAATATATGTACTTTCTATAAATATTGATCAGGAATGTTATATAATATATATTAATTGAAAAAGTATTGTATCATATTTAATTAAAATTTTATGTTAATTGTTAGAATTAATAAAACTAAAGGAAAAAATGTAGATTTTATTATAAAATTTATATAATTTTATTATTACGTATAGGTTTTTTACATTAGTAATAAAAAGCATTATTACAAGAATTAATAATATTGTTTTGTATCTGAATAAATGTTATTGTAATATATAATTATTATGTGGGAAATATATGTATATATAATTATTATGTGGGAATGTTACATGTCATATTTCTATTTCTATAATATCTAAAATAATTATATCTAAAAATCAAAATATTTCTTTCATGTCATATATCTTTTATTTATATTAATAAAAATTTGTATAAATATTTTGCTTAAAATATGGTATATGATCTCATTAATATTCCTAATTTCTACTATAAAAAATAAAAATAAGTTAAATGAAATTGTATTATATAACACTTAAAATAAATCACAACATAATTTGTTTTTTATAACTAATATACTGGGGTGTCAGCTAAATGAGGCCGCCTAAATATTTTCTTTGTTTTTTATAATGAGACAAATTTTTATGGCATATTTTGAATAGTTTAAAAAGAGGTGTTATGAAAAAAAATTTTTTTTAGGTCATTTTTTTAAGGTTATCAGTATTTTTTATCCTATAAGCATGTATTTTTTTTATAATGCAGCCTCCTTTAGCTGAGACATCCTGAGGCTGTTAGATTCATATGTCCATATTTTCTAAGATGTCCATAATTGGTGCATTTATGTCTTTTAAATCCAGTTTTGAAAAACATGGTATATTTTTCTACAGCAACTGGGTTCCAATATTGTATACGTATACGTTTACTTTTGCTCTTCCTTACTTTTTTTTAACTGTTTCATTACTTTTTTTCATTGAAACGTGTATTTTTCTCTTAAAACATATTAATGGTATAAATCATTCGTTGCATTGTACACGAAAAATTGCATATACATTACGCTTACGGCTGTCAAGAATACAATTTTAAAGATTTTCCATTGTGATCATTCACAATTTGCATTTACATATAGAAACAAATTGAATTTAACAAACGAAGATTATTTACACAGCACACTCGCGCGCGCGCGTACGCGTAACACGCACTCACCACCCACACCCAAATCAAACTGAATTGACTTCGTTTCATAGTGAAAGCATGATCGTTTTCGTCTAACAACAGGATTGGTGAAAGATAAAACTGTAGACTCACCAATCCAGTTGTGCTAACGTCAAGATGTTAAACATGAGCGCGCATACAGATAACCTTACATATCAAACAATATCCACGAATTATTACATCACACATAACTTGTAAATACTTAATCGACAGGCAGAAAGGTTTTATTTAATAATAAGCAAAATATTTAAAATTATGAAATATTTGATAAAAATTGATATAAATTTCTGTTTTTTCAATAAACAGCTACATTGTAATTATTCGAAATTAAGAATCATTTAACGTTATTATATATATTACATGTACAACTCATTTTTGAATACTTTGAGCATGTTTAAAAACAAGAAGAAATTTAAAGAAAAAATTACAAGCTCCAGCAGTTTGCTTTATAAATCTTTCTATTTTTTTTCTTCTTCCTTTGTATACTTTTTTTGTTCCATGAAAAATTATCTTCTGCATTTTGTATATTCTTCAGAAATAAATATATATGCAAGCTTGTGTGTGATCTGCATATGACAATGATTAAAATGCTTAACTCTACCATAGGAAATTTAGTTGTTCACCGTCCATTATAATATTACAGAAGTATAAAATAATGTCTATTTTCAAACTCAATAAAGAATTACAAATAATTTATAAAAAAGATATTATTTGATAATAACAAACACAACAAAATAAATTAACTAATATTATATTGAATATTGTGTCATAACTTTTCGAAAATGATATATAATATTATATATTTTATTTATTTTTATATGTAATATTGACTGTTTAAAATTTTAAATATATATGGCAGAAAATCAAGGCAGTCTATGCGTGTGTTATATATACAGATATAAAGTATTTATAAAATATATTTATATTCCCATATATATATAATTCACATATATATAAAATATATAAAAATGACTTTATCATAAAAGAATATGCTACACTTCGAAAAATAAAGTGTACAAAATTATTCTTATTTATTATCGCAATTATTTAGAAATAAAAGTTATTGAGTATGTTCTTGTTCTTAATGATATTTTCTTTTGCTAACTATTATATCTTCAATGCTTATTTAAAAATTTTATGAAATTCATACTATTTTTTATATACTTATACAAATTAAACAAATCTTAAAATTTATAATATGAATTACTTCCTTGCTCTTTATATTTCTTTATATCATAATTCAAATTTAAAATATGTTTGCCATGCTTGTTCATCAGGTTCTTATTCCATCCATCTCTTAAAAACTTGATATGCTCATATAATAAATCTTTACAAAATCAAGTTACATAATAAAAAATAACTTTTAATTTTTTATTAAATCTTATCAATAATATTTTCTAACATTTCTTCCATACATGTGTACTTGTATCAAACTTGATTAGCTCTAGATAAAATTGTAGATGCACAATCTTATAAATTTCTAGCATGATTTATTTGCCTATTACACATTTTCATTTCAACATACTTTAGCTATAATGTAATAATATTACTATGATCAATATCTAAGGCATGTTCATATGTAGATATAAAATAAATTAAACATATAAAACCTTGAAATGTTTCTAATACAACTAATACTATAAAATAAATTTCTTCTTCATCTAACTTATATAAAAACAGTGTAGCAATCAGAGGTTATAAATCTCTATATATTTTTTGGTACTAGTGTTCGCAGCGCTCTCGTTGAGTCGCAGGTCCATGGATAAGAACTTTATGATTGGTAAATAGAGTGAGACAGCAACTGACGAGTGAATAAGATAGATAAACATATTGAAGATCAGTTCTTGTCTATGAGCCTGCGATTCAGTGAGGGCCCTGCGAATACTAGTACCAAAAAGTCTATAAGGTTTATTATAGTCCCTGGTAGTAACTAGCTCGATCTGGCTCGATCTTGGTTGTATATACCGGTGTTACGTCCCAGATGCAGGGGAGCAACAAAACAAAGAAACTAGTATTCCCTGAGTAGCTGATACGGTTTGGTCAAGACTTGCGTCCTTTACTCAAACTTCGCTAACTCCTCTCTTTTTGGCTCGTAGCACAGGAGCGGAGTGAGATATACTCGTTTTATAACTTAAATTGATCAATTCTCTATCGGAGGTTCACTGTCACCAATGAGCTCTCTCAAAACCTAGGAAACTTAACGGGTGTAAAAATTCCCTTTGATGATGGTTCGTGAGATCCGGTTACCAATGTTCAATGAGATGAGCCAGCATTAGCGCGAATTGGATGAATTTTTATAGTTGAAGAATAAAATTGAAAACCCTCATACGAAATTTATCAATAACAAAAATTTGTTTAATAATACTGAAAATTTACTACACACACAGATTATAACAGAAATTTGTAATAGCAAATCGAAAACGCGTTTATAACGTATATTTTGATTCCATACGCGCAAACGTGTACTTATATTTAACGGGAAACGTATTCATTATAAAATTCCTTGACAATAACTCAGATAACTTGTAACTGCGGTTACTAAAGAACACAGTATTTTAAAATATTCTTAATGCTTATATTTCTTAAGTGTACTTTCTTTTCCTTTATTACTGGGGCGTTATTGCGCCATACTCGACAACGAATGTCTTCTTTGTTCCTTTGTACTCTTTCTTTGCTCTTTTTCTTTGTACTATTTACCGGGCGTCATTGCGCCATATTCGACGACCAACGTCTTAGTCGTACCAAATTTCTTTTGGTGGAAAAACACGCCACTGACGGCGTCTTGACGCTTCCTCACTAAAACAATCCCTAGTCTCCCCTAATGAGAAACACGTCGATGACGGCGACGTGACACCGGCTATGATTACTTAAGCTATATTTTATAGGTAGATAATCGACACAGCAGCTTTCAAGAACCTACACTTCCAAAACTCACAATTCTTTCTTCCTTGAGCATCAGATGACGAAACTAGTTAAGCCAACATAGTTCTTTTTTTGATATTGCGATTATAGCGCCAAAGCGCCGCGTAACTTTAGCATCATAGTAGTTTTTATAAAATAAGTTAGAAATTTACCACCTCTAATACTACCAATAATTGAACTATTGGTTGAATTTAAGCTTTTAAGATTGTTCACAACCTTTTTCTTGAAGCATTGATTTCAGCGACAGGTGTGGACAAAATATAAACTACAAATACAAGAGGGGAACGCTGTCCCACTATGCGTCTATTGTATCGGTGTATAACAGTGTATAAGCTTCTGTTAGCTATTTCCCTCTCACGCACCATAATAATTGATTTCGTGTGGGTTAGAGTAAGTAGTTTAATAGACTGTGGACTGACACTTTTCATTTTCACATACATATATATCTTTCTTTGATGGTAGCTTGCGTTTCGCAGTGATCCGTCTTAGAAACGATGTCAGTAGACATTCGTTTTATAATAAATGTATACAAAATAATAAATATAATTGACACATATAAGAATTCGTTGAATATTTTCTTAAAAATAATTATTGAATACTTATATATTATATTATTTTAATACAAATTAAAACATGAGTTCATTTCCATACTAGCTATGAGGTAGAACTCCCAGCGCTTTTTTTTACATGGTTTCCCCTGTAGGACTAATAACTATTTCGATTATTATTACTACTACTACTATTACTACTATAATATAATATAATGTAATATAATATAATATAATATAATATAAATATTATTTAAATACATCTCAATATTATGTTAACGCACACGTGCGACCTTTAGTTGTTCACAGCACTTTTTCTTAAGAATCATATATCGCTATTGGAAATATCTGCCCTTGGGAACTTGTTGGATACTTATTAAAAAAGCATAGATAAAAAACATATAGCTACTTTTGTCAGGGCTTAGGCATTTTTAGTCAAGTACCTAGTTTTCAATAATGTGCCGAAATGGGCAATAAATACGAGCCAAGTATTGTCTGGTGTCCATCCTTGAAATATCCATTGACACCCTCTAATCTACATGATCACAAAAGAGGCACACAGGAAATTGTTTAAACATTTCAATGAACTATCCAGACACGCTCCAGACCAATGGGGATCTTTCTTTTCCTTTCCATGCTCTGATTGTACTTCAACGTCCCTCTTTTCATTCCCTTTCCTAATCTCATCATTGTCTTAGCGGATAATTGGAGAAGTGCCAAAAAATCAGTCAAGCTACATCTTTCAGACTCACAACATCTAAACTTCCGAGTATTATTAAAAATTATTGGCTATCATTCTTTCAGAAATAGCCAGCATAACTAGCTACACATTATTACATAAGAACATATCAACACTTGTATCATATTTCAACAAATATACTGTGATAACTTCTATTCGCACTATATTCATTTATGCGCATTAACATAACAAGCTACACAGGATCCTTCAAAAGAATTCGGTACTCCAACCTTATGCCACCGTCCTAATTCATCGCGACCAGTGGATCTATAACTCTGACGATTAGGAAGAGACGAGGAAGATTCTTCGTGCAAATCGAGTATTATTATTGATCCAGTACGAGACGCGTGTCTGGAAACGCTCTTATAGTTGCGCTCCTCACGACGCAACACTTGGAGATCACCTTGACGCTCGGAGTAGTCTGGGATCCACTCCGAGATCACGTAGTCTGTTCAATAGAAATTAACAATCTAAACGAACGCGTAACAAAGCGTACAATCCTTTCGTGCATCGCGAAACTATTCGATCCGCTCGATCTTCTTGGTCCGGTCATCGTTAATGCCAAAATAATAATGCAACAACTGTGGCTGAATGGTGTTGAATGGGATGACTCGGTTCCCATCGAAATTTACACGTCATGGATCGCGTTACGGGACCAGCTGTCTTTATTAAATGGACTACGCATTCCACGGAGAATTATCATGGGCGACTATATGAATCTTCAGCTTAATGGATTTTGCGATGCGAGCGAAAGGAGCGTACAACGCTGCATTTACATGCGATCTTTAATGTCGGACGTAAGGGTACATTTATCCCTTCTCTCTGCGAAATCGCGAGTGGCGCCGGTCAAAATCCTAACCATGTCGAGACTCGAATTGAGCGCTACGCTTTTACTCGGTCGATTACATAATCAATGCGAAAGGCGTTACAAATTAGGTTAGTATTACAACGACCTTTTGGTCAGACTCGACCATTTGTTTAACCTGGATCGACACCTCTCCTCACTTATTTCAAACCTTCGTGGCGAACCGAGTCGCAGAAATTAGAGGCATAGAGGTGCCGCACCGGTGGCGACACGTTGGCTCTCTTAATAACCCGGTAGATCTCATATCTCGCGGATTATCTCCCTTAGAAATTATAGGCAATGCCTTATGACATAACGGGCCTACTTGGCTATACGATCCTGAGGGTCAATGGCACACATCGTGGATTAAATCGAAAGAAGTGCCGGTATTAAGGTCTGTGATAACGCTTAGCGCGGCGATCGTTGAAGAGTGCTCCATATCAAGGATATTTTCTTCGATCATAAAGTTAAAACGAATAGTGTCATATTGTCTTCGTTTTATACACAACGTTAAGGGCAAACGAGATGGCAAACCGCGAGTGATTAATGCGCCAACCGTCCAGGAATTAGATCAAGCAATGATCGTCGTGTTAAGAATAATGTAGAGGGAAAACTTTGCCAATCAGTTTAAGCAATTGGTTGAAAGACCGATGAAGACCAGGGGTTCATTGACAAATTTACGACCGTTTGTTGATTCAAACAACTTGATTCGGGTCAGTGGTAGGTTGTTACTCTCTGACTTGCCTTATAGTCAAAAGCACTTCATCATTCTATCTCGGAATCATTATGTTACAACATTGATTCTACGTCACGCACATCTGGCCGATCACCATTTCGGCATTAAAACAACTTTGTCAATAGTAAGAGAACGTTACTGGCCGATTGGTGACCGAAGAAGTATTAGAACTATCATTCACGGATGTATGATATGCCGCTGTGCTAATCTGTCGATTCCTGATCACGTCATGGGTGATTTGCCATGGCATCGCATTACTAATAACCGGCTGTTTTCAATCGCAGGCGTAGATTATTGCGGGCTATTATATTAGATGATTGCATAGGTTCATGCCCAATTTTCATAGATGGCATTAAGTTACTGCATGGCGAAGTTCTATCGTTTTGTGTGGTAATTGTTGATTACACCGAATAAATGACGTTGTTTTATGTCAATTTAGCGCTAGACATTGTTCAGATAAGTCCATTTGCGCATAAGAGAAATCACTAGAAATGGAGAACGAAAAGGTGCATTTGCGGCATGTCTTGCTATATGAATTTCGGAAAAACGTAAGTGTTGGGATTACACAAAAAAAATTTAAATCGTTTATTTGGACCGCGCTCCTGCTCTCCGAACAGTCAAAAAGTGGTTTGGCAGATTTCGAAATGGTGATTTCAACATGAAGGATCAGCCCAGCTCTGGACGGCCTTCTGGAATTGTGCATGCCTTAATGGAAAGAAAATCAAGGATTACAACTGAGAATATTACTGAGAGACTGAACATCGATAATTCAATCGCTTGTCGTCGTTTAAAAAAGCTTGGGTACATTTTCAAACTTGATAGGTTGGTGCCGCATCTCTTGACTAAAAAGAATAAGCTAAATTGCATGACTGTGGCTCTTTCTCTTCTCGAGCGTAACAAAAAAGAGCCTTTTTTAGATCGAATAGTAACAGGCAATGAAAAGTGGATTCCCAAAAACGTACAGCGAAAGAGAACAGGGAAAACAGTGGTTAAAGGACCGGAACCCGTAGCAAAGGCTGACTTGCATCCAATGAAGGTGTTGCTGTGTGTTTGGTGGGATCGTAAGGGAATTATTTAATTTGAGCTGTTCCGACAAGGGGAAACAATCACGGCGAACAAGTACTGTGAGCAACTAACTAGACACGCTGCAGCTATTCAAGAAAAAAGTCCGATTTTGGCCAATTGAAAATGCGTCATCTTTCACTATAATAATGCTAGGCCACACGTCGCTCAATGGACGCTTCGAAAATTGCGGAAGTTGCAATGGGGAAATTCTGTAGTACCCGTCATATTCTCCAGATATTGCGCTTCCAGATTTTTATCTGTTCCGGTCTTTGTAGAATAGATTAAATGGTAAGAACCTCAATTCCGAGGAAATTGTCGAAAACCACCTTACAAACTTTTTTCAAGAAAAACCAAGTTCTTTCTTCAAAAATGGAATTGACGAGCTTATAGATCGTTGGAAAACCATTGTAGAAAATGGAGACTATATAATTGATTAATAAAAGTGTTATCTCTAAAATATAATCTATTGAAATTTATATTTAAATCGGACACGAACTTATGCAATCATTTGATATATCAAAGAGAGGCGCCATCGAAATCGCAGCAAGCTTAAGATATATGTTGTTATGTTGATTTGTCAGCCTGGCAGCATGTCCAGAAACTGAAGCAGGACTTTTGAAAGCGCTGATACAAGGAGTACTTGCATGAGCTGACAGTGAGGAAAAAATGGCAACAGGGAAAAACTGATGACACCTGACTTCTCTTACATTTTATCTGACCAAAAGCGATTATTTTATTTTATTTACAATCATTCCTTTTGGTGTCCAAAGAATAAAATAGCATCATTGTCTTTCAGTGATGTGTAAAAGACCCTGCACTTGGTACATGTACCTGTTAGAGTCTTTTAATTTCGGTACTCCATTTTGAAGGTGCATGAACGTAATTTTTTTACGTTCAATTCCTTCGATTGGCGTCATATTCTTCATTAAAGCTGGGCATTTGACTTCAATGAGGACATTGGTACCAATTAACCCGGTTGGGGAAGCCGCCAAGAATGGTTGATCTTTATCTATACTTGGATCCGTTCTCTGTGGAGAGTTGTCTAATTGCCAATGGCTCTCTTTCAAACCATGCATCTCAATGTTACAATGTAAACCCTGTACTATTGCGCCTGATTCCACTCGTGTTGTCAAACCATAAAAATTTGTATAACATTGATGATCACGAGAAACTATTTTTGTACAGTTTACCTGATCGCAGAAAGAACAATATTTATTACGGACCCCAACATATAAAATCTTTTTTGTTTCAAAACCGACAATTGTGGCTACGCTCGATAACGAATTATACCGATTTTTGTATGACCTTTTGGCCCTTGCGTGTGACGACGGTGATACAACTTTAGCTTCAAACATTAGTCTGAACGTCGTATCACGAAAAGCTTCAGATACAATAGCATGGTTTTTATTCATGTTCTATTTGAGAAGCTTGGAAAATTTATTGCAGCACAAAGTTCTTATAATTACGAATGTCCGCCGCCTGTAGATATTATTCCAGATACCATACAGGCGTTGATATTCGATATATTTATGATGTATCACCAGTTTCAATCTGTTCAATACACGAAAAAGTAACATGCACTCGTATTGAAAGAATGCTGTTTATGAAGTACGAAATATTGACTATTTGACGCTTTGACAATTGAAATGAATTTGTCACACTATCTATATTTGATATGCGTTCTATTTGCAGAGGAGGTGAAGAGGAGTTAGCATTAAGTAAAGACTATCGACTTCGAAATTGAAGGTCAAATTTTTTTTGCTTACATCGTATTTTACTCGTCGCGAGGACAAAAAGTGTCAAAGGAAGCATAGGTCAAAAGTCAACCGTTCACTTGAAAAATAACTTTGAAGTTCCAATAAGTCTAAAATATATATATATCTATATATATATATGCCACAATCTACCTTACTCACGTGATTATTTAAATATAGAACAAAACGCTATAATTGGTGACCCTGACGTGATCGAGGTGGATTATTTTTCTTCGCGCGTAATTTTCCATTATATATATATATATATATATATGGAAAATTATCCATATATATATATATATATATATATATTTATAGATCTATGAAATATTTAACAAAATAAAATTTACATAAACTTAACAAAGATTTTTGGTAAAACAAAAGAAAAACTAATACTGAAATCGTTGTGTGATGAGCGTGCATAGCATTCGGTAGCTGCAGCCAAGAAGAAGGAAAACTTTTTTTTTGTGTTTTCCTTGTATGTAAGTAGACAGTTCCTAAGGATGAAGATAATCCTCTTAACCTGTAATAAACTTGAGAAGTTGTTTATAAAACTTATTTAGTTAGTTGTAGAACATGGATAATTTTACAGGATAAAACTTTCAAAAAACCTATACTCATGACGGTTGTTGGGTATCAGTCCACCATGAGTGGGTTATTCCAAGGTACTATGGAGATTATGGATGGATACCCAGGTGACCCCTTACCTTTTTGTGAAAATGTGGTTTTAATTATAAGTTTCCTGTGAAGTCCTGTTAGTTCGGATCATCTATTAGTGTAGGTTACTACCTGATTACTAAATGATACTTCATTTTGTGTTCATAGGGTATTTTGTTCCTGTCACTTATATCTAATTGTTTTATTAGCGGGTTGTGGTGATTGGAGATCAAGTGTAATGTGTTTCTAACGTAGGTGATGATGACCTCTTTAATCTGTGGTAAGTCAGCAAGAACATGTAGTTTTTTGTTACTAATTCGTTCTCCTTTCTTTTTGTAGATCAGACGAAGATAGGTGTTTTGGACAGCTTGGAGTTTTTTTAGTTGAGAGGAGGCAGCACTGGCCCACAGTTGAGAGCCATAGGTGAGAGCTGTATGGCTGTTTCTGGTCAAGAAAGGATACAGTTTCTTGTAAGGAATGTATGCTTTTTTCCTTCTGTCATCAATGCCTGGTTTCCATCTTACCGCTTTATCCAGAATTACCCCCAAGTATTTGACTTCCTTTTTCCAGGGAATGTCTACTGAGGCAATCTGGATAGGCGGGGAATGATTGAACTTGTAGGATAGTCTCCTATGGAATAATATTGCCTCCGTTTTAGTAGGGTTTATTTTCAATTTCCATTTTAGAAAGAATTCATGTAAGGTTATCAAGTGGTCTTGGAGGTACTTTTTCAGGTAGGTGGAAGACCAGGAAGATGTAAATATTGCTGTGTCATCAGCGAAGATGGCCAGTTGAGTTTTTGGGTTTGTGGGTACGTCATTGATGTATAAGTTGAATAGGATGGTCCCAAGTACAGAGCCTTGGGGAACACCAGCTTGAATGGACTTGGTTCGAGAATGCTTTTTGTTAATTTTGACTAGGAATTTTCTATCATTTAGAAAACTATCTATGATTTTTAGTATGTGGTCGGGAAATTTGTTGTAATGCAATTTAAGTAAAAGTCCATTGTGCCATACTGTATCAAATGCCTTATTGAGGTCTAGCAAGACCATCGCCGATAGTCTTTTTTTGTTATGTTCATTAGCAATGAATTCAACGACGCGAATTAATTGCAATGTGGTAGAGTGATTCTTCTAAATCCGAATTGTTCGTTAATAATGATAAATTAGAGACCATGTGTTTTTTCATTTCGCTTAGGATAATTTTTTCTAAAATTTTCCCTAGCAAGCTTAGGAGGCTGATAGGTCGATAGCTTTTTGGGCAAGTTTTATCTTTTCCTGGCTGTGTACAGAAATAACTTCTGCTATTTTCCAGGATTCTGGAAAATAGTTTAGTTTAAGGGAGGTTAGTAGTATGTAGTATAGGTGCATTATTAATTTTTTGGGCAAATTTTTAAGGTGCAAAGCTGTGATTTTGTCATTTCCAGGGGATTTGTTGTTTCTTAGAGATCTGACTATTTAAAAGAGTGTTTGAGGAGTGAAATCAGGGTATTCATATAGAGGGTTGGAATTTTTTATTTTCTGCGAGATTTGATTGGCTTCTTCGTGTACTGAGCGGGCGTTAGATGAATCGGTATATATGCTATGGAAGGTATTAGCGAATAGGTTAATCTTGTTGGTTTCATAAAAAATAAAGTTATTATTTGAATTTTTTAGGGGGAGGGAGGAGGCATTCTTTTCTCTGAACAAATTTTGTAATAATTCTAGAGGAATTGGTCCTGAAGGTTGAGTCCTGAGATCTTATTTTTCCAGGCCTTTATTTTATGCTGGTTAATTATTTTTTGTATTTGATGAGACAACATATTCCTTTGGAGACTGTATAACGGATTGTTGGTGCGTTGGAATTTTCTCCTAGCTTTATTTCTTTCCCTAATGATTTGTTGGACCTCGGGGATGTGAGAAATTGTTCTGTTGGAGTCAGAGGAAATAATGGTAGCTTTGTGATAAGCAGATTTGACTCTTTTGTTTAGCCTTTCTTTTTCTGAGTTTATTTCCTCAACGGAAGAGATGGTATTCTTTAAAGTAAAATTACTGCAAACTTGCTTGAATTTAGCTCAGTCATTGCTAGGTGATTTTTTCATTAAAGAGATGGGATTTCTTGAATCTATTTCTAGGATTAATTAATTATTAACTTTGATTAAGTGTGAAGAGAAGAAGTCGTTAACTGCTTTACAGGTAGTTCTTACCGCTATGTTGGTTAGGTAGATATCTATATTTGATTTGGATCGACCTTTAGTGTAGGATGGTGTGTCAGAAAAGAGTAGATTAATAGGATTTTTGTCAATGAATTTCCTTAGCATGATACCATTAGCATTGTTTCTGAAGTTGTTCCTAGTAACGTGTCTAGCGTTAAAGTCTCCTTCGATTAAGAACTGAACGAAGGCATCAAGGGTAATGAGCTTTTCGAGGATTGATGAATTTTTTGTTTGTTAGAGGGATTCTAGGTAGCTACCACTACTAAGGGAGCAGGTGTGTCTAGTTTGACAGCTGTGTACTCGATACTTAGATCGGGAAAAGGGATTAGGTTGTATATGTTTTTGTGAATGGTTAAAGCCACCCTGCCTCCAACAGCCGATGGTCTGTCTTTTCTGATTATGTTATAGTTGGGAATGTGAAGCCGGTCCACCTAGAAAAGCTATTTGATTGTTCTCAAGGAATAGTATAAATTTATGGGATTTGTTTCTGATGCTTGTTGCATTCCAAAATAGTATATTTTTAATATTCATCAAGTTGACCTGCTATGCTGATCAGGGCCATGAATTTTTCTGAGTTGCTTTTGCATGTTTTCAGTTTTTCGGTTAATTGCTTGAATGCATTTAACATGAGTTTCATATTACAGAGTGAGTTTAATTGTCTTGAAAAGTTGACTATTGCTTCAAAATCCTCCAAGGTTGAGTTGGTGATTCAGCGGTGGGTGATTTGGTTTTAGAGAGGGAGTTGGTTTGGTAGTAGACGATGTGGCTGATATAGGGATATTATTGGTGACTGCTTGAGCATATGACTTTGGGCTGGGTTGGTTAGTTAGGAACCGTTGTCTAAGGTTGAGAGCTGTTGTAGGTACTTGAGGGGAATCCTTTCTATTAGGTTTGTTGGTGTGAGCGGTAATGTGATTAATTGCCTTTTTGTTTAGGTAGGTAAGTAAGGCTGGGCATTTTGAATAACTGGTTGGGTTGCTAACCCCGCAGTTGGTGCACTCAGCCGGGGTGTCAGGGGTTTTTTGCAAGATCTCATATCGTGATTTTCAGCGCATTTGACGCATCTAAACATTTTGTTATAGTTGGCCGACGTGTGGCCGTGGGACTGGCAGCGGAAACATTGGATGAACTGTTTAGATCTATTATACTTATCCCAGTATACTCTGGTGTTAAAGAGGGCTGGGATATGATTAATGTGTTGAAGGGTTATGTCTGATTGGAACGAGATCTTGTAAATAGGATATGGAGAGTTAGGGTCTTTTTGGATTTCGTGATAGGATGTAGGTTTTAGATTAAGGCTTTCAAGTTCTTGGATAATGTTGGTACTTTCCAACTTTGGTAGTCCCCTTAAGACTATTGCTAGTATTTTGTTTTGTTCCGTAGCGTATGTGTAAAACTGGATGTCGGTTGTCAAGCAGAATTCTTTAAAGTCGTTGTAGCTGTCTAAGTTTTCGAACGTGAGTTTTTTCTTGTGTCCTAAGTATTTTAATTGAAATTTCCCTCTAAATTTCTTCTTAAGGGTTTTAGTAATTCTTGTTTGGTTTTTTATTGGTATTGTTAGTAGAAAGAATTTTGGGTTTATTGGTTAGATTATTGCCAACATATTGGTTGTCTGTAGTTTTAGTGTTGCAGCCTGATCGCGATTCTACGTCATTGCTTTTAAATATTTTATATATATAAAATAAATATTTTTTATAAATATTTTAAATATTTTATTGTTATTTAATGCTGATAAATATTGCTAGTCGGGAAGACCGCTAAAGGGTTATGGTCCATACTTTGAATTTTTTCAGAAGCCGAAGGGTTTCTGTTTGTGGTGAGGTCCGGTTCTTCTTCTTTCCCAGGCTTCTTCCTGGCAGGTGTAGAGTATGGCCTAGCCGCCTCCCTAGATTTAAGCTTGTTCTTATCGGTGTCGGACGTGGGCCCTCCAACGCGACAGTTGTAAATCCTTCTACCTTTGTCTTCTTTCTTCTTCTTAACTTTGTAATCGGTAGCTTTAAATTCTTTTGTGCTACTCTGTGTGAATCGAGATGCGTGTCGAATCCAACCAATCGATCAATGCAATGAGAAGAAGGAAAATGAGTCTGTGATGGAATTTATAAAAAAAACAAGTTAGTAATTCTGCCATTAGAGGCGTGGCGGTAGACCATGTTACAGCACCAAAGTTTCGGATAGTGGCACAATACTCCCCATAAGTCTTTTCAAGCAGGAGTTGGAAAGAGACTTTTTTCTTTATATATGTTTTTGTAAGAATGTTGGTTGTTGAAGTCCACTGATGCTCAGGAACTCGATCGGTCCGTGTAGGTTCTGTATTTACGTCTGCATCTGTTTTGGATATATATGCTGGTTTTAGTCTGTCAACGTTTATGTTTTTAAGAGTACCATCAATGTCTAGTTCAAAGTTTGTGTCGGAGATTCTTTTGGTGATTTCATATGGTCTTCTGTATGGTTGTTCCAATGGTGTTTTCATATGATCAGATATCAGGAATGCGTGGCTGCAGTTGTGAAGATCCTTAGATATGAATGGCTTTGATTTGATGTGATGTGCTGTTGGTGTTGGTCTCAATCCTCTCATGAATTCACGATGATTTTCCAAAAAAGTGTGGATCAGCTGTGAAATCATCATTGATAAAAACTCTCCAAGAACGCGTAACATTGTTCCATGCAATATTTCTGCTGGTGAGGATTGAATCTTTGAGATTGAAGTCTTCTTTAAGACTTTTGCGGAGTCTTAGTAATACAGTAGATAGTATTTCTGTCCAAGGTTTTGTTGAACACATCAATGCTGATTTGAGTGAATGATGCCAACGTTCAATCATGCCATTTGACTACAAATGCTATCGTGTTGTTCTCTGTTTGTTGCAACCGATGAATTTAGTGAATGCTTGAAACAAGGATGATTTGAATTGCGAACCTTGATCATTTGTTATTGTAGTGGGTGTACCATAGTGTGCAATCCAGTAGTTTAATAAGGCAGTGATGTTCGTATCAACCGTGATCTCTTAACCCATTTGCATCAATGAGCGGAATAATCCGCGATCCGCGACTGGCCACTATCACCAAGCACAGAATAATCCGCGAGCCTAAGACAGTCTTTAAATGCCATATTTGCGATAAAGCCTTATGCATTGACCATTTTAAAGAATTTCACGTAAAGTAATTCAAATAAATTTTCATTTTATTATAAATAATTTTATTCTATGTATAAAAAATATTTTTTTCCTTTTTTTTTTTAAAAATGCAAAATGAGGTGTTTGCGATGCAACATTGTGTTTTAATCGTTTTAAGCAGTACATTAATAACTCTAATAATAACTATTAATAAACTCCACGAAAAAATTGGCTGTCGGTTTCACGCCCATACGTTCAATCGCACGCAGTGATACGGGTCAGTCGTCCATTGGATGGCGCTGATGTTTGAACACGGCGGCCGAAGTAGACTGATGATGCAAATGGGTTAATGGAACTGCAATGGGCCATCTCGAGAATCGATCTATGATTGTTAAACAGTATTTATACCCTTTGTGTTCAGGTACCATGATAATGTCCAAATGAATATATTTGAAGCGATCATCTGGTACATCAATGTGCTGTGGTTGCATGCGTGTGTGTTGTACTTTTGAATGTTGATAAGGTATACATTCTCTGGCCTAGATAGTGATGTCTCTTTTAATACCAGGCCATATAAATTTCTCTCTTTCCATGCGTGACGTAGTATTTCTGCTTGGGTGTGATAAATTATGAATGATCTGGAAAGCTGCCTTGCATAGTATAAGTGGAAGCTATGGTCAAATTGTCCTTGTCGAAATGTCGCAGTAAATGTTTGCATTGTTAAGTCTGAGTTCGTTGAGTTGTATTGATGTGCTGTTGTTTTGAAGAAGAATTTGTAGTTAGTTCGTCGTTTTGTATAGTCTGTGTGTCTAGTTTCTTGGGCAAGTTGATTGTGCTAATTCGTGAGAAAGTATCTGCTGCTATATTGTCTTCACCTTTTACGTAGACTATGTTTGTTGTAAACTGTGAAATGTAATCTAGTTAATGGAGTTGTTTTTCTGATGCTTTTTCGAGTTTCCGTGAGAAAGCTTAAGTCAGTGGTTTGTGATCTGTTCTGATAGTAAATTGTCGTCCTTCTAGAAGATGCTTGAAATGTTTGATGCTCGCAAAGATTGCGAGTAGTTCTCTGTCGTAGGTGCTATATCGTGTCTCAGTCTCTGTCATTTTGCGTAAAAAGAAACCTATCGGTTTCTATTTTTTCTTATGTTCCTGTTGTTCGAGTGTTGAACCGATAGCATTTGTAGAAGCGTCAGCTGTCAGTCGTAATGGTGGGTTAGGGACTGGAAAAGTGGTAAGTGCAACAGAGGAAAGAGTTTTTTGCAGGAGTAGAAGGATTCTTTAGAAGTGTCTGTGCAGTCAATAGGAGTTATGTCTTTCTTCTTTGAGTTTTTAAGGTAGACTATACGAGGTAGTTGTAGTTGTGCAGCATTTTGGATAGATGGTCGATAGTAATTGAACATGCCCAGAAACTTCCGTAGTTCCATAACTGTTGATGGAAGTGGATATTGTTCATTGGCCTGTACTCTGTCCAGATTTGGATGGAATCCTTCACCGTTGATCTAGTACCCGAGAAATGATACCTGTTTCTGTCCAAAAATACATTAGTTTACATTGATAGATAGCCTGTGATCTGCTAGTTATTGGAAAACTTGTTGGAGACGGTCGCCGTGTTGTTTCTCGTCTTCTGACATCACCATAATGTCATCTATGTATACGAAGAAGAAATCCAAACTTAGAAAGATGTGGTCAATGTACCTTTGAAAGGTTTGAGTAGCATTTTTTAATCCAAATGGCATCCTAATGTACTCATAGAAATCCCATGAAGTTGTAATTGCCGTTTTTTGGATACTGTCTTGGTTAATAGGTATTTGATTGTATGCCGGTATATGTTTCATGAAAATACATTTCCATTTCCTCATTGTTTACCTCATTTCTACAAGCTACACAAAGAAAAACATTGATACTTGTCTCATATATTTTTTCAAACAACGATTTAAATCGTAACAGTAGAAAATAGTATTAAATAACATAATTTTGTTAAAAATATTAATAATATAATAATACCTGAAATGTTTCTTTCCATTTATGTGTTGATCCGTTCTTTATTTTGATATAATATTTTAAAACTGCGTTTAATGATTCTAATTTTAATTATATTTTGCGTCACCGACAACTTTATTAATTAACTGATAACAATGATCTTTTTTACAGCCAGAACATAAATTACGCGTATATATTTGTTCAAAAATTTTTATTTTGGTTAGTAGAAGAGTGAAAGAATCAAAATAATAACTGACTTTGGCGATACCTTGCGGTGGTAATTCGTACGTTTAAAATGGCGACGTTCTATCGTAGTTTGTAATTTTTGCAATACATTCATATCATAGGTTCTCTTGAAAATAAAGCATCCTTATTTATCGATACTATGGAACCATATTTAAGTGTCGAATTGATGCACGATATACATGGTACGATAATGATACCGAGAGCGTGCCTGGAGAAAAATTACCAAAAATACAGTCGTATTTGTAAAGAAGTGTTAGTGTTTGGAAAATTAACTATTTTGTATGAAGTACTTGTTAAGTTACAGGTATAGTGCTACAATTAGCAATCTTTTCAAATTTTCTATAGTCATGTTATTTACGTTTCTTAATGTTATAATGTCTCATTTTTGTTCTTATTCTTTCAATTCTTGATCGATCCAAATGTTACATCGTTCAATCTCATTATATTTTTGCATTTACAAATTCGTATCAACAGGTGATGTAATTGCGTTGCATTATTTCATTTCACATAACCCAAACAGTTTTTCAATCTATTTTCGTCGATGCATATTTTTTTCATTGTTCTGGTTTAAATTGTATTTCTATAATAGTTTTGGGTTTTATTTGGTATCTATTTTTCTATTAATCTGGTTCATATATTTTTCCTGAAAAGTATGACTACTGGATATGAACTCCTGGATAAAGAAAATTGTTCCCTACTTTAGTAAAGAAACATCATGAATCTCTTTTCCATAGATTCAATCCAACTTTGATCTAAACATTTATTAGAAATACATTCAGACTTCTTTCAATTTATTTTTATCAATTTTCTTCTACTTCTAAAATTTGGTTATCAATTTTTTTCTTCTTGTATGTACTAAATATTAAATATTAAATACTATTTATAGCAATAATAAAAGATCTCAGAAATGAATCAGAGTGAAATCAAATATAGAAGTAATAATCAATTACAAGTTAAGTATAGCATGCTTTAATGTTTCCATAATTCTTTTATCTTCCAATATTGAAGTAAATTTTAATCTTCTTCTTAACTTTATTAATTATATTATTCGTATTTATATACAAAATTCGTGTCATATCTGATGTTTCTGGAATAGCGGTTTCTTAACATTACACAGTTGTTTCATTTTTCTCAGTACTTTCTATTTTAATTTGTGTTTTCTTAATATGCTGCGAGTATCCTTTGGAAAATTGCTGGTACGTTTTTAAACCAAATGGTACGCATATCCATTGGCAGTATCCTTCTTGTGTCACAAAACCGGTCTTTTTTCTGTCCTCGATTTGCAGTAGGATTGACCAGAAGGCAGAGTTGATATCTAGCATTGTAAAATATTTGCAGTTTGTGGGTTTCACTATCAAGTCGTTTATTAGTGGAAATGATTGAGACTGTGGTACAATATTATTATTTAAGTCTTTGAAGTCAATACATAGGCAGTTTTTGTTCCTTTGTCTCTTTTATATGCCAGTGTTACTGATGCAGCAATTGGACTGTATGATTTTTCGATCAAGTTTTTCTCTAATAATTTTGCTACTTGTGTTTCTATTTCCTTTTTATCTTCTATTGAACACCTTTATGGTCTTTTGTTATTATATTTGTTTACTATTAATTCGATTCTTGCCTTATAGTTCTTAACCGTGTCAATATTGTATTTGTCTTTTGCAAATACAGTTTTGTATTTCTCAATTAATTTTTCTATCCTAATTGTTTTTATATTGTCTAGATGCCCTAGCTTTATTTGAAATTCGTTTTTTTTTTATGTGTTCATTCAAATTTATTAAACCTTGTTCGATTTTATTATCATTATTATCTATCTTAATTTTTTTCCCCTGTTTTCTCTGTATCCATCATCTTCTTTGTGATATTTGAAGATTCTCATCTTGAATTAGTCTGAATTTTTTTATAATGTCTAATCATATGAGGAAATCCCTGAAATCTTCTTTCACTACAATGGATACATGAATATATTCCTTTATGTCGAAAATTTTTATTTTCATAGTTATTAAGCCTTTTGTATTTGTCACACCATTGACTGATTTTAAAAATATTTTACTTATATCTTTTGTCTTTTCTTTTATTCTAATTAATTTCGAATGTATTAAGGAGACTTGGGAACCTGGATCATATGTTACATTTATTTCTAATTTATTTTCTAATAATATTTTTACTTTAATCAATGGTGTGATCACTAGTTTTTTTTTCTCTATCTTCATTTCTTTCTTTTTTTTTAAACTAACATGAGTCTGTGGGATGATATATGATACCTTTGTTTAAGTTTCACTTGATCAATTGTCTTTCTTACTTCAAGTAGAAGTTTTTTCTTTTTAATGAAATATTCCAGGAAAGATCCTGATTGATATTTGAAAGCTAAAGCATATTTGCTACTTGCCTAACCCTTATTTGCATAGGTTTCTACAAAGTTTTATTTTCATTCAGATCGTTCTAATAGCAAACTATACTTGATCATCATGGAAGAATACCAATCAGTGCATATTATTCTAGAAATAATCTGAAGATTTCAATTTTCTCTTCATCTTCTACTATATCAAATCTTGAACATTCCTTTTCAAAAACTTCTATCCATTGACATGCACTAACATTCTTGCCATCAAATTTTTCTAGTACAAATCTGTCTGCTAATATTTTTAAACTTTGTTTTTCCTTCCTTTGTTGACTTTCAACTAATTTTTCCAAAATTTTCGCCATGTGATCCTCTCAATTATTTTTGTTGATAACAGCCAATTATTCTCGGGTAACTTCTTCTAGGAATTGGTCCTCAAACCTCATGTTTTCATCTTCATCAAAGTATGCTTTTGCCATATCCACTGTCAATTTTATCCAAACACTTCTAGTTTGATATTTTTTCTTTATTGTATTTCGCACTGTATTGTAAGCTTTTGAGGTGAGAATATGTTTCTGATGTTACTCTGCTTCATACTCCTCAGGGATCGGGAAAACTTTATCATCTTGTGTAATAATTGGGGTTATGGCGATATAAGTTGATTTTCCGTCTTCTGTAGCTTTTGATTTGAATACAAATTTTAGCTTCTCCATTTTCTTGATGATTACAAGAAATGTCGTTTCATAATGGGTATTTGTTCAGTTAGGTGAAGTGACAGTTAATCAAAGCACAAATGAATTTCTCTGTTATAAAAGTTTTATGTTTGTTATTTACATGTTTGTTTAACACTACTTACAAAATATAATATTCATTTAACTATAAAAACCTTATCTGTAATAAAAGAAACGATATTTAATGCTATTAATTACAATATCAATTCCTAATAAACAAATATCTAACTTTACCAGTTTTCGCGATGGTTTTAATTCGACCACAGCTTAACTAAAGGCTGACGACATTGTGGTCTGCCACCGTATGACGCTAGTAGCGTGGCCTTTATTCAAAATAAAGGAAATATATTTTCTTTATATACACACATATATATATACACGGGTAGGTACAAAGACGGATATAATATACGTATCCCTTCTATTTTTAATAAATGTTTAAACCTTTAATGATGTCGTATTTTATGGACATATATGTATATCTAAACGCGTACCAAGTATGATATAGATATTTCGTATAAATGATAGATAAATCAGATGATATGTTTATATTTTCGAACATATGTACATAAACATGCACAGTGTCTATAAATATTCGTGCATATACATAATAGATTAATCTTTGATAGCGTCGTATTTTATTTATATATGTGGTATGCGAGAACAAGAGAGAAAGAGTGATTGAGAGAATGATTGGCTGAGGCGAGTGGTGTGAGTGACGTGCAACGCTCGTCGGGTTTTTCTTTTAAAACAAAAGAAGAGAGGAGTCGAGGGTCAGTGTGATCGACGACGCCGAGCTGGTATGACTTTTTTCTGTTAACCATTTCTTCAAATAAAGATTTTGTTTATTTCGTTTATTTTGTTATAATCAATCCATGCTTCTGAAGAAATTATAAAAATATTTGATTTTACAATTGGGGATTCGTCCGGGATCGTACGGGAAAGTCGCGGATATCGTAGGAACGGAGGCGTGAAAAAAAAACGTGGTCGCGTCACGGGATAAAGCATCGCGTACGAGTGTGTGACTAGAAAACGCCGTTTTATTTAAGATTCAGAGAGGGACTACGAGTGAAATGGAAGGTGAGAGAAGATGAAATTTTGTCGAATCGAGGACGATGCTCACACTAGGCATTTTTGACAAAAATTTTGTGATGTAAGACGAAAGTTGGTCGGCATTCAGTTGAACGGCAGTAGAAGTTTCGAAAAAAAACGAGACGTGGGACAGTAGCGCCATGGTGGAATTTACAGTTGCCGAGTTGAGAGAGAAGGCGAAAGCGTGTGGATTGTCGATCGGCGGGACAAAAGCGGAGATTAATGTCCGGCTGATGGAACACGATCCAGCGGGAACGTGAATGGAAAAATGTGACGGTGAAAATACAGATGGTGCTGTCGGTGATGTCGGAAACGAAGAACAAATTTCCGATACGATGACCCAACGAGAGTTTTTGAGACATGAACGTGAACTCGAACTTGTGCGACGCGAAAAAGAATTGCAACGTGAACTCGAATTGGCGCGACATGAAATCGAGATATTGCGACAAGGTGAAGGCGGGCCCGTGATGAGGGGTGAACCACGCGAGCCGCGAGAACCGCATGATGAACAAAATGTAGTGGAGGAAGCGCCGAATCTTTCTTCGCTCGTGAATTTAAAAATGATTTCCGAATTAGTAAGCGAGTTTGACGATACGCCGGACAGTTTTGAAGTGTGGGAAAGACAGATTCGATTTATGAAAGCTGCATATCGACTCGCGGATGACACCGCGAAAACGCTTATCGG
Organism: Dolichovespula saxonica; assembly: GCA_911387935.1. Classification (NCBI taxonomy): domain Eukaryota; kingdom Metazoa; phylum Arthropoda; class Insecta; order Hymenoptera; family Vespidae; genus Dolichovespula; species Dolichovespula saxonica. Next base: position 4,653,797 of record OU427011.1, read on the forward strand.
TATGAAAGTGCGTAAAAAAGCATTCGAAGGCAGTAAATCTCGCGATGACGTTTGGTGAACTGATGGACGAAATAGTTTGGAGATAAGCTGGAAAAAGTGCTGTTTTTTGGGGAAGCGTGTGGAATTTCTGAGTCACGTGATCGAAGACGGAACTGTCAAACCATCGGGGCGGAAGACTGAAGCGGTTCAACGATTCATCGACCCTACGAATATTCGACAAGTTCAAGCTTTCTTAGGTTTGACAGGGTATTTCAGAAAGTTTATTGCTAATTACTCAAGGATCGCGCGACCATTGTCAAATCTTTTGAGAGCAGGTGTGAAGTTTGATTTTGGTGAAGCCGAACGAGAAGCTTTCAATTTGCTGAAAAAGCATGCCTGAGTGGACAACCGATTTTGAATCTTTACCGAATTGGAGCTGAGACGGAGCTTCACACGGATGCCTCGAAGATCGGTTATGGAGCGATTTTGATGCAACGAAGGCAGCTGTCTGACAACTACATTCGGTGTATTTTGCCAGCGAGAAGACAACACCAGCCGAACAGAATTACTCCAGCTATGAGCTCGAGGTACTGTCGATAATAAGAGGGCTTCGACGATTCCGTATTTATCTGCTTGGTATTCGATTCAAGATCGTGATGGATTTCAAAGCATTCACGATGACCGTTAACAAAAAGGACCTGTGCGTTCGTGTGGCGCGATGGGTTTTGCTTTTAGAAGAGTTCCAATAGACGATCAACGCACGATTGCCGGACGAATTGAAGATTAAAGACCTGCTAGTCGAAGAACTCGTTAGTTTCTTTGGTAAAGAACGAAAAGACACGCGAAAGAAAATATTCTACACGTCCAATTCGAGAACAAGCGAAAGTTTGATGAATCGAGAAAGAACCTCATCGATATCCTGAGGGGGATCTCGCTGCAATACGTCGAATGCAACAGGGTCCCGATTCAAAGTTCGTGCACAAGTTTCTTGGGCCTTCCGAAATCATTAAAACATTACGTAATGATCGCTATGTTGTACGAAACATCGGGGGAACCACAGGGCCGAGACAGACTTCGATGGCTGTCGATTTCATGAAGCTCTGGACAAGTGAAGACAACAAAGATCGGCTGTTGAGCGACGACGAAGAAGAATATCTGCAAGATAATCATGCCAAAGATGAAGATAATAGAACCAAAGAAGACGGTAATTGTCAAAGAGAAAATCAAAATTGCCTTTTCTTATGGATGTATCGAGTTTTTGTCGAAAATATTCTTTATTGGCCGACACTAGGGACGAATGTCCGGTCAGAATAGCCGAGTGTGGTATGCGAGAGCAAGAGAGAAAGACTGGCTCGGGTTTTTCTTTTAACATGTTCACGCCGGGGCCGATTTTGCTATGAGGCGGCACTCGAATTAATATCGCGCTTCATCTGGCGGCGCCTGATTATTGCCTGTTTAGACCTGCATACGCGTTGTTTGTTTGCTCTGTAGTACAGTGAGTAAATATAATTATTATTTAAAATAACTGTTTTTAATGAATAGACGTTAAATTTTCATTATTTTAATTTTCAGTGTCTAATAGTCTAATAATTCAGAACACAATCGAATGCGTACCGTCGGTGGCCCGCGCCGCCCGATGAGACAATCTAGCGCGGTTCACCGGTGACCCGCGCCGGCGTGAACGTGTTAAAACAAAAAATTTGTGCTTTATAGACTCAAAGTATACGTGTGCGAGCGTGAAAGTGCATTTGCATCGAGTGTTTGTCGGGAAACTATGAGATCTAAACTCAACGTGTCAAATACAATCATTTCTCTCTCTCTCTCTCTCTCTCTCTCTCTCTCTCTCTCTCTCTCTCTCTCTCTCTCTCTCTCTCTCTCTCTCTCTTTTAGAAGAAATTCGATATAATGAGGGGCGGGGGGAGAGAATGGCCGATGTATATGCAAAAGATGGATTTAAGCTACAAGGTGCTCTTGAACGAACACACACACACACACACTGATAGATTATGGATTAGTTACATACAAATTTCTGGATTGACATTGTCGTTGAGTTCGCTAGAACAGCTATATAAATTCGTGCACTTTCATTTGATAGGAATGAAAAGGGTTCAGTAACTATGTAAAACATTAACAAGAGAAGAAAAAGAAAAACGTATACAAAAGAAGCAAACAGAAAATGAAGGAAGGGGAAAAAATAAAAAAAAAAGAAAAAATCTATTTCGAAACGAACAATACGTAAAAAAATTATAAAGAGTTCTCATATCATTTGACCGACGCCTTGGATTAAACTTCTTCTTATCATCACTTTCAGGACACAGAACGCTAATCTTTCAAAGGGATTCTCAACTGAGGTAGGTGGGTCATTGGTATAAGGTCTTCCTCTGGAATGATCAATAATTCTAACCAAGAACAAAAGTGTAAGTACATAAATTTTTATCGAATATTGAAACAGTCTGAACTATTACACATATATTAACCACTTGCGGTGCAAAGAAATTCACTGTTGCGCGTGCAACGCACGTCATTTTTCTTTTTGCTGCAATCGCCTGACGACGTGTGTAAAACGTCGCTGGCGTTCAGGTAACAGAAGCTTCTCGACGTGCGTGACACGTCTTTCCACCGCAAGAGGTTAATCTTATTTCTTATTACTGTACCCTCATTAAAAATCTGATACATAATTGAAGAAATATTTTCACTAACTTTTACTATTAAAGCTATTGGTCATCAATGATATTGACATTATGAGTTCAAAGATTGATTAAATAATTGAAAAATTATAGAAATTATTAATTGATAAGTTTTCGGATTTAGTTAGAGAGATTTTCGATGTTCACGTGTCGGAATCCGAAAGAAAACTAACTCGATTATTGTCAAAATTAAAAAAAAGACCATTTTTTTTTTTTTTAGGAAAAGTCGATTACGGTGAGATAAAATTGTAAAGTATTCTGTTTTTTAATGTTTAATTGAACGTAGTATTGTTTATATAATAGTTTATTGTACTACGTGAACTTTAGAGATAAGTAAATTCTATAAATTATATGATTTTAATGGATTTTATTAGGAAGATTTTTTCAATTAGGTTAATATTAATGGGTCCTATTATGTAAATTCTATTGATTAAGTCAATTTTAATGGATCCTACTAGGTTGATTTAATTAATTAGATTAATTTTCATGTGTTTTATCAGGTGAATTCTATTAATTAGATGATTTTTAATGGGATTTATTATGTATATTTTATTAATTAGGTTAATTCCAATGGTTTTATCAGGCAAATTCTATTAATTACGTGATTTTTAATAAAATTTATTATATATATTTTATTAATTAGTATAATTTTAATAGTCTTTTCCAGATAAATTCTATTAATTAGGTGTTTTTAATGGATTTTACTATGTATATTTTATTAGTTAGGTTAAATTTAATAGACTTCGCCAAGTAAATTCTATTAATTAGGTGATTTTTAATGAATTATACTAGGTTGGTATTATTAATCAGGTAAATTTTAATGGGTTTCATCAGGTAAATTCCATTAATTAAGTGAATTTTACTAAGTATGTTTTATTAATTAGGTTAATTTCAATGGGTTTTATCAGGTAAGTTTTATGAATTAGGTTATTTTCAAAAGAAATTTCTGGGTAAAATTAATTCTTTAGGTTAATTTTAATGGGTCATATTAGGTAAATTCCATTAATTAGGCGAATTTTAATGGATTTTACTCTTTATATTTTATTAATTAAGTAACTTTTAATGAATTTTATCAAGTATATTATATTAATTAGGTGATTTTTTGAGTTTTAATCTAAATCCTTCTTCAATGGACGCTCCTAGTACTTGTTCTATATGTCCGATATGTTCTCCGAAAGTTTGTGAATAAATTAATATGTCGTCAATTTCGGAGAGCCATCTTAACACTATGCCGTCCGCACGTCTAATCTAGATTTTTTTGTGTCGTGCCGGTAGAACTGACTTACATCATTTCGCTTATCGCCAGCGGTTTTTCGAGGTTCTTGTTTACTAATCTTATCGTCAATTCCCGTGTCTCAATCCTGTCCCTCTATTTTTTCGAAATTGTGAGGATATACTATGTAAATAAATACAAGATTTTTTTGTATTATATGTTTATCTATTTATTTATATTTTGTTGGATACTTAGTATTTATCTTTTAAATGAAACGAAAAAAAGCAATCTCCGAGGTGAAGCGCAACTCCACAAAATTTACACATTAAATTAGTTCTCCTAATTTTTTTGTTTTTATAACACATATGACACCTTCTGCGTTTTCGGTTGTTGGTTTCTGAAATACGTATCAACTGGTGTTCCTTTATGTGGCCGGAAAGTCTGTTGATCGATTCACAACTGGAAGTACGCGATGTACTCGGGACCTCCAAGTTCTCTTCACCAACAGGTGAATGATCTTTTATCCACGATTCGCATATTTTTAATAAAAAATCATGAAAGTGGAGTTTCTTGGAATCTGTATTATAATGTTGTTGCAGTATGAACGCGTTATATAAAGCGCAATTAAAGCAGTATAACGCCACTTTTTTAATCATTTTATGGTTTTCCGGTATATAGTATAATAGTTCAGAAATTGATCAGCTCGATCTACTCCCTTCATATATTTATTGTAATCCAAAATAGATGTGGGTTTTTTAATCGTACTATTGGTTTTTCTGCATTTTTTTGCTGTGTCAACTAAACTGGTATTGTGTATGGTAGAAATTGTTCTTATTATTTTCGTCTTCTATGCCTTCCATACTTGCGTGAGTACTTCTCCTCTTCGTTAATTGGTTTCAAATACATATAGTTTGCAGTTTTTCAATTTTGCCGGTAATCCTCTATTCTACCGCAGCGTTCCATAAACGCGAATTTTCTTCGTAAGCAAATCTTCCGTAAGTTCCATAGTTATAGTAGTTGTCCATGTACAAATGATGCTATTTTCCAGAAACATTTTTCAATAGTTTTATAACTGTATCCTTTAAAGGTTTTTTAATGCCAGAGTATATTTTGAAACGCGAAATATATCCCGTAACGGAATCGCACAGCATCCGGACAAGTATACCGTACTTTGTAATTTTTTATGGGTTATAAATTTTAAAACTTAATTGCCCACGCCATGGTATCATTCCTTCATCGGTTGTAATATTCTGATCAAGATTGAAGTTTTCTTGAAACTTTTTTGTGAAATAATCGATTATACCTTGTACTTTGAACTGTCGGTCGGCATTATCAGGTATGTTACTATTATCCGAAAAATGTAAAAACGATAATATCTGACGAAATCTACTGCGGGACATCGTTTTACCAAATATTGATGTTTCCAATAGTGGATTTCTTGACCAATAATCGTCAATCCTTGGTTTTTTAACGATTCTCATAAGAATGATCAGTCCAAACCATTTTTTTAGTTCGATTGACGTAACATTGAAAAATTTTGCACTTTTTTTATCGGGCTTCCTCCTGGTGGAATTTTGATCGTAGTACCTGTTCGTTTCGGTACTAATAAATTCAAACAAATCGTTCCCTATAAGTAGTTCTACGACATCCTCGATATTGCTTGCATCTCTGGGAAATACGTTAGGACCGGAAGATCCTTCGAAAGTATTACTGTTTCTTTGGTAAATCACAAAATCTTACCGCTCTCTACTGTTATCTTTGTCTGATTCTCCTGTATCACTTGATAACGGTAGTGTTAGCCGAATTCTCCGTCTATATACTTCAGATTCATCCGAAGATGTTACCTCATTTTCTTTTTTGAAGACGTAATGTCTCCTAGTTCCTCACAATCTTCAAATTCGGATGGAACATCAGACGAGATGTCCACACACTCATCACGTATAATTGTGTCTTCTTTTTCGTTTGCCATTGTCGAAGGGCACAGGTTTTTATGAAAACATAAAGTTTCTATGCTTGTAATTTACTGTTAGTTAAACAGAATACCATTTTGAATACCACAATAGAGCCATCGGCGCTTGCGCGATAATTTCCGAATGGCACCAACGTGGAGACACCAGAGCTTGCCCAATAATTTGCGTATGGAACCAACGTGGAGCCACCGGACCTCATAGTGTTAACGTACTGATCAGCCCACATGATCGTCAGATCGCTCCTCGTATCGAGTATAGCATAAATAGGAACGTCGTTGTTCTTTGCATCTTTCAATTGTTTAGGTGTCTTCGATTTAGTTGTCACGCCATTCGTTTTCACCCTATTTCTTTGCGGACACTTTGACGCTATATGACTAACTCGGCGCAAACAAAATACTTCGGGCCTTTCTTTTTCTCGGGGCACGCTACGCTCATACTATGCTTACGACTACCACAATTAAAACAACGCTTTACAATACCTCTCTTTTTATCATCATTTGCTGCTTTCTTCTCACCCGTTACATTACTCAAGTTCTCACCATTTTCGCTCTTTCGCCGATCGTCGTTGGATTTCGTCTTCTGCCCAGTTGACATGCGACCGCTGTTCTTCAAGGTTATTTGCTCAAACGCCAACAGCAAGGACTCCTTGGATGGAAATCGGTGCGCACACCCAACTTCTCGTAGATAGGCATCCGGTATCCCCGCGATTATGTATCCCACGATGTCCTCCTCGTTTATTGAGATGCGATTCGCCAAAATTATCTTTCGGTGAATGTTTCGCGAAACGTCTCGTTCTTCTGTCAGATACGTCCTTCGAAGCGTCGTCATAGAGTTATTCGGTTTGGGGGAGTATAAAACATATCCCTCGACGCAGCCAAAAGCTTGTCTGCTGTCGTTCGAATATACGCCGAACCGGAGTGGAACTATTCGAGCGCCATGTCATTGAGCCTCATTCCGATGACAAATTTTCCCATATCATTTTCCATGTGATACGCTGCTCTGAGAAACACAACTTGATTTTCCCATATCTCTAAGCGCTCTGAGTCCCCATCGAAATAGCTCAGGCGATCAGCAATCGTCGTCATATTCACTTTCGTCGTAGTAATCTTTGGCGATATCGTCCTTACTTCCGCGATTCATTCGGCTCGACTGGTGGTGGCCGCTTCCTATTCAGGGGTGCGTGTACGTCGCAGCAACTCAATCTCTTGTTGCGCTCGTCTCAGTTCCGCCATCAACTGCTTTTCTCGCCGCGCCAGCTCGACCTCTCGTTGGTAGCTCAGCGATGCAGCGCCGAAATCTGCCGCGTCGTTTTGCGGTTGATTTGACTCACCGATATTTGTTGCATTCATCCACTCCCCTTCCAGGTCAACGGCCCTGAATCGCGCCACTAGCTCCGCTTTCGTACCACTTATACTCAAGTCCTTTCGCCTTCAGTATACTCTTTATTTCAGCTGCGGTCAACATTTCAATTTCTCACTCACCGTTCTGTCCTCGCTTTAACGTTCGTTTCAACTTTGTTTTCTCGAAGGTTCTCGTCGTTTCCTTCTATCGTTGCCGTCGTCGTCGTTGTCGTCGTCGTCGTCGTCGTGGTCGTCGTAGTCGTCGTTTCAAAAGTTCTCGTTGTCGTTTTCGTCGTACTCTTCACCGATCACTTTTTTTAATCTCTTGTCGATCCCATTTCTGACACCAATCGTGGGGATTAACTCTTATAATTTTTTAATAAAAATCCTCAATTCCGGATTTGAGGAGGGAAAAAATGAAAAGGAGGCATACACTTGTTAGACAATGCGTTTAATTATCACAGAATATTAGAATACAAAGTCCAGCGTCGTTCCTCTCCCGTTGATCGTTCGCGACTGAGCGTTCTCTCGTCGATTGTTCGTCAATCGCTCCACCTCGCACATACACACCCATATCCCACTCCTGCACGCACGCACGCACGCACGCACGCACGCACGCACGCACGCACGCACACACACACACACACACACACACACACACACACACACAACCGGTCATCGCGCCCTACACTCGACCGTTGTGACTTACATTCGCCCTCGAATGTACCGATGCGATCTAGTCTTCGCGCTCAATTTCGTCTATATTTTTTGACTCGGATTCATTATCAAAATCATCGTTTCCTATCCACGGTTTCATATGATTCTCCGCCGTTGCCGTTTGTAATGTTCCCTCGTGTTCGCCGACTTTACTCACAATATAGCGATCATTTCGGAGTTTTTTCGTCACCTCGTACGATCCGAGATATTTATTCGAGAATTTCATATCCGGCCCGATTTGAGTTCTCTTTATGGCGACTAGGTTATTCGCGCGATATGTGGCAGCTTTCTTCCTCTTCTTGTCGTAGATTAGTTGATTTTCCTCTTGTACTTTCGCGCGACTTCGTATATCATTTCGGCTTTCCTGGAACGCTGAAACCCGAATGGAAGAAGAATTTCTTCGATCAGCTCGCGTATTTGAGGATCATCTTGAAGCCTCGCTCGAACGCCAAACAATAAGTGAAATGGCGTCATGCCCGTGCTTCTATAAGGCGTCGTATTCAAATATTGTTGAGCAATACTCAGATGTTTAAACTATTCGCTTAACTTGGGCGACGAGAGCTTAGTGAGCAACGGAATGAGAGTGCGATTCACCCGCTCCACTTCATTCATTCGCCTCAGAATACCCGTAGTCGTCAAAACGCGCTGAATATTTTCGCATCGGCAATACTCTTTGAAGTCGTTCAATGTAAATGCGGTGCCTCTATCGGAGACAACTCGTCGGGGATTTCCGAATATAATCGATTGCTTGCACAGCCTATCGATTACCTCAGTAGTGTTCATCGATTTCGTAGCATAAAGCGAAATTTCCCAAAATGATATAAGCTCAACACGGGTTTGTTGCTTAATACGACCTTCAAACGCTCGAATGCATCAACTTGCTCCTTTCCAAATCGGAACTTCATATTTGCCTTAAGCAGATTCGTTAATGGTCTCGCAATGAGATTGAATTTTCTAAAGTAACCCGGTTAGGTCGAGGAAAGAGAGTCACAACAAACATACTTATATACACACACATACGCACAAAAAGGTAATGCTGTGATAAAATTACCATACCTCCTCTCTCTCTCTCTCTCTCTCTCTCTCTCTCTCTCTCTCTCTCTCTCTCTCTCTCTCTCTCTTGCCGTTCACCTGCCTCCCCCCCCTCTACTCTAACTCCATTATCCTCGAATTTACCCACGAAAAAACCTCAAATTAGGAATCTTTACAAAGTATTTCGAAAGTACCAAAGAATAAATATCGATTTTCCAATGCCTAATGAAAAATGATTTCGAGTCCTTCTTTCTCTCTGTTTTCTTTTTTTCTTTTCTTCTTTTTCATTGAAATAGAGACGTGTTAAATAAAAGTATTTTCATCTAATAATTTACAGATACATACGTATATTTAAATGAAATAAGATAATATATGTCGGTGTAAAATAGTAATCGTCCGTTCTATGGATAGGTTTTAATCGGATTGTCCATCCTAACCCAAAGACTGTTTAGTATAATGGGTCTTCTCTTTCGTGGATGATTTGTTCGAAAAAATATTCATTGTATACGAAGATAAAATTAGTTTCTCTACTAATCCGTCTGTTCGGAATAAGTCTAATCGGTTTTATGGCGAATGGCGAATAACGAGAATATAGATGGGCCAATGTCGTATCAAAGGCCAATTGAATATATCTATGCAATGTGCATACATACATACATACATACATACATACATACATATATATATATATATATATATATATATATATATATATATATATATGCAACTCCTTTTTAAGTGTACGGTCTCAATATTCGAAGTTTATGATAAAATTTATATCTTTCGTCTGAAGTTTTGAATAAGCACAGATTGTTTGTCGCGCCTTACCGTTGTTTACTGCACGCTCGATTGCTCTTTATCGCAATAATTATCAGTAAAAATTCATATCAGTAAATAACATTATGGATATATGTACATTTAGCGTACCTATTATTGACATCATCACCGATTTACCACGTGAAACTCGATGAAGACTTCGGTTATTGCGATCAACTCTCTCTCACCACTGTTGCTATGCGATCTGTTTTAAATAATATCTCGTAGGAATCTTACATCAAATATTATATAACTCTCTTGTTGAAATTTCAATTTTTTTTTAACTTTTCGAATAGAATAATCGATCATATTAAAAATATTTTTTTATCGATCTTTTTAAATATTTCATATTCAATTTTATCATAATAATAAAAATTAATAATGAATAGATCTTAAAACTGTTTTACGTCCTATTTCGTGACTGATCTGACGTTATTATAAGGAGAGAAACGAAAAAAGGGGAGAGGAAATGTGTGTAAAAAAAAGGAAGCGGCAGAAAAAGGAAAGGAAAGGAAAAGAATGGGAAGGAAAGGTTTCTTGTTCCGAGAATATCAACGTAGAAAAATCTCTTTGTCTTTTACTCCGTTGTAAGCAACGTAAACATAGGAGGCAGGAGGCATATATTTACGAGAGAAGAGGGTTCGCGTTCTCTCTGTTATTTCTTGATCTACCGTACATTACTACCTCTACATTAACCAACGTGTTTTGAAACACTCGGCGAGAGAGAGAGAGAGAGAGAGAGAGAGAGAGAGAGAGAGAGAGAGAGACCGTCGGAAACCTTCTCTTACATCTTTCTTTCTGTGTCCTCTTTTTATGTTCGTGAAGATAACCTGTAATATCAATGACCTTACGTTTTTTTGTATTGGTCGTCGTGTCGTCTCTCTCCTTCACTCTCTCTCTCCCTCTTTTTGTATCTTTTTTTTCTTTTGCCTTTTTCTTCTCTTTCCTTCATTTCGTTCCTCATTAAGTGAATTACGAATTACTTCGGTCATTCGAAATTTCGCATAAATCAGACAGTTTTATATTAATGTTATACGTATATATTAATATATAAATTATATCAATATTATAATTTATATATTGTTATACATATGGGTGTGTGTGTGTGTGTGTGTGTGTATATATATATATATATATACACATATGTATATATATTAATATTATAATGTAGACGTGATATTCCATGAGAATTAAGTCGATCAATTACTTACGAACAATAATTTAAATTGATCGATCGTGCGGTCACACCACGATTATCGATCGTTAATAGTGAATATGATTAAATTTATAATATTTCCGTCATATATAAATATATGCATTCCGATAAGCTTTCTTTTGTTATTCTCTTTTCTGTTATCTTTCTTTCTTCTTTTCTTTTCTTTTTTTACGTTTAATTTCAAGTTGTTTCATTCGAGAAAATCTCTCCTAGTCTTCAGTATCGTAGGGAACATAACGATGAATAATTCCTCAGCAAAATTATTGTAATTTTTCAAACGGTAAAATGTGTTCGGAGCAATGGTGAAGGAATTGAGAGGGGATTGGGGAGGGAGGGGGTGTTGAGGACAAAGCAAGCAAATCCCTTGGAGTACTTTAGAGTAAATCGAATCACCCATAAAAGACATAAACTCTCATCAGCAAGTTTCTCAATGTTGAATAAGTAGAAGCAGCACATAACGTATCACTCTCTCTCTCTCTCTCTCTCTCTCTCTCTCTCTCTCTCTCTCTCTCTCTCTCTCTCTCTCTCTCTCTCTCTCTCTCTCTCTCTCTCTCTCTCTCTCTCTCTCTCTTTCTCTTTTGATTGGGTCCTCTCATTCTCAAAGTTTGGCCCGCTGGAAAGTTAACGTTGTTGGTTTCGGATCGATGGCTATATCGGCAACCAGTCGAGAAGGGGATGCACACAAACTTTTCACGAGATGAAACTTACTGAATCAGTACAGTAATAATAATGATGATAATAATAATGATAATAATAGTAACAACAACAATAATAATACTAATAATTATAACTATAATAATAATAATTTGAAAGATTTTTGTTTCATTGATGGTGTAACTCTGTGCGTTCTTTCGTTCGTTTCCCTGTCTGATTTATTTTTTTTGTTACAAAATTATAAATATATATCGTAAAGTTGAAATCACGAATTAATTATCAAATTTATTAACAACGATCGTACGGTAATTATACATCGACATTATACATTTGTTTTCAATATGTTTAATATGTTTATTACTCGCTCAATGCGATGTCATCGTTATCTCTTGTACGTCCCCTTTTAATTGAAAAAATATCCTTGGAACGCAACAGTTCTTCCTCTCAATCCCGAGATCTAAAGGTGTTATGGCGTTATAAGGGGGGTAGGGTTTAAGCTAAAAAATACAATTGTACAATACGGAATACGATCATTTTTCTCTCTCCTTCTCCCCTCCCCTCCTCATCCTATGACATCGGAGTATCACAATTTTTTTTTCTTTTTAAATTGCCTTGTCGAATGATACGCAAAGTCAAAAAGAAAAAGAAATTAACAAAAAATAAAAAGCCGGTTAGGAAGCGCGTGCGCCGTCATTCTGAAAAAAAATAAATAAAGAAAAACCTTTAAATCTGAACGGTCAGAGGATCGATTTTTAAGAGGCGCGTTGCGCTCTCTGTACCTTCCTTTTCTCCTTTAATTTTTCTTTCTAAATTCTCCATTGTTCACCCATCATCGGTGGGATGATAAATAAATAATATGAAACGCGCGGTGGGTTTGTAAGCTTAATTTAACGGTCGTTACTTTCGTAGAAAACTCTCGTGTTTTCGTATAAATTAAAAAAAAAGAAAGAAATAATTAAAAAAAGAAAGAACGAAAGAATGAAGGTTTTGGACTGAAGAGGGGAGGAAAAAGAAGTGAACGGAAAGGCGAGCGCGTAAAGAACGTAATTGGAAAATTTAACTGTTAAAAGGAGATACTGACAAAGATGCCGAAAAAGAGAGAGACGGCCAACCGAGTAAGTCAGCGTATACGTATGTACGCCGACACGCGCCTGTACTTACTGATCGCCGCTTCTTTGTCTATCATGTTCCTGGCACAAAGTCCTCCTCGTCGGTTACGATTCCTGGAAGGGGTATTTCGTTTCACCTTTGAAATTATTTTAAAATTCCAATTTATTCGTTTGAAAGTTGAAATCTATTCGAATTCACTTATTATTAATTTCAATCGCTCTCATAAGTTACAGCGTAGGAATGTTACTTATAAATTTTATTTTATTTATTTATTCTTTTAATTTTTCTTTCTGTTTCTTTGTTTTCTCGCGACATTACATTTTCGTTTAACACAAAGTAAGATGGAAAAAAAAGGAGAGATACAAAAAGGATTTTTTTTAATACTCGCTTTTCTACGCTAATATAGAGCTTTTAATTTGGTCCGTATATTTATGCAGTGCTGTAAAAGTGTCCTGCTGTTTTATTATCGTATGAAATAACGGAATATTATTCCGGGCGTATAAACTTTCGTAAACAGATAACGACTCTCATTCAGCGTATAATACTTTTTCTTCTGGTAGAACCTACCGTTTAATGCGAATAGCACGTTATCTACGGTCTTGTACCGAAAAGTGATTTGCATTTCGATACGTCGTAACTACACGAGAACAATATAAGTAACATGCCATGTGTACGGTTTCGATTTACGTTTATAGTTTTACTATCGATCCTTTTATCCATCTATGTTATGTGTATAAACATACATATGTCTTTTCTATTGGTCACTATCAATCATAGATAGGCGTATCGCTATTGCAAAATATTTTTATTTCGATGAATCGATAATTCACGAGGAAATTGTTATTAACAATGAAATAAAATTGTTGATTGTAGAACGAGATACGGAGGGAACGTTAATTTTTGCGAACGATATATAAATGCGTATGTATGTATGTATTTACTTTGACGAACGCAAATTAAAAGAACGACATGACATATAACGTCATATTTTCGTCCCATAATTATCGTTTCATTATCGGATCTTCATGTAGGCTTTTTGATTATCATTAAACGTATATTGCCGTTGTAAAATTTTTGAATTTCAACAACACGATTCTACTCCCGTGAAAATTGTTCCCAATGACATATAATAGTATTTTTTATGAATTCGATGAAAGAGATATAAATATTTCCGGAAATGTTTGCTTTTATGAATTCAATCGAAAACGGCATTCGATTTTTATTACGTTATGATATTTGGTTTATTAGTTTCTTAATTTATTAATTATTTTTTTCTTTTTTTTCGTAACATTTCGAAGATCGATCACACTTCGTTAGTTTATTAGATTAAAACAAGCAATTATCTGGAACATTTTGAATAAACAAAGGGATGATTTTTCGATTAAAATCGGTTAGCCGTGTCAGCTTTAGTTGTACACATGCAAAAGTTTTCAATGCAAATCCAACTTGATTTATGTCGACGTAACTTTGACGAGATCGATCGTTCGACCTATAAAACAATGTTAAAAGATTAATCGACCATTCGACTATTCGACTTTAACGAACGCACGCTATTAATTCATCCTCCGATTTATCATTGAAAGTTTCATTAACCTATTGACTTACACGGCATCTCCCGATTGCTCGGGCCATATTAAACAGAAAGGTCGGTCGCGCGTTGGGCCATTCAGCTGTACTGCCGTGTGTCCGATCTTGCGGATAATGTATACTTCTTATGATATAAACGACACGTGGTTGTAGGCCAAAGGGTTAATTTTTAACTCGTCTGATCTGTACATGCGACGATCCCTTAAAAAGAAAAAGAAAAAAGAACAAAACAAAAATTAAAAATAAAGAAGATAACTTTTTGTTTCTCGATTATTATCTTCGTCCTAACTAAAATTCCATTCTTCGTCGTGTAAAATCGATGTGAGAATATTTCGATATCGTTTTGATTTGATGAGTAAACAAAAAGGAGAAAAAAGAAAAAATTGTGAATGAAATATAGCACTTGTTACGAGGAGATGATGAAAAAGAACGAATATGGGTCGTAAGCAAGATTGACCAAGAAGTTAGGGTGGGGTGAGGGGTAAGGTAAGGTGGCAGAGGGTTGTACAGTAGTCTGTAACAGTACTACACCCTTTGTACGACGACGCTCGATAAAACGCGTAAAATTCGTAAGACTAATTTTTAATTTGCGAGGTAACGAAGGCGCCGATGAATGGCAATAAATCGTCGAAAGAAAGAGAGAAAATAAAAAAAAAGAAAAGAAAGAAGAAGAGAAAAGAGAAAAAAGCAAGAATCAAACGGAAAAGGAAGAAAACGCATGGGCAGGAGGGTGCGAGGGAGTAAGAAGAAAAAAATTAAAGAAAACAGAAGTGGGTAAAGGGAAGTGGTGGTGATGGAGGGGAGGAATTTTATTTTGTTCCACAACCGGGATGGATATTCTTTTCTTTAGATTTTTATTCTTTTCTGTTTTCTCTCTCTCTCTCTCTCTCTCTCTCTCTATCTATCTATCTATCTATCTATCTATCTATCTATTTCAAGGTTAGTAAGATAAAAGGTGGCGTTAGCGCGTCGACGCACGGCTATGACACGACGCTATTAACGACTACGACGCAAAGACGATTACGAATATGCGACCAAGTGTGGAACAATGGACGGCCAAGAACAAACCGAGGTTTACAATCAAACGAATTACCCCTCCTGCTCCCCACCTAAACCAATGCCGACCACTGCCAAAACCACCGCTACCATCTCCTCCTACAACTCTTTTCCTTCCTCTCTTATTCTTACTACTACTACTAGTCCTACTACTATACGACTACACCATTCCACGATCCTTCCTAAGGGCGACCGAGCTCCTCCTTCTTTTTTCATCTGCAAAATTTGAGGAGAATCGCAACTTTTCACCTCGGGTTTTGTACGTATATATTCAATAGAAAGTAACGACGCGACCGACGGACTAAATGCACGAAATCTGTCACATCCTATTCACCTTTCGATTTTAGCAGTTATTTATTCTTTAGCTAGTTCCTCTTTCGCGCGTAATTTAAGGGAAAATGTATGTGTGTACCTAAGGCGCGAAAAAGGTTCTTTCCTATAACCATTATGCATAACTCAGAGGGGAGAGAGAGAGAGAGAGAGAGAGAGAGAGAGAGAGAGAGAGAGAGAGAGAGAGAGAGAGAGAGGATGAGAGGATGAGAGGATTTATCATAACCCCAGGGATTAGTCTTCTGTACTACAATGAATATGAACGACGTATACGGACTTATACCAAACGCAGACCGTGAATAAGACTAACGACGATTCGTCGACGTTAGTCTTACATAGAAACAAGGTAGTTTTAAAATAATTAAGATGCGTGAAATTTGTAAACTGACTTGGGGACTTTATTCGAGTATATTAATCTTTCTTCAAAGATAAAAAGAAATTAGTCAATTTATAAATATCTCTTTCTTTTCTTTTTCAATCTCTCTCACTTCCTCTCTATGTCTCTCTCTTTCTCTCATATATATGTATATATACATATAAATATAGAAGAAGAAGACATTAGAGAACCCACGTTAATTAAGAATTTATTTGTCTTAATTATAACGTGTATACTTAGATAACGTCTATTTATAAAATCAACTCATATATCGATCCCCGAGTTTGGATTGTTTGGCTAGTAATAGCAAGTAGAATATTTTCACTAGTTTTTGCATACGTGTAGAAATTATATTAAGTTAGAATTAATTAGGTTTTGAGCTAGGAAGTTGTAATGATTAATATAGGTTTATTAACAAGTTCACGGCGGGGCCGATTTTGATTTGTTTTGCTATGAGGCGGCGCTCGAATTAATATTGCGCTTCATCTGGCGGCGCGTGATTATTGCTGTTATATACCGTCACATAAACATTTTCTTCAATCATATGAATGATCTGCAAGAGAGTCCCGTAAACGCTGCAAGGCATGCTATAAAAATATGTCCAAGAAAAAGGGCAGAGCTTATGCCACAAATAATACTACAAAAGTTAAGACGTATTGTGGGCATTGCAAGGGTCAACCAACACTTTGCTTGAAATGTTTTAACAAATTACACAAAAAACAATAAATAATGAAGTTATAAATAAAACAGTATCAGATTTTATGTTATTTTTACCGTATTTGAGTTTTTTTATAATACTGTATTATTATGTATATGTTATTGAACAAAACTTATGTTTCTGATACATTATTAATTATAATTATTATTAAAAATAAATGTTTTTAATGAATAGACGTTAAATTTTCATTATTTTAATTTTCAGTGTCTAATAGTCTAATAATTCAGAACACAATCGAATGCGTACCGTCGGTAGCCTGCGCCGCCCGATGAGACAATCTAGCGCGCATCACCGGTGGCCCGCGCCGCCCGATGAGACAGTTAGCGCGCATCACCGGTGACCAGCGCCGGCGTGAACGTGTAAACGAAATATGAACAAAGGAACTAACACGTCTTAACTCCATAAACGTCTTATGGTTTTTCCCTCAACAAAATGTTCTCGTTTTTAAACAAAACAAAATCTCAAAACGAGGAATTAACGCTCTTGCTCTAAAACAGAATATTATCTCAGAACGCAAAGAAAACGCTCACATAAAACTCTTGTTTAAGAATTTTTTTTAAACTTCTCTGATACCATATACGTTTATTACATACGCTTTTACATGCGTATAAATGTTTACATACGTTTTGTCGAGAAGTGGTAAAAGGAAAAAAAATTAAAAGAAGAAAAAAGGATAGCAAAACGGAAAGAAAAAAAAAGAAAAAGCAAAAAGAAAAGAAAAAAGGTAAAAAAAAAGAAGAATAAAAATCAAAGTTAGGAAGAAAGAAGACAAAGTACGAATAAAAAAACTACGAATAATTTCAATAATCCGCTCTCATCACTACGGCTTTCCGCGCGCTGCCGTTTATATCGACATCGGGAAAGGTGAATTTTAATCAGTGTGTGTACCGATGATATATCTTTTGCTGAGGAAGTCGATAAGAGGAACTAGATACAGAGAAAGAAATAGAGATAAATAGTTAAATATAGATAGATAGAGAAATAAAAAAAAGAGCGTTGCTTCGTTTGTATAATGTGGAAAACTAGTGAGTGAAAACAAGTAAACCCTTAATGTAACGTGCTCTGCATGTATTGAATTTCCGAAACGACCTCTAACAAGGAAAAAAAGAGAAAGAGAGAGAGAGAGAGAGAGAGATCGGGGTGAGAATGCATGTTTTGTCATTACAAGCTATACGACGATGGTTTTACTTTTGAATACCTCCCTCTTTCTTTCCAACTCCGTCTTTATCTCTATTCGTATCTTCTCTCAATATATATGTATATGTCTCCTCTTTTCTTAAAGATTAACTAACAGCCGGCCGACTAATAATCGACTAAAGAGACTTTTACTCGCTTCCGTTGTCAGTAATCCATTTTGGAATGCCTTTTAAGAAATAATTAATCAGTATCGGTATCGGAATCAGAAATGAAGAGGAATTGACAAAGAAAAAAGAACAAAATTTTCTTGAATAAACTAATGACGACCTTTTTTCTTTTCTTTTTGCTTTTTCTTTTTTTTTCTTTCCGTTTTGCTATCCTTTTTTCTTCTTTTAATTTTTTTTCCTTTTACCACTTCTCGACAAAACGTATGTAAACATTTATACGCATGTAAAAGCGTATGTAATAAACGTATATGGTATCAGAGAAGTTTAAAAAAAATTCTTAAACAAGAGTTTTATGTGAGCGTTTTCTTTGCGTTCTGAGATAATATTCTGTTTTAGAGCAAGAGCGTTAATTCCTCGTTTTGAGATTTTGTTTTGTTTAAAAACGAGAACATTTTGTTGAGGGAAAAACCATAAGACGTTTATGGAGTTAAGACGTGTTAGTTCCTTTGTTCATATTTCGTTTACACGTTCACGCCGGCGCTGGTCACCGGTGATGCGCGCTAACTGTCTCATCGGGCGGCGCGGGCCACCGGTGATGCGCGCTAGATTGTCTCATCGGGCGGCGCAGGCTACCGACGGTACGCATTCGATTGTGTTCTGAATTATTAGACTATTAGACACTGAAAATTAAAATAATGAAAATTTAACGTCTATTCATTAAAAACATTTATTTTTAATAATAATTATAATTAATAATGTATCAGAAACATAAGTTTTGTTCAATAACATATACATAATAATACAGTATTATAAAAAAACTCAAATACGGTAAAAATAACATAAAATCTGATACTGTTTTATTTATAACTTCATTATTTATTGTTTTTTGTGTAATTTGTTAAAACATTTCAAGCAAAGTGTTGGTTGACCCTTGCAATGCCCACAATACGTCTTAACTTTTGTAGTATTATTTGTGGCATAAGCTCTGCCCTTTTTCTTGGACATATTTTTATAGCATGCCTTGCAGCGTTTACGGGACTCTCTTGCAGATCATTCATATGATTGAAGAAAATGTTTATGTGACGGTATATAACAGCAATAATCACGCGCCGCCAGATGAAGCGCAATATTAATTCGAGCGCCGCCTCATAGCAAAACAAATCAAAATCGGTCCCGCCGTGAACTTGTTAATAAACCTATATTAATCATTACAACTTCCTAGCTCAAAACCTAATTAATTCTAACTTAATATAATTTCTACACGTATGCAAAAACTAGTGAAAATATTCTACTTGCTATTACTAGCCAAACAATCCAAACTCGGGGATCGATATATGAGTTGATTTTATAAATAGACGTTATCTAAGTATACACGTTATAATTAAGACAAATAAATTCTTAATTAACGTGGGTTCTCTAATGTCTTCTTCTTCTATATTTATATGTATATATACATATATATGAGAGAAAGAGAGAGACATAGAGAGGAAGTGAGAGAGATTGAAAAAGAAAAGAAAGAGATATTTATAAATTGACTAATTTCTTTTTATCTTTGAAGAAAGATTAATATACTCGAATAAAGTCCCCAAGTCAGTTTACAAATTTCACGCATCTTAATTATTTTAAAACTACCTTGTTTCTATGTAAGACTAACGTCGACGAATCGTCGTTAGTCTTATTCACGGTCTGCGTTTGGTATAAGTCCGTATACGTCGTTCATATTCATTGTAGTACAGAAGACTAATCCCTGGGGTTATGATAAATCCTCTCATCCTCTCATCCTCTCTCTCTCTCTCTCTCTCTCTCTCTCTCTCTCTCTCTCTCTCTCTCTCTTCCCCTCTGAGTTATGCATAATGGTTATAGGAAAGAACCTTTTTCGCGCCTTAGGTACACACATACATTTTCCCTTAAATTACGCGCGAAAGAGGAACTAGCTAAAGAATAAATAACTGCTAAAATCGAAAGGTGAATAGGATGTGACAGATTTCGTGCATTTAGTCCGTCGGTCGCGTCGTTACTTTCTATTGAATATATACGTACAAAACCCGAGGTGAAAAGTTGCGATTCTCCTCAAATTTTGCAGATGAAAAAAGAAGGAGGAGCTCGGTCGCCCTTAGGAAGGATCGTGGAATGGTGTAGTCGTATAGTAGTAGGACTAGTAGTAGTAGTAAGAATAAGAGAGGAAGGAAAAGAGTTGTAGGAGGAGATGGTAGCGGTGGTTTTGGCAGTGGTCGGCATTGGTTTAGGTGGGGAGCAGGAGGGGTAATTCGTTTGATTGTAAACCTCGGTTTGTTCTTGGCCGTCCATTGTTCCACACTTGGTCGCATATTCGTAATCGTCTTTGCGTCGTAGTCGTTAATAGCGTCGTGTCATAGCCGTGCGTCGACGCGCTAACGCCACCTTTTATCTTACTAACCTTGAAATAGATAGATAGATAGATAGATAGATAGATAGATAGAGAGAGAGAGAGAGAGAGAGAGAGAGAGAGAGAAAACAGAAAAGAATAAAAATCTAAAGAAAAGAATATCCATCCCGGTTGTGGAACAAAATAAAATTCCTCCCCTCCATCACCACCACTTCCCTTTACCCACTTCTGTTTTCTTTAATTTTTTTCTTCTTACTCCCTCGCACCCTCCTGCCCATGCGTTTTCTTCCTTTTCCGTTTGATTCTTGCTTTTTTCTCTTTTCTCTTCTTCTTTCTTTTCTTTTTTTTTATTTTCTCTCTTTCTTTCGACGATTTATTGCCATTCATCGGCGCCTTCGTTACCTCGCAAATTAAAAATTAGTCTTACGAATTTTACGCGTTTTATCGAGCGTCGTCGTACAAAGGGTGTAGTACTGTTACAGACTACTGTACAACCCTCTGCCACCTTACCTTACCCCTCACCCCACCCTAACTTCTTGGTCAATCTTGCTTACGACCCATATTCGTTCTTTTTCATCATCTCCTCGTAACAAGTGCTATATTTCATTCACAATTTTTTCTTTTTTCTCCTTTTTGTTTACTCATCAAATCAAAACGATATCGAAATATTCTCACATCGATTTTACACGACGAAGAATGGAATTTTAGTTAGGACGAAGATAATAATCGAGAAACAAAAAGTTATCTTCTTTATTTTTAATTTTTGTTTTGTTCTTTTTTCTTTTTCTTTTTAAGGGATCGTCGCATGTACAGATCAGACGAGTTAAAAATTAACCCTTTGGCCTACAACCACGTGTCGTTTATATCATAAGAAGTATACATTATCCGCAAGATCGGACACACGGCAGTACAGCTGAATGGCCCAACGCGCGACCGACCTTTCTGTTTAATATGGCCCGAGCAATCGGGAGATGCCGTGTAAGTCAATAGGTTAATGAAACTTTCAATGATAAATCGGAGGATGAATTAATAGCGTGCGTTCGTTAAAGTCGAATAGTCGAATGGTCGATTAATCTTTTAACATTGTTTTATAGGTCGAACGATCGATCTCGTCAAAGTTACGTCGACATAAATCAAGTTGGATTTGCATTGAAAACTTTTGCATGTGTACAACTAAAGCTGACACGGCTAACCGATTTTAATCGAAAAATCATCCCTTTGTTTATTCAAAATGTTCCAGATAATTGCTTGTTTTAATCTAATAAACTAACGAAGTGTGATCGATCTTCGAAATGTTACGAAAAAAAAGAAAAAAATAATTAATAAATTAAGAAACTAATAAACCAAATATCATAACGTAATAAAAATCGAATGCCGTTTTCGATTGAATTCATAAAAGCAAACATTTCCGGAAATATTTATATCTCTTTCATCGAATTCATAAAAAATACTATTATATGTCATTGGGAACAATTTTCACGGGAGTAGAATCGTGTTGTTGAAATTCAAAAATTTTACAACGGCAATATACGTTTAATGATAATCAAAAAGCCTACATGAAGATCCGATAATGAAACGATAATTATGGGACGAAAATATGACGTTATATGTCATGTCGTTCTTTTAATTTGCGTTCGTCAAAGTAAATACATACATACATACGCATTTATATATCGTTCGCAAAAATTAACGTTCCCTCCGTATCTCGTTCTACAATCAACAATTTTATTTCATTGTTAATAACAATTTCCTCGTGAATTATCGATTCATCGAAATAAAAATATTTTGCAATAGCGATACGCCTATCTATGATTGATAGTGACCAATAGAAAAGACATATGTATGTTTATACACATAACATAGATGGATAAAAGGATCGATAGTAAAACTATAAACGTAAATCGAAACCGTACACATGGCATGTTACTTATATTGTTCTCGTGTAGTTACGACGTATCGAAATGCAAATCACTTTTCGGTACAAGACCGTAGATAACGTGCTATTCGCATTAAACGGTAGGTTCTACCAGAAGAAAAAGTATTATACGCTGAATGAGAGTCGTTATCTGTTTACGAAAGTTTATACGCCCGGAATAATATTCCGTTATTTCATACGATAATAAAACAGCAGGACACTTTTACAGCACTGCATAAATATACGGACCAAATTAAAAGCTCTATATTAGCGTAGAAAAGCGAGTATTAAAAAAAATCCTTTTTGTATCTCTCCTTTTTTTTCCATCTTACTTTGTGTTAAACGAAAATGTAATGTCGCGAGAAAACAAAGAAACAGAAAGAAAAATTAAAAGAATAAATAAATAAAATAAAATTTATAAGTAACATTCCTACGCTGTAACTTATGAGAGCGATTGAAATTAATAATAAGTGAATTCGAATAGATTTCAACTTTCAAACGAATAAATTGGAATTTTAAAATAATTTCAAAGGTGAAACGAAATACCCCTTCCAGGAATCGTAACCGACGAGGAGGACTTTGTGCCAGGAACATGATAGACAAAGAAGCGGCGATCAGTAAGTACAGGCGCGTGTCGGCGTACATACGTATACGCTGACTTACTCGGTTGGCCGTCTCTTTCTTTTTCGGCATCTTTGTCAGTATCTCCTTTTAACAGTTAAATTTTCCAATTACGTTCTTTACGCGCTCGCCTTTCCGTTCACTTCTTTTTCCTCCCCTCTTCAGTCCAAAACCTTCATTCTTTCGTTCTTTCTTTTTTTAATTATTTCTTTCTTTTTTTTTAATTTATACGAAAACACGAGAGTTTTCTACGAAAGTAACGACCGTTAAATTAAGCTTACAAACCCACCGCGCGTTTCATATTATTTATTTATCATCCCACCGATGATGGGTGAACAATGGAGAATTTAGAAAGAAAAATTAAAGGAGAAAAGGAAGGTACAGAGAGCGCAACGCGCCTCTTAAAAATCGATCCTCTGACCGTTCAGATTTAAAGGTTTTTCTTTATTTATTTTTTTTCAGAATGACGGCGCACGCGCTTCCTAACCGGCTTTTTATTTTTTGTTAATTTCTTTTTCTTTTTGACTTTGCGTATCATTCGACAAGGCAATTTAAAAAGAAAAAAAAATTGTGATACTCCGATGTCATAGGATGAGGAGGGGAGGGGAGAAGGAGAGAGAAAAATGATCGTATTCCGTATTGTACAATTGTATTTTTTAGCTTAAACCCTACCCCCCTTATAACGCCATAACACCTTTAGATCTCGGGATTGAGAGGAAGAACTGTTGCGTTCCAAGGATATTTTTTCAATTAAAAGGGGACGTACAAGAGATAACGATGACATCGCATTGAGCGAGTAATAAACATATTAAACATATTGAAAACAAATGTATAATGTCGATGTATAATTACCGTACGATCGTTGTTAATAAATTTGATAATTAATTCGTGATTTCAACTTTACGATATATATTTATAATTTTGTAACAAAAAAAAATAAATCAGACAGGGAAACGAACGAAAGAACGCACAGAGTTACACCATCAATGAAACAAAAATCTTTCAAATTATTATTATTATAGTTATAATTATTAGTATTATTATTGTTGTTGTTACTATTATTATCATTATTATTATCATCATTATTATTACTGTACTGATTCAGTAAGTTTCATCTCGTGAAAAGTTTGTGTGCATCCCCTTCTCGACTGGTTGCCGATATAGCCATCGATCCGAAACCAACAACGTTAACTTTCCAGCGGGCCAAACTTTGAGAATGAGAGGACCCAATCAAAAGAGAAAGAGAGAGAGAGAGAGAGAGAGAGAGAGAGAGGATTTCATGGATTCCCGAGTTCAGGCCGATTGGGCGATTCAGGCCAATTCCAAAAAGTTTCTAGGTTCGAGCCCTATTTGACAAATTTCACCCGTAAAAGAAGTTCCTAGATCGGAACATGTGTCTCCATCTGGCGGATTACTTGGATTCCTCGGGTTCAGGCCGATTGGCCAGTTTAGGCCAATTGCAAAAGTCCTTTGGTTCGGGCTCAATTGACCAAATTTCGCCCGTAAACGGAAAGGTCCCTAAGGTCGGGATTGATCCCTAAGATTGTATATTTGATAATTTTAGTTGTGAAATTAGGTTAAGTTGTTATTTGATTGTTTTGTGATTAGTAGTTTATATTAAATTCTCTAGTAAGTAAGATAATTGATAGTTAGTTATAAGGTAGCTTTAGTTAAATGTAAGTTAGATGTAAATATAGGCATATTTATTAATTTATAAAAAATATTTAATTAATTTACACACCTAAATAATTAAATTTAATTAATTTACAAACAGACATTTAAATAATTAAATATAATTAGATTACACACACACTTAAATAATTAAATTAAATTACATACACACATTGGCTTTTGGTTCCGGTTAGAGGGTGAGTGACAGGTGTGAGTGACAGGTGTGAGTGAGTGTATTCTGAATTTTGAGGAGAAAGGAGGTAAAAGGAGAGAGAACTGAGGAATTGCGGCGGAGAGGGTGAGGGAATAGGGGTGGAGCAGAGGGGTATAAGGGAGAGTGGTGGAAAGTGGGGGAAATAGATGGGAAAAGGTTGAAGAGGTTAAGTTGTGAAAAGGTAATCGATTTGGAGATGACAGGGGGAGGAAGGAGGATATAGATAAGTGACGAGAGCTATCGAGTGTGGTGGCGGGAAAGGAGAGGCGTTGTAATCGCAAAAGATAGAGGAAAAGTGGGATCGGTTACGGAGTTGGGAAAGGTGGCAGGACTAGAGTAGTACGGAGGAGATGGATGTGGTGGGGATCGAGGAAGAGCGTGAGGAGAATTTAGTTGTTACGGAAAGAAAAAGTGGTGATGAGGAGGGGAAAAGGAAGGTGTGGAGGTCAAGAAAGGTGGAGGAACTAAAAAAAGAGAGGAGAGGTAATGCGGGATGTATGGATGAATATTTGAAAAAGAAGAGGAAGGGGCAGGGGAGGTAGAAATGGAAAGGGGAGAGAGAGGGGTCTTGAAAAGGAGTAGGAAAGTAGGGTGTTCGCGGGAGGAAGGAGAGGAATACGAGATAGAGTTATGGGGCAAAATGAAGTAGGAAGAATTAAGAGAGGTGAAGGAAGGATTTGAGGAGGAAATAGAAAAATTAAGGTTGGAGATGACTGAGGAACGAAGGGAATGAAGAGAGGAAAAGAGGAGAATGGTGGAGAGAATAGAGATGTTAGAAAAAAGGGAAAGGAATTGGAATAAGAGAAGAAGTGAGGAAAGTAAGGAGAGTGGAGAAGACGAGTGGAAAAGAAGAGGATAGGCGCAAAGTGCAGGAAGGGTAGGTAGTGAAGAAGATAAGTAGTATAGGGAGAAAGTTGGAGATGAAGGAAAGAGAAGAGAGAAGAAATAATATAGTAATACGTAATTTAGAGGGTGGTGAGGGGGAGTTGGGAGAGAAGGTAAGGGGGTGATAAAGGATATTGGGGTGGAAGCGTCAATAGAGTGGGTTAGAAAGGTAGGAGAAGGGGAGATGGTGGTGGCGAGACTGGGAAGCAGGGAGCAGAAAAGGCAGGTAATGCAAAAAAAGAAATGTCTTTGGTGGAGGACGGTAAGAATAGAAGATGATCTAACGTTGGAGGAGATGAGGATGAAGTACAGGATGTAGATTGGATATGGGAAGATAAGGATAGACGGTAAGTGGTGGAAGTGGGACGAGGAGGAAGGGAGACTGAAAAATTGGAAGGGGGTGACAAGGAAGGAAGCGGTGGGAAAGGGGGACGGTATACGAGTGGGGAAAGGGGGAGTGAGTAGGGGGTGGGGTGGAGGAGAAGAGAAAAGAAAGGAGGAGGCAAAGGGTGAGGGAAAGGGGGAAGGAAAAGGTGGAGAGAGTGGAGAAAGGTTTGACGCGGGGAAGTAGGAAGGTAGGAGGAAGGGTAGGAAAGTGGAGAGCAGAATTCTGGAACGTGGTGAGGATCAGAAACAAAGGGGTCAAGTTCTGGGAGTAAATAAGGAAGTGGGAGGTGATAGTGTTGGTGGAAACCTTGGTGGACGAGAAAGGTTAGGACAGAGTGAAAGGAAGGTTACCGAAGGGTTATAGATGGGAGAAACAGCTGGCAAAGAGAAATAATAGAAATGGGAGACCAATGGGGGGATACTGATAGGTGTCAAAGAGGAGAGAGAAAGGAGGAAGGGGTGATGGCAGTAGAGGTAAGGAGGGGCGAAGAGAAGTGGAGAATAGTAGGGGTTTATGTGAGAAGGGGGATATAGAGAGAAAGCTGAAAATCTTGAAGGGATGGATGGAAGAACACAAGGAAGAACAGTGGACGCTGATAGTGGAGGACTTTAATGCAAGGACAGGGACACTAGGTGAAGAAAGGTGGGGAGGGGAGGAGGAAGAGGAGGGAAGAAGGTCGAAAGATGAAAAGGTAAATGGGGAGGGGAGAAAGTTGGTGGAGAGGATTGAAAAAGTGGGTTGGGGTATTCTGAACGGGGACTTAGAAGGGGATAGGAAAGGGGAGTAACACTTATACCGGTGGGAGAGGGCAGTTGGTACTTGATTATATAATAGGGAAGGTGAGGTTGAGGGAAAGGGTAGTAAGGATGGAGGTGGGGGAGAGCGTAGAATCCGACCATCATCCACTGATAGTGTCACTGGAAGGAAAAGGAAAGAGGACAGGGAAAGGAGAATGGATAAAGGGTGGAGGAAGATTGCGAAATGGTGAGAGAGGGGTGGGGAAAGGATTAGAGAAATTATAGAATAGGAAAGTAGTGGAGATAGAGGAGTAGAGGAGGAATTGGGGATGAAAGTGAGACAGATAGGGACAGAGTTAAAAGAGGGGGCGAAAGAGAATGAGGGAAAGGAAAGGAGGAAAGGTTGGTGGGATGAAGAATGCGAAGAGAAGAAGAGAGGTCAAGGAGAATGTTGAGAAAGTGGAGAAATGGAGGGGAAGGAGGGGAAGGTTATAGGAAGGCGAGAGCGAAGTATAAGATGATATGCAGGGAGAAAAGCGAAAAGGAGAACGAGAGATGGGTGAAGGAAGCTCAAGAGGTGAGGACGGAAAAAGAGGTGTGGAGAATAATAAACAGGGACAGGAAAAGGAGGAAAGGGGTGAAGGAGGGAATAGAGTTGAAGGAATGGAGGGAGCATTTCATAAGGTTGCTAGGAGGATGGAGAAGAGAGTGTTAATAGGCGTCGATGGGAGGAGGGGGGAGGATGATGAGCCAGAGATGAGTAGGGAAGAAGTGAAGAGGACGATAGATAAATTGAAAGAGGGGAAAGCTGCGGGGGAGGATGGTGTGCTCAGCGAAATATGGAAGCATGGTAGGGAGAGGGTGGTAGAGTGGGTATGGAGGGTATGTGGTAGGGTGTGGAGAGGACAGGGGTGGCCAGATGTGTGGAAGGAAGGAGTTATAACCCCAATTGTAAAAAAGGGGACAGGGGATAAGGTGGAGGAGTATAGAGGGTGACGTTGATGCCAACGATTTATAAGGTATATGTGGGAGTTCTGACAGAAAGGCTAAGAGAGGAGATAGAGGGGAAGGAAATGGTACCACCGAGTCAAACAGGGTTCAGGAAGGAAACGGGAGTCATGGATAATATTTATGTAATAAATTATTTAGTGAATAGACAGCTGGAAAGGAAGGGCGGGCTACCTTTTTGGACCTAAAGGCGGCGTTTGACTCGGTGGATAGGAAGGTGTTTGAAGTGTTGTGAGAAAGAGGGGTGAGGGAGGGACTAAAGAGTAGGGCAGAGAAGATTTACAGGGAAACGAGGAGTAAGGTGAGGGTAGGGGAGAGTTTTTGGATGGCGAGTGGGGTGAGGCAGGGCTGTCCACTGAGTCCGTGTCTCTTCAACCTGGTGATAGAGGATGTAGAGGAAAAGTTGAGGAAAGGGGGATCGGGGGAATAAGGCTGGAGGAAGAAGGTGTTCTGTCTGGCCTATGCGGACGACATGATGTTGTTGGCGGAGAGTGAGGAGGGGATGGTGCACATGCTGGGGAAGATGGAGGGTATCCTAGATAGGAAAAAGTTGGAAGTGAACATGGAAAAGAAGAAGATGATGAGATTCAGAAAGAGAGGGGGGAGAATGGCGGAAGTGAAGTAGAGTTGGAAGGGAAAGAGAATCGAGGAGATGAAGGAATTTTCCTATCTAGGATACAGAATGCAGACGAATGGGGGTCAGGATGCGCACGTAAGGGAAAGAATCAGGAAAGCGGGAGCATTGGTCAGGCAGGTCTGGGGAATAGGGAAAAGAAGGTTTGCAGGGGATTGGGAGAGAAGGATATGGCCATATGAGAGATTGGTGGGACGGAGATGGGGTATGGGGCGGAGATATGGGGGTGGAGGGAGCGGAAAGAAGTGGAAGCAATGCAAGAGAGGTGGATAAGGTGGATACTGGGGGAAGACAGGTGTACCCCAGGATATCTGATCAGGGAGGAGGTGAAAAAGGATAAATTTAGGATGGGAACTGGGAGAAGGGCGGTGAATTATGAGAGGAGAGTGGAGGAGGGGAGGAGTGGAGTACTGGCGAGAACATGCTGGGAGGAAATGAAAAAGAGGATAACGGAGGGAAAAGAGCTATCGGGCTGGGAGGAGGAGGGAAGGAAATTCTGGGAGGAGAGGGGTAGGGATATAAAGGGAAGTGGCGGAAGGGAGAAGAGAGGGGTGGGAAGTTTATGAAGGTTGGGAATAAAGGGACAGGGAGTTGCAGAGGGAGGAAAGAGAGAAAAGGATTAGAGGGGGGGAATTACAATAAGTGGTATGAGGACATAGGAGGATAAGGGGTGCCTGAGTATCTGAGGAACGAATAGGGGGAGAGTAGGTGGAGGAGAGTGGTGAGATTTAGGATGAATAATGAAATGAGAGGGGCAAGGTATTGGGGGGCAGAGGAGAGGAGGAGGTGTAGGTTGTGTGGGGAGGGTGAGGAGACGTGGGAGCATGTGTTATGAGAATGTAGGATAAAGGAAGATGGGGACAGTTGGTGGGGGAGAATGAGGGAAGTGTTGGGGTAGGGAGGGGAAGGTGATCGGTGGATGAGGGAGCTGGAAAGGAAAAGATGGGAATAAAGGGTGGGGGTGGAAGGGGGGAATAGAAGAATGAGAGTGTGAATCTGAAAGGAGATGAATGTTTGTATATATGTGGTACCGGGAGCCCGTTGTAAGGATCGAGTCAGAGAGAAAAAGTGGAGTGTATGAGCAGAAAGGGCGCAGGTAAAAAGGAAAGGGAAAAAGGGGAGGAGGAAGAAAAGATAGGGCGAACAGGTGAGAGGTTAGGAAAAGAGACAGCAGGTAGAAAGAGATGAAGTCGGGGAAAGAGGTGACATCTACTGACGGTAGAAGAAGAGAATAGAAGTAGATAGATAAAGTAGATTGGAGTTAGGCAAGGTAATGGGAGACGAAAGTGAGGCAGAAGACGGGAGACTTAGCACTGCTAGCACAGAGTCAAAAAGGGTGGGGAGACCAAGCAATGCGACGCGGCTTTTGAGAGAGAGAGAGAAGAATCAGAGCCTTGGCGCGCTGGTAGATCCATGGAAACGAAAGAGAGATAATGACGAGACGGTAGAAGCCAGCGTCACGAGTACAATGAGTATGGAGGATGAAGAAGCAGCGGTATTTGCGAAATGCAGGAAAATTGCGAGATTCCCGGAAGAAAAGGTACAGGATTGGAAAATGGAGAGGGAAGTAGAAAGTCTGAGAGAGGAAGTGAGGAGTAGCATGAGTAACATTAGAGCAGAGAATGAAAATCTTAGAGCAGAAATAAACGAGATAAGAAATGAACTTAAAAAGAATGAGGAGGAGTGGGAAAAAGAGAAAAAAGAATTACAGGAAAAAATAAGTCAACTAGAGAAAAAGTTAGAAGAAAAAGAGAGAGGAGATACAGAAACAGAGGGAACGAATAGAAAGAAAGAGGAGGAAGAAAAAGGATGGAAAGAAAGAATAAAAGATATGGAATGGGTGATGGAAAAAAAGGAGCGGGAAGAAAGAAAAGCAAATATTGTGATAAAGGGTACCAGAGTGGAGGAAGGAAAGGAAAAAGAGGCAGCAGAAAAGCTAGTGAGAGAGATAGGTGTAGATGTGGAAATAAAAGAAGTGTGGGGAATTAAGATGAACAGAAGGAAGTCAGCGGAAATGTTGATTGTCAAGCTGGGAAATTTCAACCAAAAGAAAATCGTGATGCAAAACAAAAAGAAGCTCTGGGGTAGAGAAGAAAGAATAGAAGATGATCTAACGTGGAGAGAAAGAAAGATGAAGTGGACGTTATGGGAAAGAGCCAAATTGGCTGAAAAAGAAGGAAACACAGTGAAAATAGGATATGGGAAATTGTGGATAAATGGGGAGAAATGGGACTGGGACGAGAAAAGAGAAAAGCTAGTAGCACCCAGAACTCAGGCGACAGGGAAAACGCAAAGTGGGATAGAAAAGGAAACGAAAAAGGAAGAAGACGAAGAGGATAGTGAGCAGGCAGAGATAACGGAGGAGGAGGTAGTATACGAACCGTGGAAGGTATCAAGAGGTCGAGCAAGAGGAAGAGGAGGGAATTTCAACTGGGGGAGAGGAAGGGGAGAAGGGGCGAAACGAGCCTGGGGAGGAGGGTGGAGTGGAAGAGGTCAGGGACAGAGGGACGAGTAAAGGGGCAAGAGCAGAGCAAAAATAGATCGAAAGAAAAGAAGGAAACAAAAAAGGGAAAGGAAGTAGGAAAGTAGCCTTCTGGAACGTGGCAGGATTAGCAAGAAAAGACAGGGATTTTTGGGAAAGGCTGTAGGAATGGGACGTAATGGTACTAAACGAGACATGGGTAGAGAAAAAAGAGTGGGAAAAAATAAGAAACAATTTTCCGAAGGGATATACATGGGAGGCGCAATTTGCAAAAAAAGAACACAAAAAAGGCAGAGCAATAGGGGGATTGGTAATGGAGGTCAGAAAAGAATTAGTAGAGGAGAAGAAGGAGAAAAAGGAAAATCAGGAGGAGGGAATGATTGTAGGAGAAATGAAAGTTATAGGAGAGAAGTGGGCGATTATTGGGCTATACGTAAACGGAAACATGGAAAGAAAAATGAAAAAAGTAAAAGAATATGTGGAGAGCGAAGGAAAGAGTAAAAAGATATTAACAAGGGGAGATCTGAACGCAAGAACAGGGGAGGAAGGTGGAGGCTATTGAGGAGGAAAGGAGAAGGATGAGCAGAGAAGAAGGTCGAAGGACAAAAAAGTAAACGGGGAAGGGAATAAGCTGATAAAAAAAATAGAGGATTTGGGGTGGTCGATATTGAATGGAAACACGAAAGGCGATGAAGAGGGTGAGGTAACTTACATAGGTGGGCGAGGGGAGACTGTGATAGACTACGTGATAGGTGATAACCAGGCTAGAGAAAAAGTGAAGAGCATGGAAGTAGGAGATAGGATAGACTCTGATCACCTTCCAATAATAATCGAAATAGAATCGAAAAGATGGGAAAGAAAAAAAGAGAGAAAGATGAAAAAAGTAGCAAGAGGTGACTGGTCGAGGGAAGGGAAGGAAAGATTTAGAAGAGGAATAAGGTGGGAAGAAGAATCGGATAAGGAGATAAACGAAGAAGTAGAGGATAGATTGAACGAGATAAGAAGGATGGTGGAAGAGGAAGAAAGTAACACAGGGAGAGAGAGAAAGAAAAGAAAAGGATGGTGGGACGAGGAAGCGAAAGATAAAAAAAAGAAAGTTAGAACGATGCTCAGACAGAGGAAAAAAGGAAAAGCATGTGGGGAGGACTACAGAAAGGAAAGGAAAGAGTATAACAAGTTGTGTGAGGAAAAGAAGCAAGAGGAGAACGATAGATTCATCAAAGAGGCAGAAGAAGCCACAACGGAAAGTAAAGTATGGGAAGTGGTGAATAGAGAAAGAAGGAAGAGAAGGAGGATAGACGAAAAGATAGAAAAAGGCGAATGGAAAGCTCGCTTCATGAGATTACTGGGAGGGGTGAAGAAGAAGACGGTCGCGGAGAACACAAGAGAAAGGAGGGATGAGGATGAGGAACCAGCGATAGAAAAACAGGAAATAAGAAAAGCAATAACGAAACTAAAATATGGAAAAGCGCCAGGGGCGATGAAATAGTGAATGAGGTATGGAGGTACGGAGGACAAGAGACAGAGGAATGGGTATGAAAAACTTGGAATAGAATATGGAAAGGGGAGGGATGGCCTGAGGCATGGAAAGAAGGGTGGATAGTACCAATCTTTAAATGTGGGGAAGGGAAAAAAAGTGGAAGAGTACAGAGGGGTGACTTTGATGCCGTCATTATATAAGACTTACGTGACGGTGCTAGCAGGAAGGTTAGAAGAGAAAATGGAGAGAAAGAATATGATTCCGCAAAACCAAACAGGCTTCAGAAAGGGAATGGGGACGGTGGATAATATATATGTATTAAACCACCTATTGAATAGGAGAATAAACAGGAGAAAAGGAGGAATGGTAGTAATGTTTATAGATTTGAAGGCAGCTTTCGACTGATTAGGTGAATAGAAATGTACTATGAGAGGCAATGAGGGAAAGAGGGGTCAGAAGCGAATTGATAGAGAGGGTAAGAGAAATTTACAGAGAAAATAAAAACAGGGTGAAAGTAGGAGGAGAAGCTGGCGACGAGTTCTGGGCGGCGACGAGAGTTAGACAGAGTTGCCCATTGAGTTCATTCCTTTTCAATTTACTAACGGCAGACATGGAGGAGGAAATGAGTAAAGCAGGCGAGATCGGAGGGATAAAATTGGGAGGGATAAGGACATATACGCTAGCATATGCGGATGACGTAGCGGTATTGGCGGAGAATGAGGAAGGAATGTTGGCACTGATTAGAAGACGGAAGATACTTAGTCAGGAAGAACTTACTCTGAATGCAAAGAAAACAAAAATAATGAGATATAGAAAGGGAGCGGGAAGGAGTAGGAAAGTAGAATGGAAATGGAAAGGGGAAAACATAGAGGAAGTGAAAGAGTTCATGTATGTGGTAATGAAAAATGGTGGACAGGAAGCACACGTAAGGGACAGAGTAAAAACAGCAGGGGTAGTTATGAAGCAGGTATGGGGAATAAGGAAGAGAATGTTTGGCAAGGACTGGGAGAGAAGGATGTGGTTGTTTAACAGGTTGGTGTGGCCGGTGGTTGAGTATGCGGCGGAGATATGGGGATGGAGAGAGTGGAAAAGAATAGAAGCGTTACAGGAAAGATACATCAGATGGACGATAGGAGTAGATTGGAGAACGCCAGGGTATATGATAAGAGAAGAATTAATGAGAGAAAAGTTGAGGACGAAGGCGGGGGAAAGAGCGTGGAATTTTAAAAGACGATTAAAGCAGGGTAAAGGTAGCGAACTGGCGAGAAGGTGTTGGAAGGAAGTAAAAGAGAGAAGGAGAAGGGGGCAAGTCTATCGGGATGGGAAGAGGAGAGGAATAAATTCATAAGTGAGTGGACAGAGCAAGACGTTGGAGTAGAGGAAGGCAGAGAGAGAGAGAGAGAGACAAGCAATAGGATATGAGGAAATTTCGAAGTCTACTGCTTGTCCCTCTCCTCCCATTCTCTGAATCCCTTGTTCCCTCTCCCATCCTCCTATCACTTCCTTCCTGTCCTCCTCCCAACCCGACACCCTCTCTTCCCTTTCCATCCTATCCTTTACCTCCCTCCATCATATCCTTGCTAGCTCGCTTCCTGCTCTGCTTTTCAGCCTTTTTTCAAAATTCCATGCCCTTCTAACCGCTCTCGTACTTAACTTTAGTCTCTCCAGTTCCTCCCTCACTAAATATCCCGGTGTCCTCCAGACTACCCCCAATACCCATCTAATATATTTCTCTTGCAATGCCTCTACCTCCTTCCACTCCCTCCACCCCCATAATTCTGCTGCATATTCCGTTACTGTCCATACCAGCCTGTCAAATAATCACATCCTTCTTTCCCAGTCCTTTCCAAATCTCCTCTTCCCAATTCCCCATACCTGCCTCATTACAACTGTTGCTTTTCTCACTCTATCTTTCACATATGCGTCCTGTCCTCCATTTCTTGATACAACGTACCTTAGATATTTAAACTCTTTCACCTCTTCTATCAGTTCATCTCTCCATCTCCACTCCACCATCTTGAGCCTTCCCCCTCCCCTCCTGCATCTCATCACCTTCGTTTTCTTCACATTCAGCGTCAGTCTTTTCGCTTTGAAGTACTTATTCAATCTCCTAATCATCACCTTCATTCCCTCCTCGTTCTCCGCTACCAGTGCTACGTCGTCCGCGTATGCTAACGAATATACCCTCCTTTCCCCTACTCTCATTCCCTCTGATCGCCCCGCCCTGCTCATTTCCTCCTCTAACTCATTGGGCATCCTTGCCTCATCCCCTTCACCGTTCAAAACACGTCTGTTACCTCCCTTCCTATCTACTCTGTTTTTTGTCTCTCTGTACACCTCCTCAATTCTCCTCACTAGTCCCTCCCTCACCCCCATCTCCCTCATCGTCGCCCACATTACTTTCCTATTCACCGAGTCGAATGCAGCCTTTAAATCTATGAATAGAATTACCATTCCCCCTTCTTTCTACTCACTCTTCTATTTATCATGTGATTCAGCACATATATATTGTCCAGCGTTCCCATTCCTCTTCCAAACCCTGTCTGATTCTGCATCACTAGACCCTTTCTTTCTATTTCCTCCTCCAATCTTCTACCCAATATCAACGCATAGATCTTATATAGGATCGGCATTAACATTACCCCTCTGCATTCCTCTACCTTTTTTCCGTCTCTGCTCTTCACTATCAGCACTATCCATATCCTTCCTTCCAGGCCTCTGGCCACCCTCCACCCTCCCATACCTTGTTGCATATTCTCCCTACCCATTCCTCTAGCTCCTGCCCTCCGTACCTCCAAACCTCGCTTTCTATATTATCCCTAATATTATAATATAAATATTATATCCCTAATATTATAATATATATATTATATATAAATAATATATTTATATTATCCCCTCCTGGTGCACAAGTTTTTGAAATGTTCTTCCACCTCTCCTGCTCTATCCCCTCATTCGCGGTTTTCTGCTTTTTCCTTTCTCTCTTTATTACTCCCCATACCCTATTTTCTGTCCTTGCTTCCTCTACTTCTTTCGCGAATCTCTCATTTTCTTCTCTCTTCTTTGCCTCACATAGTTTATTATACTCTCCTCTCGTTTTTCTATATTCCTAGACACTCAATTTTCCCTTCCTCCATTTCCTCAATACCTTCCTTACCTCCTCCTTTTTTCTTTTCGTCTCCTCGTCCCACCCCTTTTTTCTTCTCTCCCCCCTCTCGCTTTCGCCCTGTTCCTCAATTAACCTTCTTATTTCTCGCAACCTCTTTTCTATGGCCTCGTCTATATTTCCTTCTATTTCACCCATCCACCTGGTACCTCTTCTAAATCTTTCCCTTCCCTTCCTGGTCCAGTCTCCTCTCATCGCCCCCTTCTCCTCCCTCTTGCCTCTCTTTTCCCACCTTATCGCTTTTACTTCTACTATTACTGAGTGGTGATCCGAGTCTATTCTATCTCCGACTTCTAGCTCTCTTATTCTTTCTCTAACCTCATTGTCTCCTATCACATAGTCTATAACCGTCCCACCCCTCGATCCTACGTATATCAACTCTCCTTCCTCATCACCTCTCGTGTCCCCTTTCATTATCGACCACCCTATCTCTTCTATTCCTTCTATTAGCTTCTTTCCTTCCGCGTTTACTATCTTGTCCTTGGATTTTCTGCTTCTTTCCTCCCTTCTCTGGCTACCCCAATATCCTCCCCCTTCCTCCCCCGTTCTTGCATTAAAATCTCCCCCTACAATTATCTTGCTTTTCCGTTCTTCTCTCTCTACCAATTCCCTTATTTTTTCCATCTTTCTTTCTATGTCATTCCTCACATATACTCCTATCACCGTCCACTTCCCCCCCCCCGATTTTTATTCTTTCTTCCACCCATCCTTCTTCCTTCTGCGCCACTCCTCCTCCGCCTTCTCCACCAATTCTTTCCTTATTCCCATCGCCATCCCCCCTATTGCTCTTCTTTTTCTATGCTCCTTTTTCGCATGCTGTTTATGCCATACGTATCCCTTCGGCAACCTGTTTTCAACTTAACTCCACCCTTTTTCCTCCACCCACGTCTCACTTAGCACTATTACGTCCCATTGCTTAATCCCTACACAGAAATCCTCGTCTTTCCTTGCCATCCCTACTACATTCCAGAAGGCTATCTTCCATCCCCCACTCCCTTTGCTTTCTATTCCTGCTCC
Source organism: Dolichovespula saxonica (assembly GCA_911387935.1). Lineage (NCBI taxonomy): Eukaryota > Metazoa > Arthropoda > Insecta > Hymenoptera > Vespidae > Dolichovespula > Dolichovespula saxonica. The sequence continues at coordinate 4,690,485 of OU427011.1, forward strand.
CGCCACCCTCCCGCACCCCAGCCTCTCCCCCTGTTTAAATACCTCCTCGCCCCTCTCTCTCTCTTGCACCCCCTCTACCCCTCTCTATCCTGATCCATTTTCCCTGTCCATCTTCCTCCTCTCCTGTGCCTGTCTTCTCCTCTTCACTTCCCCTCCCTCTCTGCCTGTGTATCTTTGCTTCCTCTTCTTCCCTTCCCTTCTCTACCGCCACTAGCGTCTCTTTTTCCTCATCCCAACTTCATCTCTTACCATCTATCCACGCCTTCGCGTATTTCACCCTCACTCTTTTTCCCTTTCTCTCCTCCTCAGCTGCAATCTCTTATCTTCCATTTCATCCTTTTTTCTTTCCAAATTAAATCGTCCCCTATTCTCTCCTCCCTTCCCCAGAACTTCCTTTTGTTCTCCATTACTTTTCTTTTTTGCTCGAAACTACCTAACTTTGCTATTAGCATCCCTCTTGTCCTGCTTCCTCTTCCCCCTATTCCTCTGATATGCTTTACCTCGGCCTCTACTCCTATTTCCGCTAGTAATTTCTTTATTGTTTCTGATTCTTTTCCTCTTTCTGTCCTGACTTCTATCACTAATATGTTGTCTTTCCTCAACTCCCTTTCCCTCCTCTCTATTGCCTATTCCATTTCTTTTATTCTTTCCTTACAGCCCCAGCTTTCCTCCTCCCTGCTCCCTATTTCCTCCCCTTCTGCGCTTTCCTTGCCTTTACCCCCTTCTTCCCGCATTTCTCTTTCTTCTGTTCCCTTCCCTCTCTTCTCCTTCTCCTCAACTCTTTTTTCTAGCTCCATTATCCTCTCTATTAGCACACTATTTTCCGCTGCTTACTTTGCCTCCCTTTTCCTTCCTTCTTCTCTTATTTTTCCAATTTCCGCTCTTATTTCTTCCTCCCTTCTCTGCGCCTCTTTCCTGAAGCCCTCTATTTCCCTATCTCCCCTCCCTCCGTGCCCCGTCACCTCCGGCGATCTGTGTATTTTCCTCGCCTTCGCAAATACCATGTATTCTCTGGGTCTTTGTCACTTCCCTGTCACTCATCCCTTCCCTCTCCCCTACATCTTCCGCACTATCTCTTTTCCTCTTCCATAACTCCGTTAACGAGCCTGTGCTTTGCCTTCTTTCCCTTTCCTTCATTAGCATTATCGCGTTGCACGGCCTGCCTAGCTTCCTTGCCTCTACTCTTACACTCTCCCCCGCCACCTCGATCGTCTTGTCATCCATCGCCTATCCACTACTCGCTCTGTTTTACCTTCTCCTGCCTTTCTTCCTACCTTCTTCCTTCCCCCTAGATGTCACTAGGTACCTGTCAAACTTGTCCTTTCCCGCCTATACAACTCACCGGTTCTTTCTAACCTCACTCTTTTCCCACACCTTTCTTTTCCCTTATTTTTTTATTTGGACCAGCCGCCACTTTCCCCTTTTTAATTGCGCTTAGCCACCCCTATCCTGCACCCCTTTTTACTCATTCTTATTCTTTCACTCCCTTTTTTTCTTGTCTTTTCCTCACATCTCTTTACGTTTGTTCTCACTCTGATTGAATTACAAACGGAACCCCGGGTGTAATTTAATAATTCAATTGATTTTATATTTATTAAATTTAATACTTAAATGTGTATAAATTTAACAATTTAAATGTGTATAAGTTAATTAAATTTGATTATTCAAATGTGTACAAATTTAATAGCTTAAATGTGTGTAAATTAATTAAATTTAATGATTAGAATGTGTCTACATTTAAGATTTAATATTTGTTTATATTAATTAAATTTAATACTCTAAATGTGTATAAATTTTTTAATTTCAATGTGTGCAAATTTATAATTTAATTGTGGTTATATTAATTAAATTTAATACTTTAAATGTGCATAAATTTAATAATTTAAATGTGTGTAAATATAATAGTTTAAATGTGTGTAAATTAATTAAATTTGATAATTTAAATGTGTGTAAATTAATTGTACTATATTGTATTGTTTTGTTTATTTAATGGTTCTCCTTAGGGTTACATGACTTTCGTACTCCACTATACATTTCCAATACATTTTACTTACATTTTCAAACTTAATTTACCTTAAACTTATCCTATTTTAACCTCTTATTCTTACATTTTATTTATTATTTTTACATTTTTTGTTTACTCTCTCTTCTCTCTCTCTCAACGCTCTTAGTTCTTAAAATTATCATAGCTTCCTCTTATTTCTCCTTTCTCTTATACCTTATCCTTATCCCCATCCTTATTCCTATCCTTATCCTATTCCATATTCATTCCGCTCCGCTATTTTCCGTTTCCCATTCGCTTCTTCCATTCCTCTTTCTCCCTTCTCTTATACTTTCTATCTCTCCCATCCACTCCTCTTCTTCCCCTACCACTCCTAGCACTTCCATTCCTGCCAGCTTTCTTTTCTCTCCTCACCTCCTAAGCAGTCATCCCTTACATGTTCCCAAGTCTCCTTTTCCATTCCACATAGCCTGCATTTCCTTTCTTCTTCATCTTTCCAGTATTTAGCTTCCTTCACTTCCCCCCTAGTCTGAACCTCGCTATCCTTTGCCACCTAGTTTCCCCCCATCCTTTCCTCAGATATGCTGGCACGCCATCCCCCTTTATCGCCTTGTACCGTTTGTTGTAGCTTGATACCCATATTTTCTCCCATCTTTCTTCCTTTTGTCTTTGTCTGTCCTTCCTCTCTATTTCCTCATATCCTATTGCTTGTCTCTCTCTCTCTCTCTCTGCCTTCCTCTACTCCAACGTCTTGCTCTGTCCACTCACTTATGAATTTATTCCTCTCCTCTTCCCATCCCGATAGACTTGCCCCCTTCTCCTTCTCTCTTTTACTTCCTTCCAACACCTTCTCGCCAGTTCGCTACCTTTACCCTGCTTTAATCGTCTTTTAAAATTCCACGCTCTTTCCCCCGCCTTCGTCCTCAACTTTTCTCTCATTAATTCTTCTCTTATCATATACCCTGGCGTTCTCCAATCTACTCCTATCGTCCATCTGATGTATCTTTCCTGTAACGCTTCTATTCTTTTCCACTCTCTCCATCCCCATATCTCCGCCGCATACTCAACCACCGGCCACACCAACCTGTTAAACAACCACATCCTTCTCTCCCAGTCCTTGCCAAACATTCTCTTCCTTATTCCCCATACCTGCTTCATAACTACCCCTGCTGTTTTTACTCTGTCCCTTACGTGTGCTTCCTGTCCACCATTTTTCATTACCACATACATGAACTCTTTCACTTCCTCTATGTTTTCCCCTTTCCATTTCCATTCTACTTTCCTACTCCTTCCCGCTCCCTTTCTATATCTCATTATTTTTGTTTTCTTTGCATTCAGAGTAAGTTCTTCCTGACTAAGTATCTTCCGTCTTCTAATCAGTGCCAACATTCCTTCCTCATTCTCCGCCAATACCGCTACGTCATCCGCATATGCTAGCGTATATGTCCTTATCCCTCCCAATTTTATCCCTCCGATCTCGCCTGCTTTACTCATTTCCTCCTCCATGTCTGCCGTTAGTAAATTGAAAAGGAATGAACTCAATGGGCAACTCTGTCTAACTCTCGTCGCCGCCCAGAACTCGTCGCCAGCTTCTCCTCCTACTTTCACCCTGTTTTTATTTTCTCTGTAAATTTCTCTTACCCTCTCTATCAATTCGCTTCTGACCCCTCTTTCCCTCATTGCCTCTCATAGTACATTTCTATTCACCTAATCAGTCGAAAGCTGCCTTCAAATCTATAAACATTACTACCATTCCTCCTTTTCTCCTGTTTATTCTCCTATTCAATAGGTGGTTTAATACATATATATTATCCACCGTCCCCATTCCCTTTCTGAAGCCTGTTTGGTTTTGCGGAATCATATTCTTTCTCTCCATTTTCTCTTCTAACCTTCCTGCTAGCACCGTCACGTAAGTCTTATATAATGACGGCATCAAAGTCACCCCTCTGTACTCTTCCACTTTTTTTCCCTTCCCCACATTTAAAGATTGGTACTATCCACCCTTCTTTCCATGCCTCAGGCCATCCCTCCCCTTTCCATATTCTATTCCAAGTTTTTCATACCCATTCCTCTGTCTCTTGTCCTCCGTACCTCCATACCTCATTCACTATTTCATCGCCCCTGGCGCTTTTCCATATTTTAGTTTCGTTATTGCTTTTCTTATTTCCTGTTTTTCTATCGCTGGTTCCTCATCCTCATCCCTCCTTTCTCTTGTGTTCTCCGCGACCGTCTTCTTCTTCACCCCTCCCAGTAATCTCATGAAGCGAGCTTTCCATTCGCCTTTTTCTATCTTTTCGTCTATCCTCCTTCTCTTCCTTCTTTCTCTATTCACCACTTCCCATACTTTACTTTCCGTTGTGGCTTCTTCTGCCTCTTTGATGAATCTATCGTTCTCCTCTTGCTTCTTTTCCTCACACAACTTGTTATACTCTTTCCTTTCCTTTCTGTAGTCCTCCCCACATGCTTTTCCTTTTTTCCTCTGTCTGAGCATCGTTCTAACTTTCTTTTTTTTATCTTTCGCTTCCTCGTCCCACCATCCTTTTCTTTTCTTTCTCTCTCTCCCTGTGTTACTTTCTTCCTCTTCCACCATCCTTCTTATCTCGTTCAATCTATCCTCTACTTCTTCGTTTATCTCCTTATCCGATTCTTCTTCCCACCTTATTCCTCTTCTAAATCTTTCCTTCCCTTCCCTCGACCAGTCACCTCTTGCTACTTTTTTCATCTTTCTCTCTTTTTTTCTTTCCCATCTTTTCGATTCTATTTCGATTATTATTGGAAGGTGATCAGAGTCTATCCTATCTCCTACTTCCATGCTCTTCACTTTTTCTCTAGCCTGGTTATCACCTATCACGTAGTCTATCACAGTCTCCCCTCGCCCACCTATGTAAGTTACCTCACCCTCTTCATCGCCTTTCGTGTTTCCATTCAATATCGACCACCCCAAATCCTCTATTTTTTTTATCAGCTTATTCCCTTCCCCGTTTACTTTTTTGTCCTTCGACCTTCTTCTCTGCTCATCCTTCTCCTTTCCTCCTCAATAGCCTCCACCTTCCTCCCCTGTTCTTGCGTTCAGATCTCCCCTTGTTAATATCTTTTTACTCTTTCCTTCGCTCTCCACATATTCTTTTACTTTTTTCATTTTTCTTTCCATGTTTCCGTTTACGTATAGCCCAATAATCGCCCACTTCTCTCCTATAACTTTCATTTCTCCTACAATCATTCCCTCCTCCTGATTTTCCTTTTTCTCCTTCTTCTCCTCTACTAATTCTTTTCTGACCTCCATTACCAATCCCCCTATTGCTCTGCCTTTTTTGTGTTCTTTTTTTGCAAATTGCGCCTCCCATGTATATCCCTTCGGAAAATTGTTTCTTATTTTTTCCCACTCTTTTTTCTCTACCCATGTCTCGTTTAGTACCATTACGTCCCATTCCTACAGCCTTTCCCAAAAATCCCTGTCTTTTCTTGCTAATCCTGCCACGTTCCAGAAGGCTACTTTCCTACTTCCTTTCCCTTTTTTGTTTCCTTCTTTTCTTTCGATCTATTTTTGCTCTGCTCTTGCCCCTTTACTCGTCCCTCTGTCCCTGACCTCTTCCACTCCACCCTCCTCCCCAGGCTCGTTTCGCCCCTTCTCCCCTTCCTCTCCCCCAGTTGAAATTCCCTCCTCTTCCTCTTGCTCGACCTCTTGATACCTTCCACGGTTCGTATACTACCTCCTCCTCCGTTATCTCTGCCTGCTCACTATCCTCTTCGTCTTCTTCCTTTTTCGTTTCCTTTTCTATCCCACTTTGCGTTTTCCCTGTCGCCTGAGTTCTGGGTGCTACTAGCTTTTCTCTTTTCTCGTCCCAGTCCCATTTCTCCCCATTTATCCACAATTTCCCATATCCTATTTTCACTGTGTTTCCTTCTTTTTCAGCCAATTTGGCTCTTTCCCATAACGTCCACTTCATCTTTCTTTCTCTCCACGTTAGATCATCTTCTATTCTTTCTTCTCTACCCCAGAGCTTCTTTTTGTTTTGCATCACGATTTTCTTTTGGTTGAAATTTCCCAGCTTGACAATCAACATTTCCGCTGACTTCCTTCTGTTCATCTTAATTCCCCACACTTCTTTTATTTCCACATCTACACCTATCTCTCTCACTAGCTTTTCTGCTGCCTCTTTTTCCTTTCCTTCCTCCACTCTGGTACCCTTTATCACAATATTTGCTTTTCTTTCTTCCCGCTCCTTTTTTTCCATCACCCATTCCATATCTTTTATTCTTTCTTTCCATCCTTTTTCTTCCTCCTCTTTCTTTCTATTCGTTCCCTCTGTTTCTGTATCTCCTCTCTCTTTTTCTTCTAACTTTTTCTCTAGTTGACTTATTTTTTCCTGTAATTCTTTTTTCTCTTTTTCCCACTCCTCCTCATTCTTTTTAAGTTCATTTCTTATCTCGTTTATTTCTGCTCTAAGATTTTCATTCTCTGCTCTAATGTTACTCATGCTACTCCTCACTTCCTCTCTCAGACTTTCTACTTCCCTCTCCATTTTCCAATCCTGTACCTTTTCTTCCGGGAATCTCGCAATTTTCCTGCATTTCGCAAATACCGCTGCTTCTTCATCCTCCATACTCATTGTACTCGTGACGCTGGCTTCTACCGTCTCGTCATTATCTCTCTTTCGTTTCCATGGATCTACCAGCGCGCCAAGGCTCTGATTCTTCTCTCTCTCTCTCAAAAGCCGCGTCGCATTGCTTGGTCTCCCCACCCTTTTTGACTCTGTGCTAGCAGTGCTAAGTCTCCCGTCTTCTGCCTCACTTTTGTCTCCCATTACCTTGCCTAAATCCAATTTACTTTACCTATCTACTTCTATTCTCTTCTTCTACCGTCAGTAGATGTCACCTCTTTCCCCGACTTCATCTCTTTCTTCCTGCTGTCTCTTTTCCTAACCTCTCACCTGTTCGCCCTATCTTTTCTTCCTCCTCCCCTTTTTTTCTTTCCTTTTTACCTGCGCCCTTTCTGCTCATACACTCCACTTTTTCTCTCTAACTCTATCTTCGCTTCTTATACACACTCTCTTTTTCACCGTTATTATTATTCATTTACTCATTTTATCTCACAAGCACAACTTGCAGCAATCACAGCGGAAGCGGAAGTCTAATTAAAATGGCTGGGTTGCGAAACACAGAAAAGTTGAATATAGATTCATATAACATTTAATTAAAAGAAACAAAACAAGAAAAGAAAAAAAAGAAAACAATCATATTGTGTTAATAGTTGTATTTAAAATCATATATGTTGCACATAAAGCATTGAGGGATCCAAACCAGTGTAATCTCTTTTACTCCATTAAAATGGAGTTAATATAATAAATATTTAATTTTTTGTTAATGTAGAGGTATAATGTATTCTGGTTTGGATATTTTCACAAGCAGTAACATATATAATACACATCATGCATAAAATGTTATTCTGCACTGCTTTCGTCATTTTGTCGATAATCCTATTTGTTGCATACCATATGGATTTGGGTCTTGGTAAGCAATCCACTTAACAAAATACATGTATTCTGTGATAGAATTTATATTTGAAAATATTCCTATCTGTAATTTAGTATCTACATTTTTAAATTTTGTGTCTATTGACATATATATTTAAATCTAAATTAGATCTTTTTTATTTTAGCAAGTATTTACTTTGCCATTAGGGTGAAAGATACGTAGCATTAGCAGATTATTGCGCTGTTGAGCAATCTGAAGTCACTATGCATGAAGGTGACATTTTAGAACTTCTGAAAGTTGGTTGCGCAGGTTGGTGGTTTGTTAAACTCATAAGGACAGGTGTTGAAGGATGGGCATCCGTCGTTTATTTGGAACCAATGAATCGGAAAACATCAGGCAGTTCTTTGTCAGTAAATAGTCAAGAGACTATATGAAATAGACAATTAACACATTAGGTTGACTAATGTGTTACCATTAATCCATTACTTTTTTTCAAGAGGAATATACAAAGAAGACACAATGATATTCTCTTCTATATAGATTTCAGCTAATGGTTTGTATATGGACTCATACTTTTCTGGTAAGATATTGTGACATGCATTTGGATAACCTTTACTTCATTTTTTAAACATGTCCAATATCAGACATGGAATGATATATATTGAGACGAGGAAGATTTGTTGGATTTTAATTATTGAGAAAGAAGGAGATAATTTATTATACTTGATAATGTAAGAATGTATGAGAGAAATGAATTTGATAATTGCATTGCATTAAACTATTTGCAATGTTTCTTGAATAAATAACGTTTATATTAATACAAAAATGTACCTACTATTGGATATATCTATGTGAAGTTAGAGAAAGACATTGTATTGTACAAAAAATATCTCGGTGATGAATTCCCAAAAATATGTGCACGCACATATGTATACTTAGAATTAAACAATCGCATTTGTTTAATAAGGAATATGCAGATTTTAAGTCTATATTACACATTAAAGCAATAGAATGAGGAGGTAAAGCTGCTGATTTATATGAATATCATCCTTGCAATGTTATTCAATAATATTTTAACAAATGCAAACTAAAGGTAAAGTTTGGTAAAGTAGTCTTAACATGTGACCTGTACAATTAGTCATATGGGTTATATGCAAATATTCCAAAGTTACTACCATTAAATAGAGTATTATTGTTTAATATACCATTCATATGAATGTGTGATTGTCATTTTCTTTGATATTAAAAAGACAGAAGTGTATGTAACTGGATAAATGCAATATATTTTCCTTGTACTCTTTTTCACGATATTCGTCAAGATTATGAGTTTGTACTTTTAGAATAGAATTATTATCTAGTTTCTTCCCATATAAGCAATATAGTACAATTTAGATGAGATATTTTTTAAGTATTATTACGCGGTATATTTATATATATATATATAATAGAATATTTGCATAATATCGGAAAATGATCACTTTGCCTTGAGAAGTGAAATGTGTGATACATACAATGTTATTTTTCATACTTCTGTGATTAATTATTTTACACACATGCAGAAGTATTTAGTTATAATATATTGCCATTTTTAGGATATTACATAATATTGTTAATAAGTTATTGCGACCAAATAAGTGAACATTTTCAAGAATCATGAATAAAATTTGGCTGATAAAAATGTTAAATTATATGCAAAATGAAATTATTGTGAGATGTACACAATTCTTCTAGATGATAACATGTTAATACCAAGTATCATGCAATATTTAAAAAAATAAAATAAAATAAAAAATAATTTGACTACGATAATATCTCTAATCTTAAAAATACATTATATTTTAGGAATCAAATAGACAGTCTCAGTTTTAGTAAAATGCGTAATCCACAAACAAATTCATAATAATAACATGTGTACATATAATTTGTACTCGGAGTTTGTATGGACATAAATAACACAATTTAACTTAAAAAGCGTCTATCTGCTTTCTTTCACTAAGAACTATGTGCATTAAATCAACGGTATTATCTATAAAAAAAATTATTACTTGATAAGTTTTATTTAAATTACATTTTTCACACTAAATACAGGGTTCCAATGTAATTATAAGACATATATATTTATTAAATATGAATTATTTATTTTTGCAATCTACGACAAATAGAAAAGCAAAATATAGAAAACATAAAATTTATGTAATTTATATAGTGTTACGATTATTATCTATTATATTTGTTATTTACTATATCAAAGAGTTCAAATGCAATAGAAATTTGTAGTTTATATATTTTTATCCATTTTCACGCCATCCTCATAATAATTCTAAAATTTTGATCAGATAAACTAAATCTATTTAATTATATATTTTATTCATATTTTTATTAGATTTTCTTTAAAAGTATTAAAATAAGTAATTATATTTGAATAAAACATGATATTATCCAAGTCTATGTTTGCATACGAGAAAAATTTTAAATACTGAGTAATGTAAGCTCGACGATTTAGCAGATATTATTTATAATAGGTAACAACAAGTTTACCTGCATAATACAGCTTTACGTGAATAGAGGTTTTATATGTTTGTGCTGTTAAAAAAATAATTTTAATTCTAGTACCTAAGTATGTTCATATAATCTTAGCAAAATATAATCTTTTATTTATACTTTAGTTAGAAAACAAGCTTAACTATCCATAAGTAGAAAAAGTGATTTAATCATTAAAAAAGATTTTATAGCAACTATACATATATAAACAATAATCTTGTCCACTGTTAAATGATATTATTCAACTTTTAAACATTTTGTGAACATGATAACAATTCACAATAATAATATAACAATATCGCCATATTTCCCTAAATACACTGGCAAATATAAACAGATTCTTGCATACAAATTCTTGTTGTAGGTAATCTTGAAACTATAATAAGAGTTAAGATCTGAAACATTATAGATGTTTGCAGATCAATGAGCTCTTGTTGCTATAGTGAGATCAACTGCTTTGTACTAAAGGGTTCCTTTTGTTGTTCCTTTGAGAAAAAAAGGAATAAATTATATTTTTACACATAATTTGGATGTTGAAATTGCTTCTATTTGCTATAAATGCTATTATATATTGACATATACAGATTTCTCAATTCATATACTTAAGAACAGTTATAAGAAAACTAATTATATGGGATTTTACTTTGGGGAACAAAATTCTGGATTTATCCTATAGTATGGTAATAAACGGCCATATATTTTTCTGGAGTATTATGGTATATTATTTATGACATGGATACATTTAAAATTAATTTTTTTCTTGAAGCAATAGAATTTTGATTCTCAAAGACATAAACAAAATCAAATTTATAACGACGCTAACAAAATTTGTTATTTTATTTTAGATCAATATTTTTATAATAATTAATTTTAGCTATACGTTTAATATAAATTGTATGTTGCTTCACGAAAATGTTCATTCAAAGATAAAAACATATTACAGAATTTAATATAAAATGCAAATTATTTTGCATTTATTTTCCTACTTCCTATGTATATTTTTAAACAAATATAAGGGAGATCAGGTATAATATATCTTAGTCATTTGTTGCGTTGTGTTTTTATTTTTTATTATTTCTTTTTTTCTTAGTAATTGTTTGTTTTTATGTGGGATCATGTTATTAAAAGTAATAAATGATATTATTGTGTAAGATATATGTATACTTGGAAATCTAATTGACTTTAAAATCATTTTTAAACGGATACATAATGAATCTATATTTTGATCATGTTCTTAGACGTAATAAAAGGTCATGGAAACATAGATAGGTTTGTATAAATTTACGATTCATATTATATAATGAAAATAGCATGCGAAACAAGTCAAACGAACTTATGTAGGTTATATTTTTAATTTGGTTTAAAATTAATTTTAAAAAATATAAAATCGTTTATTCTAACACGAAAGCTGATAGGTCGAAGAGCAAATCACTTTACTTGCGATATAGCAAATTAAAGAGGGAGACCTTGTAGCAAGTTCGTCTTCGATTGTTCTTTCATACATTGTTACATACTGTGACCGTTGAGTACGGACTGTTAACATCTGGTTTAAGAAAAATTTTTGAATAATATATTATTTTTATAATTAATAGTCTATTTGAAATTTAATCGTAGAATATAAAAATGGCGCCTAAAGCAGAAGCAGTACCGAAAGAAAATTTTCAAATACTATCAAGAGATTTAATGCTATTTTATTAGGACCACCTGGTAGTGGCAAAGGGACACAGGTGAAATAATCTTTTATAGCATTTATCGTTTTTCTTTCTTTCTTTTTTCATTTACGATTTTGTATGAGATAACGACGGAAACAAATAGTTATACTATCAACTAAATTTAAATAACATTTTATGTTACAGGCTCCGTTATTTAAAGAGAGATACTGTGTTTGCCATCTTTCTACAGAAGATATGTTGAGAGCGGAGATAAATTCTGGCTCTTCTCTTGATACGGAAGTGAAAAAGATTATGGACGAAGGGAAATTACTTAGTGATGATCTTGTAGTTAGTATGATTGATTCTAACTTGGATAAACTAGAATGTAAGCTTGGTTTTCTTTTGGATGGCTTTCCAAGGAGCGTTCCGCAGGCTGAGAAGGTAAATTTATCTAAGAGCTATTATTAATTTGTATTTAAAAAAGATATAGAAAAAAAAATTTATATAAATATGTAATAATTATTGGTTTTATGTAGTTAGATATAATGTTAAAGAAGAGAAAAATCAAACTTGATGCTGTAGTTGAATTTGGAATTGATGATAGTTTATCGATAAAAAGAATTACTGGTCGTTTAATACATTCTGCAAGCAATAGATCGTATCATGAAGAATTTACACTACCAAAAAAACCAATGACAGATGATGTAAGTGATATATATATATATATATATATATATATATATATATATATATATATATGTATATATATATATTTAAATATAATTTAATGAGTCCATGCATAAAACAATAATTATATGTTAACAGGAAACTGGTGAACCTTTAGTCAAGAGATTGGATGATAATGCAGATGCTTTAAAGAAACGATTAGGTGTTTATCACACTCAAACAAAACCTTTGGTTGATTATTACGCTTTACAAGGTATTCATTATATTATTATATCAATGCAGCGCAATCAAACGCGAAAGTTTTTGAAGATATTGATCGTATATTTTTGAGATCTATTAATCAAGATCAGAAGAAACGTTTTTTCAGTAGATTCTTTTCATAGATATCTTATTTTATTATCACTTGGTAACAAATAATATTCCAGTTAATATTATTTTCTTTCAAGTAAATAATATACTTGTATCTTGAGTCCTATTAAATATATTTATTTACTTATTTCATGAATAGTTTCAGTAATAATGATTTCTTAAATATTATATGTCTAACATATTAATTAAATAATATCACTAAATAATCCTGATAGCAATATATAAAGAGAAATGTAAGAATAATATATTATAGATAAATGAAGTAGATGATAAATAAGGCACTATAAGTTGTTACAAATAAGATTTATGATTTGGAAGTCACAAGTACACATGTTTTTATCAGTAAATATAGTTAAGAATACATGAAAGTTACTAAAAATGTAGTATGTAGTAAAATGAATAGTAGAATATATGTATATATTTTCAGAAAAGAAATATCAGTAGTATATATACGTCTTATAATATTTATAATTTTATTTTTATTAACATACTATTTGTAGTTAATGAATTTTTCACTTATTACTTTTCATATAAGTATAGATTTATTGTTAAGTATAATAGTCATTTGCATATCTTACATTATCATTGTAGATCTGCAACATATATATATTTTAGTGGAAATAATAGAATAGAATTTATTGATTAAATTTTGTCTATAAATGAAAATGTAATATCAACAAAAGACATAATGGTATCTCTTTAATCAGGATCGTTTTATGTACGCACATTTGGTAACTTCTATATGTGATCATGTTTATATTAATGATATCTTTTGTTGGCATTTTTTTTATACAAAAATGTATCATCTGATTTAAAATTAATTATATTAATTAGACAAATAAATTAAGAGTGCACACATCGGGGTGAGTGGGTGGGGGGCGTAGGAGGGCAAGGATATGCCTACATACTAAATGCATAACTTTACAAAAGACTATAGATAAAATGTATCATAGATCAAAGTCTATTTTACATAAATGAAAGTAATGACTTTGTTACTGCCTATACATGTTAAATATTTTGCAATATGAAATTAAAATGTAAAACTGAATAAAATAAAATCCATCTTGGAATGCTATGAAAAATGTAATGTTTTTTATTTCTAGAAGATCAAGGTTTAAGTCGGGCTTGTTACAAGTGATTTAAAGATTAGGATCAAATATGTTTAGAGCTTTAGGAGTTTGTCTCTTTGAAAGGAATGTTAGTTTAATTGGCTGAAACGAATCGACCGCTGTCTCACTTATGTTCGTGAAGTGACTTTATGTCGTATGTATTTTCTTCATTGGAAAAAAAGATCATATTTAATAATTCGATGGTTAACAAGGAGAGACAGAGAGAGAGAGAGAGAGAGAGAGAGAGAAAACGGGACGCATCAAAACTGATGTGAGATAAAGCGAGTGATAAATCATTGGCGTAAACATTAAGTTTAATATATTAACCGTAATACTAGATACCCATCATATTCAGAAATCTTACGACTTTGTCATTAATCGTAAGACACATTACGCATTATCGACAGGTCATACCAGGTCGATGAAAGATAAAAAATCAGCTGACCAAATTTGCCGAAAAAAAAAATTATCGAACTATCGAACTTCGAACTTATCGAAGTTCATCATTGCAATTGCCGAGGCTTATATTTATAAAATTCTTTGTGTATTAGTAAATGAGAAATTGTCTGAACGATAGCTATGGAAAATCCCTAAAAGAATATTTTTGACATTTGCAAGAATATTTTTAACATTCGTAAATACGAAAGCAACGAATAGATCATACGATTCAGTGATAACAGTCGAAAAAAGATAACGAAGAGTAAAAATAAACGTATATTTGTATACGTATACAATATTGGAATGTCATTATAAAAGAACATTCAATTTTTTCTAAATATGTTTCAAAAGTTATTATGACGAAAGCACCGATTATTTTTTTCTTTTCAATGTTTGTATACTCGCATATATGTTTATTTATAAGTATATATATATATTAATTAATTAATTAATGAACATACGAACTACGTCGGTATTTATTAAAGTAGTTATATAATTTAATTTAATAATAAACCAATTTCGATCTTATTTGGCGCCATTTATTGTATTTAAAAGTTCAATTGTTTTCATTCCGTAAATATACAGAATCTTTTAAGACAAACGAAAGCATTAACTTTTTTTTTAATAAAAAATTTCGAACGTTGCTTATTCGTAAAATTTTAAAAAGAATATATATACATATCCATCTACCAAATATGGAACAATATTTGTATTAAAAAAAAAATAAATAAAAGATCAATATACATTATAGATTAATATAAAATTGTTATTAAATATGATAGAGTATCTCTTTTCCGATCGATGTATGTCATATAATATTTATTTATTTATTTATTCTTTTCTTTTCTTTTAACATGTCAAAAACGTAAGTGTATTTTTATCTTTCGAATGCGTACGTATACGTAACTTTGCTTACAAGTTACAGAATGGAATTTCTGGTCTGCAAGAAAATTGCTTGTCGTGAAAACACATTGTATTTTGATTCAATGCATTTGATTGGTTGCACCAGCGACCAGAGAGTCGGCCATGAGTCGTTCGTATTCTCGTAGTTCCCGGAACTGTGTTTGTACGAGTTCGACACGATATATACGTTTTTAAAATTAATATATACCGTCAGAATATACGAACGTTATATGGGGAAAAAAAATAATTGTTGCGTCTATCATAAGGAATATTTATTAAATACAATTTTTGAAAAAAATCAATCAATAAATAAATAAATAAAAAAGAAAAAGTCGTATACTTTTCTACGATCGGTTAAGTGTCCCGATAATTGCATATCTGTACGTTTATTTTTGCCCTTTGTTAATTTTTTTTTTCTTTTTCTTTTTTTGGTTTTGTTTCTCTACAATTTTTTTCTTGTTTATATCATTGAAACGTACGATATAAAGAAGTTTATTGCATCGTAGACGAAATATAATATATGTGTATGTAACTTATACGTTAGACTTGGGACGATGGTTAAGAACATTGTTCTCGGGATTTTCCATGGCGTTCATTCGAAACATACCACTTACCATTTACGTATACGAAACCATTTCATGAATAGAATCTTTGGTTGCCGGCGACCGTTCGACAGAGTACATAACAACTCTTGTAATATACTACGATACAGAAAAATTTATTTTAGAAATTGAAGCTCACAAGGCAATTTGGGATTCATCTTGTAATGACTATACCAATCGAGAAATTAAAAAAGCCCAATGGGAGGAGATAATTAATTTATTTGCAAGTGAAGATTTTACTGAAAAGGAGAAAAATGAATTTGGTAAGTAAATAAAATAAATTTTGTGTTTGTGTGTTGTGTGTGTGCGCGCGCACGTGTGTAATATATGTATGTACGTATTTAGTATACTTTAAGTGTACTTATTAATATCATGAAATTATTACATTTTTGTTCTCTTGTCAATTCAATTGAGCTTTATTTATAAAGTAATTTGCAAACATAAATATCTCTCTAGAACAATGATATTGCAGTTTTCAATACGAATAATTAATAGAGTTACGTCAAATCTACATCCGTGTTTTTTTTTCTCGGATATAATTCCAAAGAATATCCACAGATTTTTGTAACATTAATAACAAGGTCATTGTTAACGTTTAAAAATTCACGAAAAAGTTAATAAAACCAATTGTGCACTGTATATGTCGAGAGCGAGTACGACAGCATCTATCATTGATAATTCTTTTCCTTTAAATAATAAAGTTAACATTATAATTCGACCTTTTCAAATACTCTAAGATAACAGATTGTTTTATTCTTTTTTTTTGTCGGGAATATTTCAGACAATAACTGCCATTATAAAAAAAGGTAGATTTCCATTTTTCAAAAAAAAGAAAGGAAACCTAAGCTGATCATAAAATGACCTGAAACCTTCTACTAAATAAAAAAAAAGAAAACAGTAAATGCCATAATATATTTCCCTTCAAATCGAATAACTTGTTTGAAATATTTTTTTTCTTTTCTGAAAATACTATTTCTTAAAGAGAAAAATTGGTAACGCTGAATCCTGAACATTCCCGATATATATATATATAATATATATATATATATATATATATATATATATATATATATATATATATATATATATATATATATATGTCGGTATGTATGTATGTATGTATGTATATGTATTCATGTATGTACATACTTAGATATATGACTTCAAAGTTATATGGCGCTAGAGGGTTAATTTTTATCCAAGATATGGAAGCATTACTTTCTCAGTTTCGTTCAAATGGCTTTGTCATCAACAATAACATAAGGCAGGGGTGGACAATTTATTCTCCTTTGTGGGCCATAAGGTCCACACTATTAATCAATCTGTTACTCCTCAATTTAAAGTGGACAGTCACATAAACTTAGAATGTTAAAAAAAAAATCGATTTTTCATGAATATTTTTACTCGATAGTAATATTATCCTTTAATAATATTCTCTGAATATATGTATATATATATTTTTTATGATTATAATATTATTCTTTAAGAATATTCTTTGAAAATTTCATCCAAAAGATTCCAAAAGTTGACGAAGTTACAGTCATTCTAAGTCGACTTTTTCGGCGAATTCAGCATTTCACGCATAGTTAGGATGTATATCTTAGTGTACAATTTGACACGATTATTTCTTATATCATTGTCTAATCTTTCTCATACGGAAATATTTTTAAGAGTCATAGTCTGTTTTTTTTTAACATTAAAAATTATTTTATATTATTAAAAAGTTAGTGAAATTTTTATATCCGAAATTGTACGGTAAATTCAATCGCTCATATTTTTTTTCTTTTTTTTTTTATTAAATGAAAATATAAAAAATCGACTTCCTGAACGACTAGTTTTTTGTAATGTACTTAAAGAGCTTCTTGAATTTTTTTTTCATTTTCGATGATACCTAGAGAAAATATTGACATCGTGAACGCCGTACGAAATGATTCTGCTTAGTTCGACATCGATAACAAGACGATAACGGATTGTTTTTTTTGGGGGGTGGAGGGGAAATATTCCTCGAAGTTACACCTTATTACATATATTTAATAAATTTTTTTTATTAATAAAATAAATTACATGTAAAAGAAATCATAAAAATTGCCCTTTTTTGGACCGTCTACCGGTACCCTTTAAAAAGTACATTAGTCACAACTCTAAATATAAACAAAAACCGTGTAAGTCATTAGACTTGGTGATGCCAGTGACGGTCGTTTTTTCTCACCTTACCAACACAGGTAAATAGAAGGAGCAACATATGGCTCTATATGGTTGTCCAGTTCTTCCGTATGAAATAGCAAACTTTCTTAATTATTTACGATCTTAATTTTTCTACGACTTAATTAAATACTATCTATAACTTAATTAAAAACTATATTAATTTTCGTATAACACGTCAAATATTTTAATCCGTAAATCAAATTTTTTTTTTTAATATATAACATTTCACGTGACAGGTCTTAATCTTCAAAAAAGATGGAAAAATTTAAGAAGTTGCTTCTCCAGAGAAGTAAGAAGAATGAAGAATGCCAACAGTTTGTCTCCTGCCTCACGTAAAAGTCCTTACATCTTTTATAATCAGCTTTAATTTCTAAAAAATATAAATATAACAATGTACAAATACAGAGAACGCCTATGAGGAGAATGACCAAATCGAAGATGGTACATTAGGGTCCTATTAAAGACATACTGCGAAGCTTAGAAAAAAGTCTACAAACAATACTAACGAGGAATTAATAAATTTCTTACAAACATCTATGGGCGCCCGACCATGAAGAGAAACTTTGAAAGAAGATGAAGACCGCATGTTTTTACTGTCACTTTTGTCATCATTTAAAAAGATTCCCGAGCATAAAAAGTCCTTAACAAAAATACAAATAATACAATTAATCGAATCGGCACAATTCACGGATAATTTTCCGGAATTAAAACGGCCGCAAACGAATGTTCAATTGAATAATTACAAGATGCATGATGGTAATCAAAGTGATTACTATCAGACGCATCATTCCGCTGGTCGGCATACAACAACATTGGAAAATATACAACAATTCCACATCGTCCTCCGAAAAATCTGAATATTAAATGAATTACATTAATTATTTCTCAAATTTTATTTCACGAGTTCATATCCTTAAGTTTTCTTATTGTATAATATGTTTTAATGTACCTAAATAAATAACTTATTTTAAAATAAGAAATAATTTTCCTTTAGGAGGAATGGGATAAATATCTCTCATGTTCATATTCGTGTCTGTTATTATGCCTATTATGCGTATTGTTAATCAGTCGCCGTCTATTATTGGATTCATGAAAACATGAACGACGTTGGAAAGGGAATGACTTGAGACTTTTAAAAAGGACCGAGCGAATTGAAAGAACTGAATAATATTATTGAGAAAAATATATAATGACAATCGGATTACGTACTTATCGTACGGGTAATTTGTAGCGATTATAAATCTATACGTGGTTAATACACAACAGAGATCAGAATTAAAGTTAGGATATAAATATTTCTGATCTTTTAGTGAAACAAAAATAATACGTAATAATCTTTATACGGTACAAAGATTAGGTGAGCATGAAGGATCGTTAAAAATGCCTATTGTAGCCGATTTTATACGTGAAATCATCTATAAATATAGACAACGATATGTCAGATTGTGAGAGTGAATATTTTCTGAAAACATTCTCTGAATGTTCTTTGAAGAGTTAATTGACCAGAATTTCCGAGTATTTGGCCCCAGTACAAATGAGCGATAAATGACGCACGTTGAAGGACGTTGATGCATGTTGACCTACATTTGACACACGATATTTTGCCGTCTATAAAACTTTCGCTACGGCGGACATAAGTACTTACATATATTTTAAATGTAACAATGCACATGAGCGTGCGACGCTCTATGCAATTGCCTGCGTGCCGTGCCGGAACTCATGAAATTTTTCTGTGACCGCATCGTTGCGGTAATACAAAGAAATGAATCATAGAGTGCACACGTGTTACGCTTCACTGTAGAACTTCATGACCGATCCATAAATGACAATTTGTCGAAAATTTTCCAATAATTTTTAACGAAGGAACTTTAAATACTTGGATGGTTCATGTTCATTTCTCTAGATGATGTTAACAATCGGTAAAAAATCGATTTCCTCTGGATGAAAAAAAAATAAATAAATAAAAACAAACAAACGATACGTGAAGGTAACGCATGCCGACTGTACGTTTGCTGCAACGACGACGGTGCATCATTTATGGATCGATGCAGATGAGCGGCGAGTGACGCACGGTGACGTACGATATTTGACCGTCTTAATAAATTCAGGTAACATTAAATAAGAAAAGTTAAAATAATGTAATCAAATATTTGATAGATGAAGATGAAGTGTTACGAAAATGATTTATTCAGAAGTGAAGATAATCGAAACATTGAACAAGTTGAGAAGAAAAATGAAGAAAGTGATAGAGATAGCGACAGTGATTTAGAATATTGAATATTTTTGTTTAGTTTTATAATTTTTCATTTTTTTTTTAAATACAGCTTTTAACATCTAAATATTAAATAGTTGTTTGTACTTGATAATGAGAAATAAACGAAGATTGTAATGTGATTTTCCTTATTTCTCGATTTATAGGAAAATGGCAATAGTACTTCGATCAAAAATAATATTTTTTTTTCTGTAATAGCGTTGAAGAGTTGCGTTCATCTGTGTTTATCTATTAAAAATTAAATTACTACAATAATAAAATTATAGTATACATTATATCAGGAAAAATAATATAACAGAGAGAGGAAACTTTAAATACTTACATCATTAATCGATATTTCCATAGAAGTAACCCTTACCAAACAACCCCTCAATTGTGAGATTGTCAGTTATGAGAGATACTTAAAATTATAAATATAGATGTGCGTGTCGCGAGTAAAGGTGTGTGTGTGTGTGTGTATGCGAACTGAGAACAAGAACCTGTGAGTATCCGTGTGTTGTTTTTTTTCGTCTATTTTGATGAAGCGAACAGGATCGGCACGACTTTGGAACTACTGCGATTATTAAAGCAGGAAACCTGTTATGAACGGACAACATGGTACCCATAGCACAGCACGGCACCGTTCACTTTGCTTTGTATTGATTTAAATGGGTCGTAACTGATTACGAACGCACGGCATAGCGCGGCATAGGTCGGCATAGAGACGAAACGATCAGAATGTATGGCATTATTTTCGTTCGCCTCGAACGACTAGTACAGCTCTAACCACAATGAGTTGAATATTTTTTCTATAATTTATTTGTTTTAATTTTATCACAATGAACACGGATGAACTTCTTATAGAATCGGTGCAAGAATACTCGTTCCTTTACGACGTCTCAGATCCTGGGTACCATGATAACAGGAAAAAGGACAACGCATGGCAACAAATTTCAGAAAAATTTGATTCTTCGACAGGTAAAAATATGTATATTATAATAACATCTACTAAAAGTATTGATTTCACTATATTTGAATCATATTATATATTCCTATGGACATCGTGAATTACTTAAAAACTTTGAAATTGTTAACAGTTAAAATTTATACAGTATATTACTTTGAAAATTTAACATGCGGAAGTCGTACAAGAAATGTTGGTTTAAAAAAATTTATGTTAAGATCTATAAAATACACACATTTTATTTCTTTATTCTTTTTTCCCCGCGTATTGTACGTATCGATCTTATTGGTAAAATGAATATTCCATTTGTAGACACGGAGTATTAAGTGAAAAACATTCTTGATCCTTTCAGCTTAAATAAAAACATTCGACCACCGTTACGAGGAACATCAAATAATAGACAAAAATCTTCTTCTCCTTCTAATTCATTTGATTGCCATGAAGATTTATCGTTCTTCAAAAAGTCGTTTTTTTTCTTGCAGACCAAACGCGTTTTAAATAATTCTTCGAGCCATGCGTAATTCTTACGGTTTATTCGATTCGTTGTTTTTCAAATCAATTTTGAGATATGATCTTATTAGACTGTCTCTCAAAGAGATTCGTAACTATGACACGATATACGACAGTTATTTTTTGCGTGTCTTTGTCAGAGCCTTGTTTGAAGGATGATACAATTTATTTGCCTCAAACTTTCCCCCCAATAGCGAACGGACTTGACAATCATTTTCCTTCTCTCCCTTCCATCAGTATTCTTATCATATACTCCTACATATTGAACAGTGATAAATTTGTAATTTGAATCTACTAATTTCCATCAACAAAACGATATTATTTTGATGTTTTTAATTATAAAAGAGTAAATGATTATTGGAAAACTATACGATCGTTACATGTTCACCGTCAAGAGCATTACAAATCGTTCAGAAAATTCTATATTTTCATAAATTCCCATTATATTTCTTTCCAGTGTTATTTAATGGAATTCGGGACAGATATTTTTCAAATCAGATTAATAGTTAGAAATTGTAGTATCAATGGTCGTATTAACACGACGGTAATAGAATGACAGCGTAGAAAGAGAGTTTATCTGATGAAAGATACTTGACTACCTGAAAGAATATGTATATATATAGATACTAAATAAACGTTACGTTATATATATAATAAAAATAATAATAAATAAATAAAAATAAAATAGCCAAGTAGATGGACATAATACTTTACTTATTCGATGTAAATAAGCAATGGCATGTAGAAATAACTCTTAGGGAAAAAAAAGAGAAATGCAATTTCTACATTTATAACAATGTTTTAATGTGTGGATGAGTGTGTACATGCACGTTGCGTGTGCTTCTTTATGTTAGATGTGTTAGTATTTTGATTTTTAATTTCTTTTTTTTTATTTCAGCCATAATTTGCAGAAAAAGATGGATTGCACTTAGAGACAGTTTTCGTAAGGTATACAAAAAAAGAAGGAATATGTCCGGAGAGGCGGCTAAACAAAAACGGCCTTGGAAGTATGAAAATATAATATCGTTTATCATTCCGCATATTGGAGAAAGGAATCAGATTACAAATTTAACGCGTAATTTTGAGGAGAGTAATGACTCTGTCAGTTAGACAGTTTCGTTAGACGACTCAGATATCAATGTCAGTGATATAAAAAAAGAAATGGAAATTGCCTCACAGGCACTACACCAAATTAATGATCAGTCCCAACAACAAACGAATCTCAATAAACGAAAATCCTTATCCAAGGTAACAGGCCGCAACCTGAACGAAAAAGATAACGACAAAGATATCAATCGTTCTTGGTAGCGCAAACGCCACAAGATAATTTCGAGAGTAAAAAGAACAATTCCAATGAATTTGTCGGTCAAACTGATCCTTTGACCGCTTTTTTCAAGGCTATGGAAGAGATAGTTAGGACCTTTTCCTTACCAATACAAATAGAAATTAAAGGGAAATTGCCGGTCTTGTAAATGAATATGAATTAAAAAATTATCAAGTGCAACAGGCAACCTTCAGGTCACCTCACTCCTTACACGAACAATGTTCAAATTGGTCGCACTCCACATATTCCCCTGATCCTTACTCTTCAATCTCTCCACCTTCAAATTCTCCTAGATAAACTCTCATGGAACATCAGTTTTATGAGTAGAAACATGAACCACAATTAGATCTCCTCTGATTGTAACGATAAAATCATAACATTGATTTAACGAACAACAATCTTCATCTTTCTTGATCAATTCTATTACAATGCTAAATTAACATTAATATGCGTGTTGTGTTGAAAGAGTTTACAAAAATAATTTCTTGTAATATTTACATTAAATTAACTAATCAAACACATAATTAATATAATGTTTAATGTTTTGTTATCACGTTTTGTTATTATTCGATATTTTATTATCACAATTAATATTAAAATAATTTCTTTTAATTTTGTATTTGTTCATTTGTCACGTTATCCATTATCTTGTTATAACTTCTGTTATCGCGCGACAGTTTTTATATTAAAAGATATTAATTTGTTTGTCATTTCTTAGAATTGAGAGTATATCGAATGGTTTTTGTATTTCGTTGGAAACGGAAGTGAATGAAATAATTCATAGAAATTATTTTGAGAGATATATGAAAAATTTGGTACCGATTTTTTTAAATAGATCTTGAAATAGGTGATAGCATTCACTCTTTTTAAATATTTCATGTACTCAAAACCTGTATTTCCGTGTTCCGCTTTTTTTGTTCTTCCTGTTCCGCACAAACAGCGATCACTACAATCAGCTTTTTTCTGATGAATTTCTTTTGATTGGATTTTTTCTAAATGGATTTCTAATGGATTCGTTTCTTTTTTCTCCGCATAAGAAAATAGAATCCTCTAGTATACATATTCAGTGCCTATTTAGTGCAGTCCCAAATTCACTCATCCCACGTTTTATATATAATAAAAAAAATTTTCATTTAGTCTTTTTTCTATATTTTGTCTGAAATTTCGAAACAGATATAAGGAAAATGAAGACAGAAAAGATCATAATTGTGACCTTACAACTATTTAATTCAAAAAAATGATGCTAAGATTGTTGAGACCTTTTTGTTTCTAATATCACATTGAAAAATTCGTCAAATGAAAAAATTTAGAAAAACTTTTAGTGAAGAATCGGTAAAACAATTGGTTTCTTATATTTATTACACATCAGTAATAGAATTTGTGTACAAAATCCATCTTTTAATTTTAATTAATAAAACAACTATTTTCTTATTTCTCTCTCTGGTATCCTGCGATTTTTTATTATAGACGTTTATAAAATAAAATTATAATATAAAATTATATATATTGTCTGCTCAAAATAGATATTTGGAAGGATGATCATAAATAAAATATCATAGGATTAATAAGGTATTATAAAGATAATATAATGATGTATTGTTTTAAACAATTTTATTGAAAAAATTAATTCGCATGTAGAGTTGTAAAATATAACACATATAATAGAGGTTTTTCAGGATAAATTGGACAATAAGTTGCTGTCTTCTTTATATTTTTTCTTTTGCTTTTGTATAAGTCTTGAAACGTTTTTTATTTGTATAACATAACTATTTGATGCTTTACCAAAGTAGACATTGATTGACCACGTATATTCTTCAGGTGAGTATAGGTTGAATAACTATAATTATAAGCCTTATTTGGTATGTATTGTTTGAATATATTTACCATACCATAAAGTCAATATTTCATTGATAACAATGATATCTCTTGATATTTCTTCTGTCCTTTATTAAAAAGTGACAGAATTTTTCCAAATTTGAGTTATATTATTATCTATAATAAATAATAAATAATATAATAAAAGCTATATAATTACTACTAGTAATTTGAATCTGTTTCTTGACATGATACTATATGTCAAATAAAAGTTATTTATATATATGATTCAATTACCTATAGGATCTTTTTCCACAAGTCCCATTCATATTGGTAGTCTCAAGAATATCTTTATTTCTTCAGGATTAATTTGTGTCCATTTATGCAATCATAAATGTATAGTAAGTTTGGACTAAATTTTTGCTCCGCATTTGTATTTGTTTCAGATACAAAAGAATTTAGTATTTTATCACCAATGAACAAGGAAAAGACTTTATATGGATTGATAGTATTAGGTAGTTCTTTGAGCAGACTGTTTGTTTCAATAAAAGAAAATATTTCTTGCTATCCATTAAATTCCTTTCAGTAATTACGTTCAATTATATTTTCTTTGGCATTATCAATTTTATTATAATATCTTCTTTAATAGCCAATTCTTGTAAAGTCTTAGCAATATCCATATCTGCATATAACTCTCTATTGTTATTATTTCATTTATCAACATCTAAATCAGAATCAGATGATATCATTTTATCTATATTTGTTTGTCTGGAAAAATTCAATTTTTCGTTATAAATATATTATTTGTAAAATCAAGATCTCAAATTTATAAAATATTGAAGCGATAATAGTAAGGCATAATACCATTTCAAATATATTTACATTTCTATATCTTGAAGACTGGCTATTTATACAGGTGTTCTGATAATACATTATTGTGGAATAACTTTCTGACAATCCGTCTTGACAAATTGACACGGTTAATGCAAATAATTGCAGAAGTTCTGAACATCTATATCAAATGCATGATAAGTAAAAGTCTCTGTCTTCCATGCTAAGATTGTTATTTGAATCTCTCATATATAAAATCGCATAGAATATCTACAACGTAAAGATATTATTTAGAATAACAAAATTTAAAGCTTATAAAATGTCAAAGTATTGATAGTAAAAGTATAATACTATTATATATGGATTTTAATATTTTTATCTTGAGAATGGATGCTTGAACAACAAATTATTATGCAAGAACTTTTTGACGATCTATTAGATGAAATGATTAAGTAACAGTCTATTTTATAAAGCAAATAAATATATACTAAGGCTATTAAACATACAGTACCTGGTTTTACAATGTGATATGTAAGTAATATATAAAACAATGTAAACATTCCGAATATCTGTGTCAAATGCATGGCTAATAAAATTTTCTATCTTTGACAATGAAATTCTTCTTAATCTTCTTAACCTCTCATCAATGAAATCACACGGAGGAACTAAAAAATAATAACAACAGTTAAAATCACATAAGAAATAATTACAAAATATTTATATCATTGCGAGGTTATTTGAATTTCTTCTAAATAGATAATGATACAAAAATAGAATATTGCGAATATTTTAAACATTTTAACGTTAACAATAATTCTATATCCTCTCTAGAATGATATAAAATGATTAAAAATTGCGTGATAATTAAATAATATTACTTAACCTCACCTTTTATTCTTCAGTATAATTAATAACTATTTGACGATTAAAATTTGTTGTTGAAACTTGGACCTTCTAATACGACACCCGATAATCATTTTTTTTCATAATAAGATCAGTACAAAGTATTCACTGAGGTAAATAATGTAAGTGGAAAGTGTACAGGTTAAATGACATCCACTATTGTCATATGTTTCTACTTAGAATCGGTACATTTTGACGACAATAAAAAAAACAAATCGAGAGATTTTAGATACACAAACACCCACACATATATTTATATATATTGTTTCCACGGTGAGGACGACGAGACATTACGTCCGTCGTTTGGTTAGATCCCACCCATTGATTAAGAACGCCCATTTTATCCCCTCTACGTCGTCAAATTACGACAGACAGTCGACAGAGGGAGCCTGCGAGCATAAATTCATCAAATTCCATTTAAAGAGTAGTTCAAGAGTACGATGATAACATATACGGCACTGGGTAACGCACTTGAACGTTCCCTTTTCACCCTATTGATAACCACTCAATCCGAAAGTTCAGAAAATTATAAAACTTTGGTAATATGTAAATCATATATAATTATCTATCACGCAATTTTTTTTTTGCTATTCAGATTCATAATAACATTTACTAATGTAGTATTTGCTACTGTAAAATATATATGAAATAATGGTATCCAGAAGTTCTACGTTAGTTTGATGAACACATGTTCTTTAATTCCTTTATCTCAAGTGCGAAAAAAAATTGTTCCAAACACACCCCCTCCCCCCACACACACCCTTTAAGAGTCGAGAAATAAAATATCGATGAATTCTCTGTAAAATTATTCACGTTCACAATTCACATGGAATAAAAAAAGAAAGTAAAAGAAATAAAAAAAAATTCGTTCGTTCCCAATAAAAATGTAATGTATATATAACGATTCATTAATTAACAGTTTTACTTTAATTCATTAACGAATAATTTCTTCGTAGACATGACATGGTCTAAAAAAAATACAAAAGTAAAAAAAGAACAAAATAAGAAAGAGAGAGAGAGAGAGAGAGAGAGAGAGAGAGAGAGAGAGAGAGAGAGAGAAAGAGAGTGAGAGAGATGGATGAATGGAGGACAGTGTCAAATATTGCATAATTTCAAAATATCTCCGAATATTGATTGAATTTTCTCTCTCTCTCTCTTTTCTCATTCTCTCTTTCTCTCTCTTTTTATGTGCACAGATCTCTTTCTTTCTCAAGACGAGGACGATCTACTCTCCCCGACGTACGACTTCGATTTTTCTCTGTAAGAAAGAGTGCAGATGGTAAAGAGCATTGTAAAAGTCGGCGCGTGCCAAGGGTGTCGTCGATAGTGCGCTCGGAGGTAACAGCAGTACCTACGAGGGATGCGATTTACTAAGGGAGTCGACTAAGGATGTCGGCCTTCAACAATACACACATCCTTCGGTATTATTACCCAATCAAGCCAAGAGTTATCTATGTACATATATATACCATACATACATATTTATTTGTATGTGTGTGTGTGTGAACGTACGGCCGAAATGCATGTGTATGCACTGTCGTTTTAACATTCGGCTTATTTAACAATTGATTTAATCAAATAATTTTACTTTCATTATATTTATTTAATCAAATGATTTATTTAATATGTATAGTATTGAAAATTATTGAAAGAAATTTTTATATTTTTTGTTGTTGTTGTATGAAGCAAATATCGACGAAACAACCAAATTTTATAATTTATTTAATATTTATATATTTAATAATTTATTTAATACGCATCGTTTCGAAAATTATTGAAATAAATTTTGTATTTATTTATATAAAACCAAATATCGATGATGCAACAAAACTTTTTTTTTGTTCATTCAAATAAACTCTATTAAGAGGGGGGAGGGGGAGAGAGAGAGATTGCAAATAAAAGAAAAGAAAATTAAAACAAAATAAACTAAAATAATAAAACTACATTAAAATAATTCTTATATCGATTATCGTCAGACATATTAGTGCAACGGTTAATCGAAAAATTATTATATCGTATATCAATTTTATATAAATTGTATATAAATAGTATATCAAATGTAAACGGATATTAGTTAATGGTAATTAAAAAATTATTATTATTTCGAGTGCAATGAAAAATTATTATTTCAGTTGGAATAAAGAATGGCAGGGGTCAGAGCGTGGTGGTGGTGTTGGGTGGGGGGTGTTATATATATATATATATATATATATATATATATATATATATATATAGAGAGAGAGAGAGAGAGAGAGAGAGAGAAGACAGCAACGAAGATGTATTGGTCAAAGTCGCGCGCGCATATTTTTTTGTAAGTTCTCATAAGTTTGGTCACGTGTTGGCAAACCGACACAGGTACAACAGAACAAATATAAGGAGGCCTCCTCGTAGTGCCTGCCCGCGCAGTTTTCTGAACTTACATACGAGGAGGCATACGACATATGGGAAAAGACGATGCTCCCCCCACCCCTCCTCCTCCTACCTTCGACGGTGGATCGGATGGCAAGGGAGCCACTTACGTAATACCTGCAGCAATCGAGGTTCTCAAATCAAACGAACAAATTTGTAAATTCTTTCTTTCTTATATTTTTCTTTCCTTTTTGTTTCTCTCGTATTATTTTTTTTTCTTTTATTTATTTATTTTTTCTTTTCCTTCTTTTTTTTTTTTTAATCGAATGTGAGATATTTCCTCTTTCTGGTTTTTTCTTTTTCTTTTTTTCTCCTCTATTTTCTTTTTTTTTATCATCGAATTTGATAAACATATCGAACATGGAACTTGTAATTTAATTTTTTCGTTTATGTTTGTGTAAAATTATATTTATTATATATATGTCAATACCTATTTCTCATATATGATTGAATAATTGAAATCGATCTGATCGACATGAAAAAAAAGGTAAATGAAAAATAAAAGTAAAAAGAAAGAAAAGATACAAATAGTAGATACGAATATCTGTAAAAGAGAGGACAGAAATTAAAAAAATAGTAAAAAAGTAAAAGAAACCAAAAATACAAAACCAAAACTATACGCAAGGTAAGGGAAAGGATAAATAAAGAAGAAAAGATAAATAAATAAAAAATACAACGGCTAAACCAAAAGAGGAAGGGGAAAGGAATATCCTTTTCAAAAGTTAAATCCGATAGAAAGTAAGAAATGCAATAACTAAAAACGAAAAAAAATCTATTCATCTTAAACATATACGAATTGTATTGCAAACATGATTATGTTAGAAACACGAATGGCATCATCTTAATTTATGATCACAGATCATCTAAACCGAAAAACTAAGAAAGGACGGAAGGATCTCAGTTCTGAGTGATACTATGGAACGAAATGAAATTGAACAAACTCGGTCCGGTTTCGATTCATCGGTGAAATGCAAAAAAGCATTTTGTCTACCTGAATATCTATTCGCGTAATCATATGTACGTTTTTTTCTCTTCTCCCTTTTAGATACATATATATATATATATAATGTTCAGAAGACCGGAAACGCGTCACGAGGATGTCGAATAAAGAAGAACCACTGACGAGGACGATGAAAAGATGAGAACGATGAAAACGATTTAGACGATGAGAATAGTAAAAACGGTGAAAACGATGCAAATGTTGAAAATGAAAATGACGATGATGACGATGAAGACACAGAGGCAGACGCCGACGAACAGGACGACGATAACGACGATCTCGTAACCGTAAGTTTCGAGACAAGCGGGACACCTTTGCAGCTTCCTAAACGGGATCATCATCTGTTCTTTCAGGATTCTTCACCCTAGACGGCACTCTGCCCCGTTTCGCGCTATTCTTATCGATCTTACACACGGGGAGCCGCCACAGGTGCGGCGCGCAATAGACAAGAAGAATTCGCAACACGTACAAGAAATGAACAGAGAGAGAGAGAGAGAGAGAGAGAGAGAGAGAGAGAGAGAGAGAGAGAGAGAGAGAGAGAGAGAGAGAGAGAGAGAGAGAGAGAGAAAGAGATGATCGAGGGATGTTGATGAGAGGGGAAAGAAAAGGAACTTTCGTAGTACTGGGGGGTTAAGAACCAGAGAAACGATTGGAAAGAGGGAAGAAAAAAGTTGATCGACCTGGTTCTAGGAAGAAATACTATAGTAGTAGTTGAGAGAGAGAGAGAGAGAGAGAGAGAGAGAGAGAGAGAAGAATAAGCCTATTGGTGGGATTAGCCAAGAAAAAAAAGAGCTTTGAAATCTTGTTCCAATTAGCTCGGTGTATTTCGTTACGTTGATTTAAACGAATCTTTTTCATATCCCTTCTCTTTTTTCTTGTTTTGTTTTGTTTCTTTTTTTTTTCTTTTAATGAGAAACGAGAACGTAATTTTATATTTATAAACGTGCACGATGAGATTTGACATTTGTCAAAAATGTTTAAAATGTCTCTTTGTTAATGTTTTGTCACTTTATTTTGTAATTTCTCTATTTGTACATTTATTGTTACTTTTATTTTTTATTATTATTATTATTGTTTTTTTTTTCAATAAAATTTCACTCGATCGAGGTGACTGAATGTTATCGATCATTTAGATAATACTAATTTGTTCGTATTAGGTGTAACGAATTATATATCTATTCAGGTGTTACGAATTTTATTTTATTACAGAAAACGATGAGAATTTGATTTTTATCGAAAACGTTTATAATTTTTTCTTGAATGTATTTTTATTTCGTAAAATATCACACGATCGACAAAATCGCAGCTCTCGATCGAAACGATTATTTGTAGGTATCGATCATCGATTAAATTAACCCGCTCGTGTTTGATACTTTTCGAACGATATATAGTACATATATATCTCCTTTTTTTTGCCTCTGTATAGCTTGCTTTATAACGGTTTTATCGAAGGTCCCCTTTGGAGCAAGTTATCAATGCCGTTAAGAGCGAGATAACGATTTGCAGATGTGTTTACATTTAATGTTTATAAGTAACACGCATTCTTCCTATTGATGCGTAATTTTTTTATGGGATTTACTCGACGACCATCATTCACGATTTTGTAATCATTTTTATTTTTTGCTTCAATTATTTTATCAGTTTATTTAAATTTATTATTTTTCACGATCTGATATAAGGAAGCTCGTAAAGAATTATTAAACACTATGTATATTGTCACGTCGCCGTCATTGACGTGTTTCTCACTAGGGAGACTAGGGATTGTTTTAGTGAGGAAGCGTCAAGACGCCGTCAGTGGCGTGTTTTTCCACTAAAAGAAATTTGGTACGACTGTAGTATTAGGTGGGGGTCGCCATCAACGGTATGTTTCCCCGCCAAGAGAAACAAAGATTCAGTACAGTACAAAGGGTCCAAGACGTTAGTTGTCGCATATGGCGCAGTGACGCCCGGTAAAAAGTACAAAGAAAAGGACAAAGAAAGAGTACAAAGGAACGAAGAAGACGTTCGTTGTTGAGTATGGTGCAATGACGCCCTGTTAATAAAGGAAAAGAAAGTACACTTAAGAAATATAAGCATTAAGAATATTTTAAAATATTGTGTTCTTCAGTAACCGCAGTTACAAGTTATCTGAGTAATTGTCGAGGAATTTTAAAATGAATACGTTTCTCGTTAAATATAAGTACACGTTTGCGCCTGTGGAATCAAAATATACGTTATAAACACGTTTTCGGTTTGCTATTACAAATTTCTGTTATAATCTGTGTGTGTAATAAATTTTCAGTATTATTAAACAAACTTTTGTTATTGATAAATTTCGTATGTGGGTTTCAATTTCATTTTTCAACTATAAAATTCATCTAGTTCGCGCTAATGCTGGCTTATCTCATTGGACATTGCTTTGATCATCATTGGTAACCGGATCTCACGAATCATCATCAAAGGAAATTTTTACACCCGTTAAGTTCCTAGGTTTTGAAAGAGCTTATTGGTGACAGTGAACCTCCGAAGGAGAATTGGTCAATTTAAAGTATAAACGAGTATAACTCACCTCACTCCCGTGCTACAAGCTAAAAAGAGAGGAGTTAGCGAGGTTGAGTAAAGGACGCAAGTCTTGACCAAACCGTATCAACTACTCGGAGAATACTAGTTTTTTTTGTTTTGTTGCTCCCTCCATCTGGGACGTAACAATATTATATATATATATATATATATATATATATATATATATATATATATTTACATCAATTAATATATATGTATATATGGTAATTAATAATTCTTTACAAGTTTTTTTTTACGTGTGTGTGTGTATTTTACGATGTACAGTATTACGTCAGGTAAAACAAACTTATATTGGACTATTTATTATTATTAATTACAAAGGCACGTTGTTAAAGCTTTATATTAATGATTATTAATCCGACATAAGAAAAAGAAAATTTACGATAGCGAATTATTTTCTATTTGAAAAAGAAAAATAAATAAATCACCTGCGTAATAACATTAATAGTTTAACATTGTAAGTGTAACTTTTGTATGACAATGAATTAGATTCTAATGCATTTCGATCATCATCATCATTATCGAAATGAAAAAGGAGCACGTACTCGTTTGTCGGATTAGAATAAATCATTTTAAAATGTGGACAAAGTACCATCACGTTTTACAGCGGCAGCTGAAAAAGTCAAAGGTCAAAAGTTTCTCCGATTGATTCGAGCAACGTAATATGTATCGCAGATAACTATTCAGGTACGCCTACCCGGTTTCGCGAAAGAATTCACTTTAATTAATTTCATTAATACGTGAATCTTAATCTCCACATAGTATTGCAATTTAAATTATACATTATGTAAATTCCGTTTAACAGAGAGATTTTAAAATTTCTCTGTTTAGATATAAATAGATATATTGATAAACATGTATATAATAAATAGACATATCGATGTAGTAGATATATTGATATAATCGATATCAATGTAATAGATATATCGATATAACATATATACCAATTCAATAAATATATCGATTTACATGAACATGAATATAAATCCTGATCGTTAAGCATTTCAATAGCATAAAATATTGTATCAATATCAGTGTATTTTAAATGTTCGTTCGTATGTTTAAAATAAAATAAAATATAAAAATAGAAATATAAAAAACAAAAATATAAATGAACAAATAAAATTTATGAAACGCGGAATGAAATTCGTATAATTGATTGATGGTCAGAGATTTTCGTCAAACCTTTCGGGACCTATACGGATGTCCGTCGGTTTTATTGATTATTTGGTAGGTACTGAATAATCACATATATATAACAGTTGCACCCGTATAAGCCCTAGCAGTCGAGCAATGTTAAACAATACCGATGCTGTACCTACGATAGGGGAAAGAAAGAGAAAGAGAGAGAGAGAGAGTTAACAGGACTCTTATGGGGGCGTATACTTAATCTATGTACATGCTACGCACTCGGACGTATGTCACGTTCATTCCTTAATCTTAACCACGTTCGATCGATAACACATCGATTGATAGCAAACAACCAGAGTCGTTTGATAGTTCGAATCTTCTGTTCATTTCATGAATGGGATCTTACGAGTATCGTTCGGCAAGAATATTTTCGAACGGCAGAATCGTTTCCTTTTTATTACTTTTTCTTTTTGATTTTTGTTTTTTAAATTTCTTACGATATTAATCGACGCTTAAATCAAGTAAGGAATAATAAATGATGTAATGGCCTATTTATATATTTCCCATTTTGAGACTCTTTAACGTTGCGGTGGCCTCTGTATCGGGTGGCCGAAAAGAGCGAGCATAGAAAAATTGTCTAATCTTAGAAAGTAGACCCTACAGTCTTTTTTCTTTCTCTCTCTCTCTCTCTCTCTCTCTCTCTCTTTCTCTCTTTCTCTTTCTATCTCTTTATCTCTCTTGTTCTCTTTATCGTCATTTTTTATTTCCATTACCATCTACCCCTTTGAAGACCTACTTCGAGGAGGTACAAGAGAGATCCTACTTATTCACGTTCCTCCCTTCAACTCGAAAACGTGTGTATTATCTTTCTGTCGGCGAGGTGCACTCGTACGTACATACGTACGTACATACATACATACATGCATACATACATATATATATATATATATATATATATATATATATATATATATATACGTGTATAGCCCTACTTACAAATAGACGCCATATAACCAAAGACGGCAATTTCAACAACAAAAACTTGTTTAGTCCCGTTTTCAGAGTTTAAAAAACTGTCCACCGAAAGCAGACATTCAAATCGCTTCTTAAAGAGACTACCGTCATCACAGACATTACAATTACGATCTTCACAACCATCGTCAACGCTTATCGTTCATCTGTATCATTATCAACCCAATTATCGATCAATGCGGAAAAAAAATAGAGAGCGAGAGAGTGAGAGTGAGCGAGCGAGCGAGAGGAGAGAGAGAGAGAGAGAGAGAGAGAGGGAGAGAAAGAGAGAGAAAAAATTATTAATGATACGGTAATCCTTATCTAATGGGGTTAAGTGTGGTGAGAGGGTGGAGCGGGGAGGACCCTTTCGATGTAACTAAAAGGATGAAGACCTAAAGAAGATTCCAGTTACCGACTGTGAGAGAATGCGAGACCGAGTGAAGGAGAAAAAGACAGAAAAAGAGAGTGAGTGAGTGAGTGGGGAAAAGAGAGGGAAATTAAAAGGAAAAAAGAGAAAGAGAGAGAGAGAGAGAGACAGACAGACAGACAGAGGAAAAGAGGAAGATAGTCAATAGTTCTTCCTTTACCTACCACGAGAACTCTTTTCTCATCCTTTTCTTTTCTCTCTCTCTTTCTCTCTCTCTCTCTCTCTCTCTCTCTCTCTCTCTCTTCCTTAAGCCAGTCGAAACGACAAGGAGTCGGCCTTACAACAGGTCGCCAAGTAGAAACGCCAAGCCGCCTTCCGATCTCCCGATTCCCTGCGACCCTATTCGACCGTTACAACAATAATGATAACGCGCTAATCAGAATTAAGAGTAATGCATAGATAGATCTGATTGTTCGAATATCGATTATCGATTCCGTCGATGTCCTAATGTACATAAGATTATCATTATTTTTCCTCTGCTTTTTTCCCTTTTTCTCTTTCTCTCGTTTGTTTTAATTTACTTATTTATTTTTTTATTCCTCGTATCAATATCCGATTACTTTCTCGAAGCACGATTATTACATTATTATTATTATTATTATTATTATTTATTTTTTTCCGAGGAGTTGCGGAATCCTTTTTACGAATCCGTCACCAGCCGTGCGTATGTGGGACTCCCGCCTGGCTTACCCACTAAACCGCCACCTCCTTTGCGTCCGCTCCCGACCAGAAACTATGTTAATATTACTTCTGGTCAGGGGTTCTGTCTGTAGTCTTCTCGTCTTGCTGTCTTTTCGTGTTGTTTCCCTGTTTGCGTCTGGTCTGTCAGTTCAGACAGCCGTCAGCGTTTTTTCGTCTCAGTATTGTCTCTATGTATGTGGCAATTAATTGCAATTTTTCATTTCCGTGGAGCATCACCCCTATGATGTTGTCCGGAGTAACGTTTCCAACGTTCATCGTGAGTTCTTGTCTTAGTTCTGTCCAGCGGCCACATCCGAAGAAGGTGTGTTCCGCGTCGTCGCGTTCGTGTCCGCAGTATATGCATTCTGGTGTCCGGATCCTATTCATTCTGTGCAGGTATTGTCTAAAATACCCGTGTCCCGTCAGGAACTGGGTAACATAAAAATTTACGTCTCCGAATCCCCGTTCGAGCCATGGTTTCAGGTCTTTTATTAACAGTCTCGTCCATACTGCCCTCGTTTCGTCCGTCCAGCGTTGTTGCCACAGTTGTAGCGTTATGTGCCGTTTGGTCGCTATCACGTCCCGTCGCCCCAGCTCCTCTGATAGATTCTTCTGCGCTCGAAGGTGAGAAGGTCTATTGGAATTACGTCCGCCACTACCGATACGGCCTGTGCAGAGACGGTACGGTAGGAGCAGGCGATTCTCAGAGCGCCCTGTCTTTGTACTGTTGTTATTGCGTGGCAGTATTTTTTCGTCTTCAAGGAGTCTGCCCAGATCTCTGCGCCGTAGTGCAGTATAGAGTGGGCTGTTGACACCAACAGTTTCCGTTTCCCCGGTCTCGGTCCGTTCGTGTTTGCCATGAGGCGGCCTAGCGATGCTACTCTTTCGGCCGCCTTTCGGGCTGTCTCTCGTATGTGAGGCCAGGTCATCTTTGTATCGAGGGTAATCCCCAGATACTTGACTTCCCCTCTGGTCTCTACCTTGTCTGTTCCAACCGTCATTGGTAGTATTGTCTGTATTCTTTTCCTAGTAAGGAAGAGCAGCTCTGTCTTTTCTGTCGCGAGTTGTAGACCTTGTTCGTAGAGTTTCCCTATCGTGTCCAGTAAGCTCAGCGGTCGGTAGGCCGACGGCGAGTTTGGGTTCCCCTTACCCTTTGGTATAAGGACCAGCCTCGCTGTCTTCCAGCGCGCGCCGAAAGTCCCGGTCCTCAGGCACGTGTTGTATAGGTCGAGGAGTATGTCCAGCCTCAGTCTAGCCATCTACCGGACCCCCTTCCCCCGGCATCTCGTCAGGCCCCGGAGCCTTTCCCACCTTCACCGAGTCGGCAGCTCTAATAAGCTCCTCTTCCGTGAAAGGGGGGGCCACCGGTGTCTCGTCGGTTTCCGTGTCGTCTATTCGTACTGGATGTGTAGGAAACAATCCGTCCACGATTCACAGTGTGGATTCCGCGTCCTTGAGGTCCGGCGGAACCCGGCCGCCTAGTTTACCGGTTACTATCTTATAACCGATTCTCCACGCGTCCTGGTCTTGCTGTCCGTGTTTTGCTGTCCCTGATGGCGTTTGTCAGTTTCTTTCGTTCCGTCCTGTAAGCGTCTTGAAGGGGTCGCCTATCGGGCCTCCTACCGGCTCTTGTGGAAGAGCCTCCTCCTACGGGCCGTCTTCGGCTCAGCAGGCACCTCCTTCGCAGCTCGGCTATCTCGTCCGTCCACCAGTATTGTGATGGTCTGGTTTCCCTGTGTTTTCCTTTCGGCATTGTGCTATTGCACAGCCGCTTCGTTAGTTCAGCCGTTTCGTCTGCCAGTCTTTTCGCCTTTTGCCTACCAGTCAGCTCCGGGGGGGACTCTCGCGATCGGAGCCGGAGCAATTACCAACTCCTCTGCCAGTTTTTGTACGTCCATTTTCTTCATGTACCACCGCAGGGGTGGTCGGATCCTCGTCCGATTCACCGTTGTCCGCTCCGCCACCTCAAAGGTTATGTACCGGTGGTCGTTGGCCGTGTAAACTTCGACCATCCGCCACCCTCTCATCAGCGGCAGCAGCCGTTTCGACGCCAGCGTTACGTCCGGTATTGAGTCCACGTACCCTGGTCGTCTGTACGTCGGCGTGTTTCCTGTGTTTGTCACCACCAGTTCTAGTCTTGCGGCCATCTCTAGTAGTGCTCGCCCCCATTTGTTTGTTTTTGTCATACCGCGCCCCTCACCTAGATAGCCACCGTCTCTATAGCGTTCGTTATCCATGTCTGTGACGGTCGCATCCTGTATGGTTCACACAATATCAAGATATTCGTTCGCTATCTGGGGCAGCAGCATGTCCGCTGGCCTGCTACGGTTCAGGTTTCCCTGTATTATTTCGTCCGTTGTCTGTTTTGCCTCCTGCACTCCTCCAGCGCGACTAGGAAACTTGGGCACCTCCCGGATCCCGCCAGGTGCCCTACCTCCGCCGTTCCCGCCTCGGTGCACAGGGGGCAGGCCGGTTTGTTTTTGCAGTCCGTTACAAAGTGACCTGTTTTGCTGCACTTCCTGCTGCACTTCGTCCGGTCTTCGTTTTCGCAGTGACTCTTAGTGTGTCCGTATCCCAGGCACCTATAGCACTTTGTCACTACTATTCTTTTTCGGATTCGGTATCTCAAGCATTCTATCCCGATCCGTCCGCGGCCGAGCAGCACCTTGGCTTCCTGCGGTTCTAATTCGCAAACCGCCATATACTGCTCGGCCCGGTTCGGTCCGAATATGTGGACCCCGAAATCCGCGTCTCGTCCCGTCTCGTTTTTAAGTGCCTGTACAACGTCGACCCTGGTCGCGGCGCAGTCCAGGTCCAGGATCTCCAGTTGAACCCTGGGGATCGCGGTTTTTACGCTGCCTGCGTTACCGACCGCTTCCTGGAGAACCCGTCTGAACTCTTCTCGTCCGTCTCTGTTGGCCTGTTTCTTTAACAGACACAGGCCAGTCCTGGTCTTTCTCAATGTGGTCACCTGCACGTAACTCTTTGTTGGGTCGACCGTTGCCCGTATCTTGCGTACTATGTCTGAGTACGTTATGTCTTTTTCCGGTTTGACCAACACGGCCGTTCCCCGTTGTTTGAAGGCCGGCCGGCGTCTCTCTTCCTGTTTGTTGGTCTTCGTCCCGTTTGTATTGTCTTTTGACGTCGCAGTTTTGTTCCGTTTTCTTGGTGTCACTGTCTGCCAGGTTGCGGTCGGTTCCCCCCTCGGCGCCCTCTTCTGGGGGGTCTCCGGGGTGGATCCGGTCGCCTCCCATTTCCTTTTCGTCCGTGCTGTCTCTTGGACCTTTTTAGTCTCTTTCCCTATATCTGTCGAAGCGTGCGCCTCCGTCTGCATGTTCTTTGCTATTCCACTCAGCGTAGCGTCGGCGGCCTCCAGAATTGTCTTAATGCCGTTTTTCACGGTAATGTTCGTGTTTTTCTGGACCGCTGTATCCTCCACCATCTTTGTGGCTGTCCTCCGTATGAGCTTCAGTAGCTCTGTCAGTTCCGTCCCGTTCTGTATTGGCGTCGTCTTTTCCGACTGCCCCGTTTGTCCGTCTGTGTTTTGGTTCTTGTTTTTCGCGGCGTTGGTGTTACTAGACGCGCAACTCGCGCTCGAGGCGCTGTCTGTCCTGTCTCGTCTCGGCACGTTCAGCCTCGATGTCTCCTCTTGGTTTGTCATTCCATTCTTGTTTGTATTGCGGTCGTCTGATAGCGACGCCCCGAGACCCGCTTTGTCGTCTCTGCCAGGCGCTGGCACTGGGATTCCGAGTCCTGCACCGTAATCATTATTATGTCTTTTTTTCATTCATGTCGAATTTTTAACGAGGTTTCTTTTCCGTGTCTGTTGGTCCGTGGCAGAAATTTTACAAGTCTCCTGCCCTTTTAGAGAGCATTCCCCTATCCGCCACCCAGGGACGCGCCAGGTAGGGGTTACAGACGTACCCCCCCGGATTATTATTATTATTATGATTACTATTACTATTACTATTATTATTATTATTATTATTATTATTATTATTCCCGTGTGGGGAAACTATTCCCCCATCGGGCGCCTCTCCAGATGGCGGATATGGGGACGCCTTGTAGATATACAGGGTACCGGAGATTAATTTCCGGGGTGGACCAAAAATAGCTATGGGACGGACACCCAGAACAATAAACCAAACATGGATAGTTTAGGAGGAAAAAAAGAGTTACGCTGCAGGGGGACGGACCCCTCAGTAGCGGCGGCTGGACAGGATGCTCAAGCAGGCCCGCAGTCGTCGTCATTTTGCAACTGCAGTCCTTTGCCGGTGGCTGACTTGGCTAGCGTCGGATTAGAAGCTACAAGCAGCAAAAATCCGTTCGAGAAGAGGTCGAAGATCGGGCGAACACCACCACAAACCATGATCAAAGAGACACCTCCGAAAGGAAAAAGAGGTACAGAGGAAGAAAAAGAAGAAAAAATCTCTACACCAAAAATGGAGGACTCTGAGAGGACCGTGCTTCATAGCTTCCCGATCGATGATGACATTGCTAGCGCAAGGAAAAAAGAAGAAAAAGAGCTTGCGAAATGCAGGGATATTTTAATGGCCATGAAAAGTGCAACTGAGCGCCAAAGAAATATCAGCGGAGACGTTAAAAAAGGCATCCTGCTTTTGGGAGAAGCATTAGACGTCGTTGCACACCTGCGAGCATCGTGGAAAGCGATCGAACTTTCTAGGAAAGAGCGACGAGTACGGAAAGAGCGCACAAGCCGCGGGATAAGGCACCCCATGTCGAAACGGCAGAGGGTATCACCAAAAAGAGAACGGCGACAAGCCCGGTAGAAACGAAGGCCGGGAAAAAGAAAAAAGCGGAGACGCTTCCCTCCCCTTCTTGGACGGAGGTAGTTAAAAAATCAAGGAGGCCAAAGAGGAAAATAACGGAGACACCCGTTCAGACTTTCGGCGCGAAAGAAAAAGAAAAAGAAAAACAAAACAAAAAGAAGAATAAATCAAGACGAGCAAAACCTCGTCTGGAGGCCCTTCTGATCAAGTCGAGCGGAGGAAGTACCTATGCGGAGGTGCTCGGAGAAATCCATAGCAAAACCAAACCGGAGGACTCTGAAGCAGAGGTAAGATCAATTCGCCAAACAAAAGCGGGTGAGGTGCTCCTAGAACTGGGCAGAGGCACAAAGAACAAGGCTGCTTTTAGAGATAAATTGAAGAGCATTTTAGGGGACAAAGCGATGGTTCGCCAGTTGGAACCTAGGGTGACGATAGAGATCAGGGACCTTGATAGCTTAACCACTGTCCAAGAAGTGGAAGAGGCGATCACCAGGGACACGTAGGAGCGCCCCGAAGAGTCAAAGATCTGGTTCACGAAGGCTAACTGCAGAGGACTTAAAATGGCCATCGTAGAGGTTAGCGAATATGAAGCAAGCCGACTTTTAAAGTCGGAACATATCAAAGTAGGGTGGGTAAGTTGTAGAATAAGGCGGAGAGCAGTAGTCTCAAGGTGTTTCAGATGCCTTGGATACGGGCACATCGCCCGGTACTGGAAGGGCCCGGATAGAAGCAGGCTCTGCCACAGATGTGGTGAAGCGAACCACCAAGCGAAAGAGTGCCGGGCCTCGGAAAACTGCCTGCTCTGCACAGAAGAAGATGGAAGACAGGGGAAACTCGAGCGGGACCACGTCCCTGGATCAGGGCGCTGTAGAGTCTTTAAGGAAGCTCTCAATAAGGCCAAAAAGCTCCTGCGATGACCCGAATAATACAAGCGAACCTGAACAGGAGTAGGACAGCAAATGACCTACTGTACCAGCTGGCTCAAGAGAAGAAGGCAGATCTATTGTTGATCAGTGAACAATATAGGGACAAAAAATCGCCCCCATGGTTCTCCGATCTAAGCGGCACAGCTGCCATCTGGATCCTGGAGCCAAGGAAGATACCAGTAGAGAGCTACGGAAGCCGTCGGGGTTTCGTTTGGATCAAATGTGGGGAAGTAACTTATCTTAGTTGCTACTTCACACCGAACGAACACATCCACGACTTCTGGGAAAAAATAGACACGCTGGAGGAAGTGGTTCGGAACACGCCAGGCAACATCCTGGTGGCAGGCGACTTCAATGCGAGGGCGGTCGAGTGGGGAATGCCACACCAAAACTCGAAGGGCAAATATGTGATGGAAATGGTGGCCAGAACAGGGCTCTATGTCCTGAACGTTGGCTCCACCACAACCTTCCGACGCCCCGGGTACACCGAGACGATTCCGGACATCTCCCTCGCAAACGAGGGCCTGTTACCACGGGTCGTGGAATGGAAGGTAATCGAAGATTACACCAGCAGCGATCACCAATACATTATACTGAGCGTCTGCGGAGAACCACGGAAAAGCAGAGAGGACGACGCGACTCCACGCAGATGGAATATCAATAAGATGGACGCCGGAATCATCAGTAGGATGATATTTCTTAGTGGACAAGAATTGTTATTGTTATTGTTATTGTTATTGTTATTGTTATTGTTATTGTTATTGTTATTGTTATTGTTATTGTTATTGTTAATTTTATTGTTATTGTTATTGTTATTGTTATTGTTAATGTTATTTTTATTGTTATTCTTATTGTTATTGTTATAGTTATTGTTATTGTTATTGTTATTTTTATTGTTATTCTTATTGTTATTGTTATAGTTATTGTTATTGTTATTGTTATTTTTATTGATATTCTTATTGTTATTGTTATAGTTATTGTTATTGTTAGTTATTGTAATTTTTATTGTTATTGTTATTATTATTGTTATTGTTATAGTTATGCTTATTGTTATTGTTTTTGTTAGTCATTGTCATTGTTATTGTTATTGTTATTGTTATTGTTATTGTTATTGTTACTGAAATTGCTATTGCAATCGCTATTGTTATTGTTATTGTCATTGTTAAAATTATTGTTATTGTTATTGTTATTGTTATTGTTACTGAAATTGCTATTGCAATCGCTATTGTTATTGTTATTGTCATTGTTAAAATTATTGTTATTGTTATTGATATTTTTATTGTTATAGTTATAGTTATTGTTATTGTTATTGTTAGTGTTATTCTTATTGTCATTGTTATAGTTATCTTTATTGTTATTGTTATTGTTATTGTTATTTTTATTGTTATTGTTATTATTATTGTCACATTTATTGCTATTGCCATTGTTATGTTTATTGTTATGTTATTATTATTATTATTGTTATAGTTATTGTTATTGTTATTGTTATTGTTATTTTTATTGTTATTCTTATGTTAATGTTATAGTTATTGTTATTGTTATTGTTATTATTATTTTTAATGTTATTGTTAATATTATTGTTATAGTTATTGTTATTGTTATTGTTATTGTTTTTGTTATTGTCATTGTAATTGTCATTGTTATTGTTATTGTTATTGTTATTGTTATTGTTATTGTTATAGTTATCTTTATTGTTATTGTTATTGTTATTGTTATTTTTATTGTTATTGTTATTATTATTGTCACATTTATTGCTATTGCTATTGTTATGTTTATTGTTATTGTTATTGTTATTATTATTGTTACAGTTATTATTATTGTCATTGTTATTGTATTTGTTATTGTTATTGTCATTGTTACTGTAATTGTTATAGTTATTGTTATTGTTATTGTTATTGTTATTGTTACTGAAATTGCTATTGCAATCGCTATTGTTAT
Source organism: Dolichovespula saxonica (assembly GCA_911387935.1). Classification (NCBI taxonomy): domain Eukaryota; kingdom Metazoa; phylum Arthropoda; class Insecta; order Hymenoptera; family Vespidae; genus Dolichovespula; species Dolichovespula saxonica. The sequence goes on from OU427011.1 coordinate 4,733,944, forward strand.
TGTTATTGTCGTTGTTAAAATTATTGTTATTGTTATTGTTATTGTTATTGTTGTTATTATTGCTATTGCTAGTGTTATTGCTATTGTTATTATTATTGCTATTGTTATTGTTATTCTTATTGTTATTGTTATTCTTATTGTTATTGTTATTGTTATTGTTATTGTTGTTGTTATTGTTATTGTTAATGTTATTGTTATTGTTATTGTTAGTGTTATTGTTATTGTTATTGTATTTGCTATTGTTCTTTTTATTGTTATTGCTATTGTTATTGTTACTGTTATTGTTACTGTTAATGTTATTGTTATTGTTATCGTTATTGTTATTGCTATGGTTATTGATAAGCATATTGTTATAGTTATTGATATTGTAATTGTAGCTGTTAAAGTTATTATTATCGTTATTGTCATCGTTATAGTTATTGTTATGGTTATTGATAACCATATTGTTATTGTTATTGATATTGCAATTGTAGTTGTTAAAGTTATTATTATCTTTATTGTCATCGTTATTGTTATTGTTATAGTTATTGATATTCATATTGTTATTGTTATTGATATTGTAATTGTAGTTGTTAATGTTATTATTATCGTTATTATCATCTTTATTGTTATTGTTATGGTTATTGATATTCATATTGTTATGGTTATTGATATTGTAATTGTAGCTATTATATTTATTATTATCGTTATTGTCATCGTTATTGTTATTGTTATGGTTATTGATATTCATATTGTTATTGTTATTGATATTGTAATTGTAGCTATTATATTTATTATTATCGTTATTGTCATTGTTATTGTTATTGTTATGGTTATTGATATTCATATTGTTATTGTTATTGATATTGTAATTGTAGTTGTTAATGTTATTATTATCGTTATTATCATCTTTATTGTTATTGTTATGGTTATTGATATTCATATTGTTATGGTTATTGATATTGTAATTGTAGCTATTATATTTATTATTATCGTTATTGTCATCGTTATTGTTATTGTTATGGTTATTGATATTCATATTGTTATTGTTATTGATATTGTAATTGTAGCTATTATATTTATTATTATCGTTATTGTCATTGTTATTGTTATTGTTATGGTTATTGTTAACCATATTGTTATAGTTATTGAAACTGTAATTGTAGTTGTTAAAGTAATTATTATCTTTATTGTCATCGTTATTGTTATTGTTATGGTTATTGATATTCATTTTGTTTTTGTTATTGATATTGTAATTGTAGCTGTTAAAGTTATAATTATCGTTATTGTTATTGTTATGGTTATTGATATTATTATTGTTTTTGTTATTGATATTGTAATTGTAGCTGTCAAAGTTATTATTATCGTTATTGTCACCGTTATTGTCATTGTTATGATTATTGATATTCATATTGTTTTTGTTATTGATATAGTATTTGTAGTTGTTAAAATTAATGTTATGGTTATTGTCATCGTTATTATTTTTATGGTTATTGATATTCATAGTGTTATTGTTATTGATATTGTAATTGTAGTTGTTAAAGTTATTATTATCGTTATTGTCATCGTTATTGTTATTGTTATGGTTATTGATATTCATATTGTTATTGTTATTGGTATTGTAATTGCAGTTGTTAAAGATATTATTATCGTTATTGTCATCGTTATTGTTATTGTTATGGTTATTGATAATCATATTGTATTTGTTACTGATATAGTATTTGTAGTTGTTAAAATTAATGTGTTACCTCCCACTCGGCACGGGCCTTAAAAAAAAGAACTATGTTCTTTCCTTCAAGGAGCTCCTGCTTCAATGGGATATTTGCCCAATTCTGCCGTTACCTACTACGCGTAGTTCGTGGCACTGGACGGGCCTAACGATAGATTATGTCTTTGAGAAGGATGATTCACTTACCTTTAATGCTTCTCTCCGTACAATTCTAAATAGCGAGCTGTTTGCGGGTCGCTCGGTGGTAGCTGTCCGGCAACGAAGGTACACTCCGGGCAGTTGATCGGTAAGAACCGGTATTCAATGACTCTGCTAAGTGAAGACCTCAGGTCCTGCTGTGTGTTAGGCCTTGGATGGCAGAGAATGTTGTCCTCGATGATCCTATGTCTGAAGGCTGACAGGTCGATGCCCGAGTTAACCTTTGATGATGTATACCGTTGTAATTAGCTCGCGAATAAACGCCGGAAACTATGCTTGTGTCCGTCCCGACGTGTTTTCGGCATACGTATTCGTTAGGATGCAACGGGACCTATTAGGATGATCGAACCCGGGCGATTCGTACGCCCCGATAGTTCTAAGACTTGGAAAGAGTGAACCCGGGCGATTCGTACGCCCCGATAGTTCTAGGATAAAATGTTGGAAAATGCGGAGAGAGATGAAGAGCTTGTCGACCACACGTCGGTTCAGGAACACGTAGCTAATACGAGTCGCGAACGAGTAGTGACCGGGGTCCCGACTAATGAAACACAGACTTCTACTAATACTAATTTATTCTAAATTTAAAATTATACTACGAATAGAATTGATACAGTGTAAAAGAAAAAGACTCTCTCGCGATTATTTGTCGGAACTAGCGTCCGTCGAAGTGAATCGTAGAAAATCCGTAGTCGAAATCTGATGTGGAAAATCCGTAGAAAATGACTGTAGAAAATCTGATGTCGGAATCCCTAGAAAATGACTGTAGAAAATCTGATGTCGGAATCCGTCGTGTGCTGCTCTGCAGCTCCTTATATACTAGTCCCAGCGGCGGCGGCTTGTGGCTTTGGCGGCGGCGGCTCGTTGCTTTGGCGGCGGCGGCTCGTAGCTTTGGCGGCAGCTCGGTTCTTGGAAGATGGTGATTGGCTGCCGTCTTTCTTTCTTTCATCCTTTCTGGATGGTCTATAGTGATGCGTGCAACGGCTTTGCGTGCGTCGGTGTGAGGCGCTTACTGGTAGTTGTGGGGATGCGTCTCGGTGTTGTCGGCTCGTAGCCATCGGATTACCGCGTGTGTGTGGGTCCAGGTCCGTGTGCGAGTCTATGGCATTGTGTGGTGGTCCGTGTCTCTCCCTAAGGCGCACGTGGTGACCACTTGTGGAGTAGTACGGTGTGTGTGTGCCCGGCGACCGCGTTGTTTTCCCTAGGGCGTACGTGGTAACCGTTCGGCGACTATTTAGCACGTACTCTCCATTTGCGGCCATGTGTACTCGGTCGTTTACGGCCTTCCCTTTGCGGCGTGACATCATGACTTGTATACGAGCTTCCTTTACGTAAGACGCATTGTTGTTTGTCTGGCGCGACGCTTTGTGTTTTTCCGCGTATGACGCATCATTGTAGAATTACAAATATATGTATATGTATTGTTTACAATATTTAAGCATAAGGTATCTCCTTCGAAACTTATGTTATAGGTGTGTATTATAATAGTGGTTAGTATTGTAAAGATAACTCCCTTCATGTCGGGCACGAATGTGTAAAATATAATATTGTTAGTAAATGGTTAATTATATTGAGTTTTTTATTAAATTACGTATTATTTGTAGTATAATTAATGACTCCCTATATAGCGGGCACGAGGAATTACGTGCTATAATAAAAGACTCCCTATATAGCGGGCACGAGGAATTACGTACTATAATAAAAGACTCCCTATATAGCGGGCACGAGGAATTACGTGCTATAATAAACGAATCTCTATATAGCGGGCACGAGGAATTACGTGCTATAATAAAAGAATCTCTATATAGCAGGCACGAGGAATTCTTTATGTATTTTATATGTCCATACGTCGGGTGAAGTAACAATATTGTTATGGTTATAGATATTCATACTGTTATAGATATTGATATAGTTATTGTAGCTGTCAAAGTTATTATTATCGTTAATGTCATCGTTATTGTCATTGTTATGGTTATTGATATTCATATTGTTATTGTAATTGATATACTAATTGTAGTTGTTAAAGTTATTATTATCGTTATTGTTATCTTTATTGTTATTGTTATGGTTATTGATATTCATATTGTTATTGTAATTGATATTGTAATTGTAGTTGTTAAAGTTATTATAATCGTTATTGTCATCGTTATTGTCAATGTTAATATTATTGTAATTATTATTGTTATTGTTCTTGGTATTGTAATTGTACTTGTTAATATTAATTTTATCGTTATTATCATCGTTATTGTTATTGTTATGGTTATTGATATTCATATTGTTTTTGTTATTGATTTTGTAATTATAGCTGTTAAAGTTATAATTACCGTTATTGTCATCGTTTTTGTTATCGTTATGGTTATTGTTATTCATATTGTTATTGTAATTGATATTGTAATTTTAGCTGTTAAAGTTAATATTATCTTTATTGTCATCCAAATTGTTATTGTTATGGTTATTGATATTCATATTGTTATTGTTATTGATATTGTAATTGTAGCTGTTAAAGTTATTATTATCGTTATTGTCACCGTTATTGTTAATGTTAATGTTATTGTAATTATTATTGTTATTGTTATTGATATATTAATTGTAGCTATTAAAGTCATTATTTTCGTTATTTTCATCGTTTTAGATATTGCTATGGTTATTGATATTCATACTGATATAGTTATTGATATTGTAATTGTAGCTATTAAAGTCATTATTTTCGTTATTGTCATCTTTAATGTTATTGTTATAGTTATTGATATTCATATTGATTTAGTTATTGATATTGTAATTGTAGCTGTAAAAGTTATAATTATCGTTATTGTCATCGTTATTGTTATTTTTATAGTTACTGATATTCATATTGTTATTGTTATTGATATTGTATTTGTAGTTGTTAAAGTTATTATTATCGTTATTGTCACCGTTATTGTTAATGTTAATGTTATTGTAATTATTATTGTTATTGTTATTAATATATTAATTGTAGCTATAAAAGTCATTATTTTCGTTATTTTCATCGTTTTAGATATTGTTATGGTTATTGATATTCATATTGTTATTGTTATTGATATTGTAATTGTAGTTGTTAAAGTTATTACTATCGTTATTGTCATCGTTATTGTTAAAGTTAATGTTATTGTAATTATTATTGTTAATGTTATTGATATATTAATTGTAGCTATTAAAGTCATTATTTTCGTTATTTTCATCGTTTTAGATATTGTTGTGGTTATTGATATTCATACTGTTATAGTTATTGATATTGTAATTGCAGCTATTAAAGTCATTATTTTCGTTATTGTCATGTTTATTGTTATTGTTATAGTTATTGGTATTCATACTGTTATAGTTATTGATATTGTAATTGTAGTTGTCAAAGTTATTATTATTGTTATTGTCATCGTTATTGTTATTGTTGTGGTTATTGATATTCATATTGTTAGTGTTATGGATACTGTAATTGTAGTTGTTAAAGTTATTATTATCGTTATTGTCATCTTTATTGTTATTTTTATGGTTATTGATATTCATATTGTTATTGTTAGTGATATTGTATTGTAGTTGTTAAAGTTATTATTATCGTTATTGTCATCGTTATTGTTATTGTTAGTGTTATTGATATTCATATTGTTATTGTTGATGATATTGTAATTGTATCTGTTAAAGTTATAATTATCGTTATTGTTATCGTTATTGTTATCGTTAGGGTTATTGATATTCATATTGTCTTTGTTATTGATTTAGTATTTGTAGTTGTTAAAATTAATGTTATCGTTATTGTCATCGTTATTGTTATTTTTATGGTTATTGATATTCATATTGTTATTGTTATAGATATTGTAATTGTAGTTGTTAAAGTTATTATTATCGTTATTGTCACCATTATTGTTAATGTTAATGTTATTGATATTTATATTGTCATTGTTATTGATATAGTATATGTAGTTGTTAAAATTAATGTTATCGTTATTGTCTTCGTTATTGTTATTGTTATAGTTATTGGTATTCATACTGTTATAGTTATTGATATTGTAATTGTAGTTGTCAAAGTTATTATTATTGTTATTGTCATCGTTATTGTTATTGTTGTGGTTATTGATATTCATATTGTTAGTGTTATGGATACTGTAATTGTAGTTGTTAAAGTTATTATTATCGTTATTGTCATCTTTATTGTTATTTTTATGGTTATTGATATTCATATTGTTATTGTTAGTGATATTGTATTGTAGTTGTTAAAGTTATTATTATCGTTATTGTCATCGTTATTGTTATTGTTAGTGTTATTGATATTCATATTGTTATTGTTGATGATATTGTAATTGTATCTGTTAAAGTTATAATTATCGTTATTGTTATCGTTATTGTTATCGTTAGGGTTATTGATATTCATATTGTCTTTGTTATTGATTTAGTATTTGTAGTTGTTAAAATTAATGTTATCGTTATTGTCATCGTTATTGTTATTTTTATGGTTATTGATATTCATATTGTTTTTGTTATTGATATAGTATTTGTAGTTGTTAAAATTAATGTTATCGTTATTGTCACCGTTATTGTTATTTTTATGGTTATTGATATTTATATTGTTATTGTTTTTGATATTGCAATTGTAGTTGTTAATGTTATTATTATCGTTATTGTTATCGTTATTGTTATTGTTATGGTTATTGATATTCATATTGTTATTGTTATTGATATTGTATTTGTACTTGATAATATTAATTTTATCGTTATTATCATTGTTATTGTTATTGTTATGGTTATTGATATTCATATTGTTTTTGTTATTGATTTTGTAATTGTAGCTCTTAAAGTTACAATTATCGTTATTGTCATCGTTTTTGTTATTGTTATGGTTATTTATATTCATATTTTTATTGTTATTGATATTGAAATTGTAGTTGTTAAAGTTGTTTTTATCGTTACAGACTTCATTATTGTTATTTTTATGGTTATTGATATTCATATTGTTATTGTTATTGATATTGCAATTGTAGTTGTTAAAGTTATTATAATCGTTATTGTCATCGTCATTGTTAATGTTAATGTTATTGTAATTATTATTGTTATTGTTATTGATATATTAATTGTATCTATTAAAGTCATTATTTTCGTTATTTTCATCGTTTTAGATATTGTTAAGGTTATTTATATTCATAGTGTTATTGTTATTGATATTGTAATTGTAGTTGTCAATGTTATTATTATCGTTATTGTCAACGTTATTGTTATTGTTATGGTTATTGATATTCATATTGTTTTTGTTATTGATATTGTAATTGTACTTGTAAATGTTAATTTTATCGTTATTGTCATCGTTATTATAATTTTTATGGTTATTGATATTCATATTGTTTTTGTTATTGATATTGTATTTGTAGCTGTTAAAGTTATTATTATCGTTATTGTCATCGTTATTGATATTGATATAGTTATTGATATTCATATTGTTATTATAATTGATATTGTAATTATAGTGTTTAAAGTTATTATTATCGTTTTTGTCATCTTTATTGTCAATGTTAATGTTATTGTAATTACTATTGTTATTGTTCTTTGTATTGTATTTGTACTTGATAATATTAATTTTATCGTTATTGTCATCGTTATAGTTATTGTTATGGTTATTGATATTCATATTGTTATTGTAAATGATATTGTAATTGTAGTTGTTAAAGATATTACTATCGTTATTGTCATCATTATTGTTATTGTTATGGTTATTGATATTTATATTGTTATTGTAATTGATATTGTAATTGTAGTTGTTAAAGTTATTATTATCGTAATTGTCATCTTTATTGTCAATGTTAAAGTTATTGTAATTATTATTGTTATTGTTCTTGGTATTGTAATTGTACTTGTTAATATTAATTTTATCGTTATTATCATTGTTATTGTTATTGTTATGGTTATTGATATTCATATTGTTTTTGTTATTGATTTTGTAATTGTAGCTCTTAAAGTTACAATTATCGTTATTGTCATCGTTTTTGTTATTGTTATGTTTATTTATATTCATATTTTTATTGTTATTGATATTGAAATTGTAGTTGTTAAAGTTGTTATTATCGTTACAGACTTCGTTATTGTTATTTTTATGGTTATTGATATGCATATTGTTATTGTTATTGATATTATAATTGTAGTTGTTAAAGTTATTATAATCGTTATTGTCATCGTCATTGTTTATGTTAATGTTATTGTAATTATTATTGTTATTGTTATTGATATATTAATTGTGGCTATTAAAGTCATTATTTTCGTTATTTTCATCGTTTTAGATATTGTTAAGGTTATTTATATTCATAGTGTTATAGTTATTGATATTGTTATTGTAGCTGTCAAAATTATTATTATCGTTATTGTAATCGTTATTGTCATTGTTATGATTATTGATATTCATATTGTTTTTGTTATTGATATAGTATTTGTAGTTGCTAAAATTAATGTTATGGTTATTGTCATCGTTATTATTTTTATGGTTATTGATATTCATAGTGTTATTGTTATTGATATTGTGATTGTAGTTGTTAAAGATATTATTATCGTTATTGTCATCATTATTGTTATTGTTATGGTTATTGATATTCATATTGTCATTATAATTGATATTGCAATTGTAGTTGTTAATGTTATTATTATCGTTATTGTCATCATTATTGTTAATGTTAATGTTATTGTAATTATTATTGTTATTGTTCTTGGTACTGTAATTGTACTTGTTAATATTAATTTTATCGTTATTGTAATCGTTATTGTTATTGGTATGGTTATTGATATTCATATTGTTATTGTTGATGATATTGTAATTGTAGCTATTAAAGTTTTAATTATCGTTATTGTTATCGTTATTGTTATCGTTATTGTTATTGTTATGGTTATTGATATTCATATTGTTATTGTTATTGATATTGTAATTGTACTTGTAAATGTTAATTTTATCGTTATTGTCATCGATATTGTTATTGTTATGGTTATTGATATTCATATTGTTATTGTTATTGATATTGTAATTGTAGTTGTTAAAGTTATTATTATCGTTATTGTCATCGTTATTGTTATTGTTAGGGTTATTGATATTCATATTGTCTTTGTTATTGATTTTGTAATTGTAGCTCTTAAAGTTACAATTATCGTTATTGTCATCGTTTTTGTTATTGTTATGGTTATTGATATTCATATTGTTATTGTTAATGATATTGTAATTGTACTTGTAAATGTTAATTATATCGTTATTGTCATCGTTATTGTTATTGGTATGGTTATTGATAATCATATTGTTATTGTTGATGATATTGTATTTGTAGCTGTTAAAGTTTTAATTATCGTTATTGTCATCGTTACTGTTATTGTTAGGGTTATTGATATTCATATTGTCTTTGTTATTGATATAGTATTTGTAGTTGATAATATTAATTTTATCGTTATTATCATTGTTATTGTTATTGTTATGGTTATTGATATTCATATTGTTTTTGTTATTGATTTTGTAATTGTAGCTCTTAAAGTTACAATTATCGTTATTGTCATCGTTTTTGTTATCGTTATGGTTATTGATATTCATATTGTTATTGTAATTGATATTGTAATTTTAGCTGTTAAAGTTAATATTATCTTTATTGTCATCCATATTGTTATTGTTATGGTTATTGATATTCATATTGTTATTGTTATTGATATTGTAATTGTAGCTGTTAAAGATATTATTATCGTTATTGTCATCGTTATAATTATTGTTATGGTTATTGATATTCATATTGTTATTGTAAATGATATTGTAATTGTAGTTGTTAAAGATATTACTATCGTTATTGTCATCATTATTGTTATTGTTATGGTTATTGATATTTATATTGTTATTGTAATTGATATTGTAATTGTAGTTGTTAAAGTTATTATTATCGTAATTGTCATCTTTATTGTCAATGTTAAAGTTATTGTAATTATTATTGTTATTGTTCTTGGTATTGTAATTGTACTTGTTAATATTAATTTTATCGTTATTATCATTGTTATTGTTATTGTTATGGTTATTGATATTCATATTGTTTTTGTTATTGATTTTGTAATTGTAGCTCTTAAAGTTACAATTATCGCTATTGTCATCGTTTTTGTTATTGTTAAGATTATTTATATTCATAGTGTTATAGTTATTGATATTGTTATTGTAGCTGTCAAAGTTATTATTATCGTTATTGTAATCGTTATTGTCATTGTTATGATTATTGATATTCATATTGTTTTTGTTATTGATATAGTATTTGTAGTTGTTAAAATTAATGTTATGGTTATTGTCATCGTTATTATTTTTATGGTTATTGATATTCATAGTGTTATTGTTATTGATATTGTAATTGTAGTTGTTAAAGATATTATTATCGTTATTGTCATCATTATTGTTATTGTTATGGTTATTGATATTCATATTGTCATTATAATTGATATTGCAATTGTAGTTGTTAATGTTATTATTATCGTTATTGTCATCATTATTGTTATTGTTATGGTTATTGATATTCATATTGTCATTATAATTGATATTGCAATTGTAGTTGTTAATGTTATTATTATCGTTATTGTAATCGTTATTGTTATTGGTATGGTTATTGATATTCATATTGTTATTGTTGATGATATTGTAATTGTAGCTAATAAAGTTTTAATTATCGTTATTGTTATCGTTATTGTTATCGTTATTGTTATTGTTATGGTTATTGATATTCATATTGTTATTGTTATTGATATTGTAATTGTTCTTGTAAATGTTAATTTTATCGTTATTGTCATCGATATTGTTATTGTTATGGTTATTGATATTCATATTGTTATTGTTATTGATATTGTAATTGTAGTTGTTAAAGTTATTATTATCGTTATTGTCATCGTTATTGTTATTGTTAAGGTTATTGATATTCATATTGTTATAGTTATTGATATTGTATTTGTCGTTGTCAAAGTTATTATTCTCGTTATTGTCATCGTTATTGTTATTGTTATAGTTATTAATATTGTTATTGTAATTGTTAAAGTTATTATTATCGTTATTGTCATCGTTATTGTTATTTTTATGGTTATTGATATTCATATTGTTATAGTTATTGATATTGTAATTGTAGTTGTTAAAGTTATTATTCTCCTTATTGTCATCGTTATTGTTATTGTTATGGTTATTGGTATTCATATAGTTTTTGTTATTGATATTGTAATTGTAGTGTTTAAAGTTATTATTATCGTTATTGTCATCTTTATTGTCAATGTTAATGTTATTGTAATTATTATTGTTTTTGTTCTTGGTATATTATTTGTAGTTGATAATATTAATTTTATCTTTATTGTCATCGTTATTGTTATTGGTATGGTTGTTGATATTCATATTGTTATTGTTATTGATATTGTAATTGTAGTTGTTTAAGTTATTATTTTCGTTATTGTCATCTTTATTATTATTGTTATAGTTATTGATATTCATATTGTTTTTGTTATTGATATTGTAATTGTAGTTTTTAAAGTTTTAATTATCGTTATTGTCACCGTTATTGTTATTGTCATGGTTATTGATATTCATATTGTTATTGTTATTGATATTGTAATTGTAGTTGTTAAAATTAATGTTATCGTTATTGTCATCGTTATTATTATATTTATGGTTATTGCCATTCATATTGTTTTCGTTATTGATATTGTATTTGTAGCTGTTAAAGTTTTAATTATCGTTATTGTTATCGTTATTGTTATTGTTATGGTTATTGATATTCATATTGTTTTTGTTATTGATATTGTAATTGTATCTGTTAAAGTTATTATTATCGTTATTGTCATCGTTATGTTATTTTTATGGTTATTGATATTCATATTGTTATTGTTATTGATATTGTAATTGTACTTGTTAATGTTAATTTTATCGTTATTGTCATCTATAATGTTATTGTTATAGTTATTGATATTCATATTGTAATTGTTATAGATATTGTAATTGTAGTTGTTAAAGTTATTATTATCGTTATTGTCATCGTTATTATTATTGTTAATATTATTGTAATTATTATTGTTATTGTTATTGATATATTAATTGTAGCTATTAAAGTCATTATTTTCGTTATTTTCATCGTTTTAGATATTGTTAAGGTTATTTATATTCATATTTTTATTGTTATTGATATTGAAATTGTAGCTGTCAAAGTTATTATTATCGTTATTGTCATCGTTATTGTCATTGTTATGATTATTGATATTCATATTGTTATTGTTATTGATATTGTAATTGTAGTTGTTAAAGATATTATTATCGTTATTGTCATCATTATTGTTATTGTTATGGTTATTGATATTCATATTGTTATTGTAATTGATATTGCAATTGTAGTTGTTAATGTTATTATTATCGTTATTGTCATCATTATTGTTAATGTTAATGTTATTGTAATTATTATTGTTATTGTTCTTGGTACTGTAATTGTACTTGTTAATATTAATTTTATCGTTATTGTCATCGTTATTGTTATTGGTATGGTTATTGATATTCATATTGTTATTGTTGATGATATTGTAATTGTAGCTGTTAAAGTTTTAATTATCGTTATTGTTATCGTTATTGTTATCGTTATTGTTATCGTTATTGTTATTGTTATGGTTATTGATATTCATATTGTTATTGTTATTGATATTGTAATTGTACTTGTAAATGTTAATTTTATCGTTATTGTCATCAATATTGTTATTGTTATGGTTATTGATATTCATATTGTTATTGTTATTGATATTGTAATTGTACTTGTAAATGTTAATTTTATCGTTATTGTCATCGTTATTGTTATTGGTATGGTTATTGATAATCATATTGTTATTGTTGATGATATTGTATTTGTAGCTGTCAAAGTTATTATTATCGTTATTGTCATCGTTATTGTCATTGTTATGATTATTGATATTCATATTGTTTTTGTTATTGATATAGTATTTTTAGTTGTTAAAATTAATGTTATGGTTATTGTCATCGTTATTATTTTTATGGTTATTGATATTCATAGTGTTATTGTTATTGATATTGTAATTGTAGTTGATAAAGTTATTATTATCGTTATTTTCATCGTTATTGTTATTGTTTTGGTTATTGATATTCATATTGTTATTGTTATTGATATTGTAATTGTAGTTGTTAAAGATATTATTATCGTTATTGTCATCATTATTGTTATTGTTATGGTTATTGATATTCATATTGTTATTGTAATTGATATTGCAATTGTAGTTGTTATAGATATTATTATCGTTATTGTCATCATTATTGTTATTGTTATGGTTATTGATATTCATATTGTCATTATAATTGATATTGCAATTGTAGTTGTTAATGTTATTATTATCGTTATTGTCATCGTTATTGTTAATGTTAATGTTATTGTAATTATTATTGTTATTGTTCTTGGTACTGTAATTGTACTTGTTAATATTAATTTTATCGTTATTGTCATCGTTATTGTTATTGGTATGGTTATTGATATTCATATTGTCTTTGTTATTGATATAGTATTTGTAGTTGTTAAAATTAATGTTATGGTTATTGTCATCGTTATTATTTTTATGGTTATTGATATTCATAGTGTTTTTGTTATTGATAATGTAATTGCAGCTGTTAATGTTATTATTATCGTTATTGTCATCGTTATTGTTATTGTTATAGTTATTAATATTGTTATTGTAATTGTTAAAGTTATTATTATCGTTATTGTCATCGTTATTGTTATTTTTATGGTTATTGATTTTCATATTGTTATAGTTATTGATATTGTAATTGTAGTTGTTAAAGTTATTATTCTCCTTATTGTCATCGTTATTGTTATTGTTATGGTTATTGGTATTCATATAGTTTTTGTTATTGATATTGTAATTGTAGTTTTTAAAGTTTTAATTATCGTTATTGTCACCGTTATTGTTATTGTCATGGTTATTGATATTCATATTGTTTTTGTTATTGATATTGTAATTGTAGTTGTTAAAGTTATTATTATTGTTACGTCCCACTCGGCACGGGCCTAAAAAAAAAGAACTATGTTCTTTTCTTCAAGGAGCTCCTGCTTCAATGGGATATTTGCCCAATTCGGCCGTTACCTACTACGCGTAGTTCGTGGCACGGGACGGGCTTGACGATAGATTATGTCTTTGATAAGGATGATTCACTTACCTTTAATGCTTCTCTCCGTACAATTCTAAATAGCGAGCTGTTCGCGGGTCGCTTGGTGGTAGCTGTCCGGCAACGAAGGTACACTCCGGGCAGTTGATCGGTACGAGCCGATATTCAGTAATTCTGCAAGATGGAGACCTCAGGTCCTGCTGAGTATCGGGCCTGGGATGGCAGAGTGTGGTGTCCTCGATGATCCTAGGTCTGCAGGCCGACGGGTCGATGCCCAAGTTAGCCAGATGGTTTGTACCGCTATAATAGTTCGCGAGTAGACGCCGGAGACTATGTTTGCGTCCGCCCCGACGTGTTTTCGGCATACGTATTCTATAGGATGCAACGGGACCTTTTAGGATGATTGAACCCGAGCGATTCGTACGCCCCGATAGTTCTATGATTTAGGAGTATGAACCCGGGCGATTCGTACGCCCCGATAGTTCTAAGACTTGGAAAGAGGGAACCCGGGCGATTCGTACGCCCCGATAGTTCTAGGATAAAAGGTTGGAAAATGCGGAGAGAGATGAAGAGCTTGTCGACCACACGTCGGTTCAGGAACACGTAGATAATACGAGTCGCGAATGAGTAGTGACCGGGATCCCGACTAATGAAACACAGACTTCTGCTAATTCTAATTTATTCTAAGTTTAAATTATAATATGAATACAGCGTAAAAGACTCTCCCGCGATTATTGTTCGAAACGTCCGTCGAAGTGATTCGTAGAAAATCTGTAGTCGAAAAAACCGTCGTGTGCTGCTCTGCAGCTCCTTATATACTGAATCTTAGCGGCGGCGGCTCGTAGCGTCGCGGCGGCGGCTTGTAGCGAAGCGGCGGCGGCTTGGCTCTAAGAGGATGGTGATTGGCTGCCGTCTTCCCTTCTCTCGTCCTTGTTGGCGGTGGTGGGGTGGCGTGCGATGGTCCTGCACGCGTTGAGCTGAAGCGCGTACTAGCGGTGGTAGGGATGAGCGTCTTGGCGTTACTTTGCTTGGCGTCAGCTGAATTCCGCGTGTGTGTGTTGGCCTAGGCCCGTGTGTGCGTTAGCTGTGCCATGTATCTTGTAACTTCGGAACTCTGAGTCCGTTCTGTAGACGCGCGTTATGACCACCTGTGGAGAGGTGCCGTAAGTGCCTGGCGGCCGCGTGCTTTCCCTAAGGCGCACGTGGTGGCCATGTGTGGGCGGAGGACAGGCCTGTCGACGTCGCCGGTTTTGTGCTCTTCTCCTCCGGTCCCAAGGTTTCAGGTAGAAGGTTCCCCTAGTGGCCGCGTAGTTTCCCTAAGGACCACGTGGTGGCCATGTGTGGGCAGAGTACAGGCTACTTGATGGTGACGGCTTTCACTCTCTCCTTCGGTTCGAAAGGTTTCATGTAGGAAGTATCCGAATGGCCGCGTAGTTTCCCTAAGGACCTCGTGAAGGCAATGTGTGGATGAAGGACCGGCTAGTCGGCGTTTACTTTCAGTCTCTTGTTAGGACTTTTGGTGACTTAAAGGCGCTTGTTAGGACTTCGCGTATATTATAAATGTGTGTGTTAAATACGTATCAATTATTATGTATCTATTATTTATAGCTAATTATTATATATGCATGTTCTAATCGTAAGGTGTTCCCCAGTGTAAATATAATATTTGTTAGTGTTGTAAAAGTTACTCCCTTCATGTCGGGCACGAATGTGTAAATTATAATATTGTTAAGAAATGATATCAACTATACTATGAGTAATACATGATTTAATAAGCTGACTCCCTATATAGCGGGCACGAGGAAATTACACGTGATAATAAAAGACTCCCTATATAGCGGGCACGAGGAATATTTCTTTATATATTTTATAAGTCCGTACGTCGGGTGACGTAACATTATCGTTATTGTCATCGTTATTATTATTGTTAATATTATTGTAATTATTATTGTTATTGTTATTGATATTGTAATTGAAGTTGTTATAGTTATTATTATCTTTATTGTTATCGTTATTGTTATTGTTAGGTTCTTCGATATTCATATTGGCTTTGTTATTTATATAGTATTTGTAGTTGTTAAAATTAATGTTATCGTTATTGTCATCGTTATTGTTATTTTTATGGTTATTGATATTCATATTGTTTTTGTTATTGATATAGTATTTTTAGTTGTTAAAATTAATGTTATCGTTATTGTTATTTTTATGGTTATTGATATTCATATTGTTATTGTTATTGATATTGTAATTGTAGTTGTTAAAGTTATTATTATCGTAATTGTCATCTTTATTTTCAATGTTAATGTTATTGTTATTGTTCTTGGTATTGTATTTATACTTGATAATATTAATTTTATCGTTATATCATCGTTATTGTTATTTTTATGGTTATTTATATTCATATTGTTTTTGTTATTGATATTGTAATTGTGGCTGTTAAAGTTATTATTATCGTTATTATCATCGTTATTGTTGTTGTCATGGTTATTGATATTCATTTTGTTATTGTTATTGATATTGTAATTGTAGTTGTTAAAATTAATGTTATCGTTATTGTCATCGTTATAGTTATTTTTATGGTTATTGATATTCGTATTGTTATTGTTATTGATATTGTAATTGTAGTTGTTAAAGTTATAATTATCGTTATTGTCATCGTTATTGTTATTGTTATGGTTATTGATTGTTACGTCCCACTCGGCCCGGGCCTTAAAAAAAAGAACTATGTTCTTTCCTTCAAGGAGCTCGTGCTTCAATGGGATATTTGCCCAATTTGGCCGTTACCTACAACGCGTAGTTCGTGGCACGGGACGGGCTTGTTACGTCACCCGACGTACGGACTTATAAAATATATAAAGAAATATTCCTCGTGGCCGCTATATAGGGAGTCTTTTATTATCACGTGTAATTTCCTCGTGCCCGCTATATAGGGAGTCAGCTTATTAAATCATGTATTACTCATAGTATAGTTGATATCATTTATTAACAATATTATAATTTACACATTCGTGCCCGACATGAAGGGAGTAACTTTTACAACACTAACAAATATTATATTTACACTGGGGAACACCTTACGATTAGAAAACGCATATGTAATAATTAGTTATAAATAATTGTTACATAATAATTGATACATATTTAACACACACATTTATAATATACGCGAAGTCCTAACAAGCGCCTTTAAGTCACCAAAAGTTCTAACAGGAGACTGAAGGCATAAACGCCAACAAGGACGAGAGAAGGGAAGACGGCAGCCAATCACCATCCTCTTAGAGCCAAGCCGCCGCCGCTTCGCTACGAGCCGCCGCCGCCAAGATTCAGTATATAAGGAGCTGCAGAGCAGCACACGACGGATTTTCGACATCGGACTTTGGCTACAGATTTTCTACGAATCACTTCGACGGACGTTTCGAACAATAATCGCGGGAGAGTCTTTTACGCTGTATCAATTCTATTCATATTATAATTTAAACTTAGAATAAATTAGAATTAGTAGAAGTCTGTGTTTCATTAGTCGGGACCCCGGTCACTACTCATTCGCGACTCGTATTATCTACGTGTTCCTGAACCGACGTGTGGTCGACAAGCTCTTCATCTCTCTCCGCATTTTCCAACCTTTTATCCTAGAACTATCGGGGCGTACGAATCGCCCGGGTTCACTCTTTCCAAGTCTTAGAACTATCGGGGCGTACGAATCGCCCGGGTTCATACTCCTAAATCATAGAACTATCGGGGCGTACGAATCGCCCGGGTTCATTCTTCACAGAACTATCGGAGCGTACGAATCGCTCGGGTTCAATCATCCTAAAAGGTCCCGTTGTATCCTAGAGAATACGTATGCCGAAAACACGTCGGAGCGGACGCAAACATCGTCTCCGGCGTCTACTCGCGAACTATTATAGCGGTACAAACCATCTGGCTAACTTGGGCATCGACCCGTCGGCCTGCAGACCTAGGATCATCGAGGACACCACACTCTGCCATCCCAGGCCCGATACTCAGCAGGACCTGAGGTCTCCATCTTGCAGAATTACTGAATATCGGCTCGTACCGATCGACTGCCCGGAGTGTACCTTCGTTGCCGGACAGCTACCACCGAGCGACCCGCGAACAGCTCGCTATTTAGCATTGTACGGAGAGAAGCATTAAGGGTAAGTGAATCATCCTTATCAAAGACATAATCTATCGTTAAGCCCGTCTCGTGCCACGAAATACGCGTAGTAGGTAACGGCCGAATTGGGCAAATATCCCATTGAAGCAGGAGCTCCTTGAAGAAAAGAACATAGTTCTTTTTTTTTTAGGCCCGTGCCGAGTGGGACGTAACATAAAATTGGTGACAGCGGTGGGATACTAACGATACATTATGTCAATTGAGAGGAGCGATCGCATTGAAACACGCAGCATGACCACGCGTCAAACAGACGAAATAAGCCCCGACGAAAGGCGGCGTATAGCCAATACAATGGCTCAGTTAGATGCGCGGGAACGCGACCTTTTCGAACGCAAACAAAGACTACGCGAACGCGAAGAAACTCTCCCTACCACATCCGAGGAAGCAAAATTAGGAGAAACAGATACTCTCGCGTTCCTAATGAGAGAAATCGTTGCGCTACGAACGGAAAATCAGCTTCACTTGCCTAATCATCAGGTTAGCGAAGCTCTAGCATCTATTCCACGGTACGACGGAAAAAATATGCCTTTATCTTCTTACATTAGAGCATGCAAACGCGCACGTCAAATGATCCCCACCTATCCGGAGGAACTGTTTACACTAGCCGCGATAAGGAAACTACAGGATTCCGCTTATGTCGCGATCGAGAGACACCATCCTAGAACAATGCTTGAATTAGGCAGCAGACTCAGGCAGACTTTGGGGACATACTACTCGTTAGATTTTCATAGGACTGAACTAAGAAACGTGCTTATGTCCGAAAATGAACCGATAATAGACTACATCGGTCGCGTACAAGACTTACACGAAAGTCTCCTTGACGAAGAAAGGTTCTGGGGAGGGCTTACGGAAAGTAAAAAACAGGAAATAGACGAATTAGCTCTAAAAAGTTTTTGTTCGGGTCTACCATTAGATTATCACCCGTATCTAAACGACTTACGGTGCAGAGACCTAAGCGACGCATACGATAAGGCGATTCAGCTACATTCGTCTATACAACATGAATGGGACAGACGAGGTCTAGCGAGGCCGCGGCCACAATACAAAACTAAGGCCTATCAAGAAAGACCAATGGATTATTATTATTATAAATCAAAAAGAAATAGTAAACCCAGTACCCGGCCTACTAGACCTCCTCCGGACCCAGATGCATGTTCTTATTGCAAGAGGATTGGTCACACACAAGCACAATGTTATAGGAAATCGCGTAACCTGCAACGCCGGTCACAGACACAAGTTCATGGGCCTTATACTCCACCTCCCGAGAACTCCCGTCAATCCTCTCCATCCTCTCACTACTCTCCTTCCTCGTCACGAGACCAAAGGTATATAAAAAAAATGCTCGTATTGTAAAAACATCGGCCATACGATAGAAGAATGCCGAAAGAATAGATGGAGGGAAGCCCAGTCGGGAAACGAACCGACGTCTCTGGGGAAAAGCGCATCCGCAGAGACCGCGTCAGCGCGCCCAGTACGGACAATAAGAAGAGAAGCAGCCACTCGCGTCTACTTCTTCCAACTGAAAGAAGAATCTACCTCTCCGTCTATTGTCCTTTCCTCTGACGATCTAGTCAAAGAGACGGAATTTCTAGTCGACACAGGCTCGGAACTCAACAAATTAAAAATAAAAATGGCGAACGGAGACATATTATGTAACGAAAACGACAAGGTTAGATTGAGCGGTATCACCGACGAAACTGTTACCACGTACGGTTCGGTGACCGTACACATTCACGGATATCCACTTAAATTTCAACTGGTCCCGAATTCCTTTCCTATACCTTACGACGGTATTTTGGGTTCCTACTTTTTACAAAAAACGGCCAAAATAGATTACGAAAAGGAGACTATAGAATGGCACGGAATAATTGTGCCATTTGTTCAATCAAAGGAGATAACTATTCCGGGGCGAACGAGTAAACGGATCCTTCTGATAGCAGGGACCAGCTCGAGTGACGATGAAATATTATTCTCGCCGCTCGTTAAGAGACGTAATGCGCAAAAGACATCGAAAACCGAAACCGCACTCGAAACAAAAACACTTAACTTAAACACAAAAGAACAGACTAACAATACGGACGAAACGAACAATGACGAACTGGATTTCTTACGTTTCGAAGGTAACATATCAGAAGTAAAAGACAGGATAACAATGCACAAAGGCCATATAGCATCTTTTGTAACAAAGACTACGACTCCTATCGACAAAGGAGCCAAAGAACTCGCCAATAATAAAAAGCTACCAAACATTACCGACGTAACGCTTGGTAGAGTAAAAAATTACAAAACAAGACAACCGATACCTCATCGCGTTACCCGTCCAGGAGAGAACATCTGTCTCTATTCAATTAGAAATCTTAGAGGTAGTAATACATTCTCTTTTGGACGCGGCAATCGAACTAAATTTAAAAAAAAAAAAACAATAGCTATTTGTAGGAATAATATCGCAGACGAAACTTACGCATCGTACTTGGCTGAACTAACAGAACAATTACAGAAATCGCAGAAGGCCGCCAAAGAGAACCTCAAACGCGCAAAAATAAAGTCCAATAGTTATTACGACAGAAAACAAAAAAGTAGTGAGACTCTCGACAGGCGACTCCATGTACCTTCTGAAAGGAAGAATCAAAGGCAAGTTAGACAGCCAGTACGAAGGACCGTATAAAATCATACAAATTCTAAATAATAACAATGTAAAAATAGAAACGCCTAAAGGCTCCTCTGTCGTTCATACGGACAGATTAAAATTAAATAAAGTTAGAAAATAAGTCAAAACCTACGTCCAGGACTCTATAAAACCGACTAACGGTTGACACGGCACAGCATGAAGCCACAGTAGATCTAAGAGTCTAGGACGACGGTCGTTAAGGTGTCTCCTCTTTATTTTATTTTTATTATTATAACATAAGTCACCGCAGTCCGAGCAAAGCGTCATATTTTCTGTAAAGAAAACAAGCATCAAAACCAAAGAAGAATCTTCGAATCACAATGGAGAAATTAGCATTGGTTATACTACTTACAATAGTAAGAGCTACGCAAAATATAACCAGATACGACTGTGCTGGTTTCACACTCAACGTAACTACATTCTCGCTGCTGGACGTCTCTGAATGATAGACGCCGAATCTTCAACCAACAAGCCAAGAACTATACGTGTCTGAATACCATCCAATAAATGCTATCCAGTGTAAAGAAAGGATCGATAGGACCATCTATCACTGCGAAGTGTACTCGCACGTCTCAATAGTATACAATGGCCAACACGAATACATTCATCCGCTCACCCAACGCCTATGCGAACAAGGAATAGTCTCCAGAAGCCTATCTCTGGGTCCCAACAGCCTCATAATGGGACGAAAAAGAAACAGCACGCACCTACACAGCTTGACCATAAGTGGGTTCGTCAGTACAGGCGGAGCCTGCAAGGGCTCGCAATATAGCGACCTATACGGTACCTGGAACGACGTCGTAACACAGGCCAACGACTTTGGGGAGCGTTCGTGACATTCGGATCAGCAAGCGCCGGAGTCATAAAAACGATACTCATGATCCTCCGATCAATAAAATATGTAACAGACACCGTCATCCACGGCTATGCATAACACCTACGGTTGGAGTATTCATCTAATGGGAGCCATTGGGGTTCGCCTACGCATCTTTTGCTTCACCTTGCCAAGTCAACAAAGGAAGAAAAGCGGAGAACGACCAAAAACCGCCAGAAGATGCTGAAACAATAGAGCTACCTACGACAAAACCAAAGGACGCCACCACCACCCTAACCTTCAATTAGCAGATACTTGCAAGAGGAGCCGACATTCAAAATGCACGTATAACTACGTACATTTTTTTATAAGGAGGGAGGTGTTACGTCACCCGACGTATGGACATATAAAATGCATAAAGAAATCCTCGTGCCCGCTATATAGGGAGTCTTTTATTATTAGCACATGTAAGTCCTCGTGCCCGCTATATAGGGAGTCATTAATTATACTACAAATAATACGTAATTTAATAAAAAACTCAATATAATTAACCATTTACTAACAATATTATATTTTACACATTCGTGCCCGACATGAAGGGAGTCATCTTTACAATACTAACCACTATTATAATACACACCTATAACATAAGTTTCGAAGGAGATACCTTATGCTTAAATATTGTAAACAATACATATACATATATTTGTAATTCTACAATGATGCGTCATACGCGGAAAAACACAAAGCGTCGCGCCAGCAAACAACGATGCGTCATACGCGGCAACACCGAGACGCATCCTCACCACTACCGGTAAGCGCCACACACCGACGCACGCAAAGCCGTTGCACGCATCACTATAGACCATCCAGAAAGGATGAAAGAAAGAAAGACGGCAGCAATCACCATCTTCCAAGAACCGAGCCGCCGCCAAAGCAACAAGCCGCCGCCAAAGCCACAAGCCGCCGCCGCTGGGACTTGTATATAAGGAGCTGCAGAGCAGCACACGAAGGATTCCGACATCAGATCTTCTACAGTCATTTTCTACGATTCACTTCGACGGACGCTAGTTCCGACCAATAATCGCGAGAGAGTCTTTTTACACTGTATCAATTCTATTCGTAGTATAATTTTAAATTTAGAATAAATAATTATTAGTAGTAGACGTCTGTGTTTCATTAGTCGGGACCCCGGTCACTACTCGTTCGCGACAAGTATTAGCTACGTGTTCCTGAACCGACGTGTGGTCGACATACTCTTCATCTCTCTCCGCACTTTCCAACCTATATCCTAGAACTATCGGGGCGTACTAATCGCCCGGGTTCATACTCCTTAATCTTAGAACTATCGGGGCGTACGAATCGCCCGGGTTCATTCTTCACAGAACTATCGGAGCGTACGAATCGCTCGGGTTCAATCATCCTAAAGGGTCCCGTTGTATCCTAGAGAATACGTATGCCGAAAACACGTCGGGGCGGACACAAGCATCGTCTCCGGCGACTACTCGCGAACTATTATAACGGTACAAACCATCTGGCTAACTTGGGCATCGACCCGTCGGCCTGCAGACTTAGAATCATCGAGGACACCACACTCTGCCATCCCAGGCCCGATACTCAGCAGGACCTGAGATCTCCATCTTGCAGAATTACTGAATATCGGCTCGTACCGATCGACTGCCCGGAGTGTACCTTCGTTGCCGGACAGCTACCACCAAGCGACCCTCGAACAGCTCGCTATTTAGAATTGTACGGAAAGAAGTATTAAGGGTAAGTGAATCATCCTCATCAAAGACATAATTTATCGTTAAGCCCGTCCCGAGCCACGAACTACACGTAGTAGGTAACGGCCGAATTGGGCAAAAATCCCATTGAAACAGGAGCTCCTTGAAGGAAAGAACATAGTTCTATTTTTTAAGGCCCGTGCCGAGTGGGACGTAACACTACAATTACAATATCAATAATTATAACATTATGAATATCAATAACCATAACAATATCTAAAACGATGAAAATAACGAAAACAATGACTTTAATAGCTACAATTAATATATCAAAAACAATAACAATAATAATTACAATAACATTAACATTAACAATAACGATGACAATAACGAAAATAATAACTTTAACAACTACAATTACAATATCAATAACAATAAAAATATGAATATCAGTAACTATAAAAATAACAATAACGATTACAATAGCGATAATTATAACTTTTACAGCTACAATTACAATATCAATAACAAAAACAATATGAATATCAATAACCATGACAATAACAATAACAATGACAATAACGATAAAATTAATATTATCAAGTACAAATACAATACCAAGAACAATAACAATAATAAATACAATAACAGTAACATTGACAATAAAGATGACAATAACGATAATAATAACTTTAAACACTACAATTACAATATCGATAACTATAACAGTATGAATATCAATAACCATAACAATATCTAGAACGATGAAAATAACGAAAATAATGACTTTAATAGCTACAATTAATATATCAATAACAATAACAATAATAATTACAATAACATTAACATTAACAATAACGATGACAATAACGATAATAATAACTTTAACAACTACAATTACAATATCAATAACAATAACAAGATGAATATCAATAACCATAACAATAACAATAAAGAAGACAATAACGAAAATAATGGCGTTAATAGCTACAAATACAATATCAATAACAATAACAATATGAATATCAAAAACCATAACAATATCTAAAACGATGAAAATAACGAAAACAATGACTTTAATAGCTACAATTAATATATCAAAAACAATAACAATAATAATTACAATAACATTAACATTAACAATAACGATGACAATGACGAAAATAATAACTTTAACAACTACAATTACAATATCAATAACAATAAAAATATGAATATCAGTAACTATAAAAATAACAATAACGATGACAATAACGATAATTATAACTATAACAGCTACAATTACAATATCAATAAAAAAACAATATGAATAACAATAACTATAACAATAACAATAAAGATGACAATAACGAAAATAATGATTTTAACAACTACAATTACAATATCAATAACAATAACAATATGAATACCAATAACCATATCTATAACAATAACGATGTCAATAACGATAATAATAACTTTAGCAACTACAATTACAATATCAATAACTATAACAGTATGAATATCAATAATCATAACAATAACAATAACGATGACAATAACGATAATAATTACTTTAACAACTACAATTACAATATCAATAACAATAACAATATGAATACCAATAACCATATCTATAACAATAACGAAGTCAATAACGATAATAATAACTTTAACAACTACAATTACAATATCAATAACAATAAAAATATGAATATCAGTAACTATAAAAATAACAATAACGATAATTATAACTATAACAGCTACAATTACAATATCAATAAAAAAACAATATGAATAACAATAACTATAACAATAACAATAAAGATGACAATAACGAAAATAATGACTTTAATTGCTACAATTACAATATCAATAACTATAACTGTATGAATATCAATAACCATAACAATATCTAAAACGATGAAAATAACGAAAATAATGACTTTAATAGCTACAATTAATATATCAATAACAATAACAATAATAATTACAATAACATTAACATTAACAATAACGATGACAATAACGATAATTATAACTTTAACAGCTACAATTACAATATCAATAAAAAAACAATATGAATAACAATAACTATAACAATAACAATAACGATGACAATAACGATAAAATTAATATTATCAAGTACGAATACAATACCAAGAACAATAACAATAATAATTACAATAATATTAACATTGACAATAAAGATGACAATAACGATAATAATGACTTTAAACACTACAATTACAATATCGATAACTATAACAGTATGAATATCAATAACCATAACAATATCTAAAACGATGAAAATAACGAAAATAATGACTTTAATAGCTACAATTAATATATCAATAACAATAACAATAATAATTACAATAACATTAACATTAACAATAACGATGACAATAACGATAATAATAACTTTAACAACTACAATTACAATATCAATAACAATAAAAATATGAATATCAGTAACTATAACAATAACATTAAAGATGACAATAACGAAAATAATGACTTTAATAGCTACAATTAATATATCATTAACAATAACAATAATAATTACAATAACATTAACATTAACAATAACGATGACAATAACGATATTAATAACTTTAACAACTACAATTACAATATCAATAACAATAACAATATGAATATCAATAACCATAAAAATAACAATAACGATGACAATAACGATAAAATTAATATTATCAAGTACAAATATAATACCAAGAACAATAACAATAATAATTACAATAACATTAACATTGACAATAAAGATGACAATAACGATAATAATAACTTTAACAACTACAATTACAATATCAATAACTATAACAGTGTGAATATCAATAACCATAACAATATCTAAAACGATGAAAATAACGAAAACAATGACTTTAATAGCTACAATTAATATATCAAAAACAATAACAATAATAATTACAATAACATTAACATTAACAATAACGATGACAATAACGAAAATAATAACTTTAACATCTACAATTACAATATCAATAACAATAAAAATATGAATATCAGTAACTATAAAAATAACAATAACGATGACAATAACGATAATTATAACTATAACAGCTACAATTACAATATCAATAAAAAAACAATATGAATAACAATAACTATAACAATAACAATAAAGATGACAATAACGAAAATAATGACTTTAATTGCTACAATTACAATATCAATAACTATAACTGTATGAATATCAATAACCATAACAATATCTAAAACGATGAAAATAACGAAAATAATGACTTTAATAGCTACAATTAATATATCAATAACA
Organism: Dolichovespula saxonica; assembly: GCA_911387935.1. Taxonomy (NCBI): domain Eukaryota; kingdom Metazoa; phylum Arthropoda; class Insecta; order Hymenoptera; family Vespidae; genus Dolichovespula; species Dolichovespula saxonica. The sequence continues at coordinate 4,760,655 of OU427011.1, forward strand.
ATAACAATAATAATTACAATAACATTAACATTAACAATAACGATGACAATAACGAAAATAATAACTTTAACAACTACAATTACAATATCAATAACAATAAAAATATGAATATCAATAACCATAAAAATAACAATAACGATGACAATAACGAAAATAATGACTTTAATAGCTACAATTACAATATCAATAACAATAACAATATGAATATCAATAACCATGACAATAACAATAACGATGACAATAACGATAAAATTAATATTATCAAGTACAAATACAATACCAAGAACAATAACAATAATAATTACAATAACATTAACATTGACAATAAAGATGACAATAACGATAATAATGACTTTAAACACTACAATTACAATATCGATAACTATAACAGTATGAATATCAATAACCATAACAATATCTAAAACGATGAAAATAACGAAAATAATGACTTTAATAGCTACAATTAATATATCAATAACAATAACAATAATAATTACAATAACATTAACATTAACAATAACGATGACAATAACGATAATAATAACTTTAACAACTACAATTAGAATATCAATAACAATAACAATATGAATATCAATAACCATAAAAATAACAATAACGATGACAATAACGATAAAATTAATATTATCAAGTACAAATACAATGCCAAGAACAATAACAATAATAATTACAATAACATTAACATTGACAATAAAGATGACAATAACGATAATAATGACTTTAAACACTACAATTACAATATCGATAACTATAACAGTATGAATATCAATAACCATAACAATATCTAAAACGATGAAAATAACGAAAATAATGACTTTAATAGCTACAATTAATATATCAATAACAATAACAATAATAATTACAATAACATTAACATTAACAATAACGATGACAATAACGATAATAATAACTTTAACAACTACAATTACAATATCAATAACAATAAAAATATGAATATCAGTAACTATAACAATAACATTAAAGATGACAATAACGAAAATAATGACTTTAATAGCTACAATTACAATATCAATAACTATAACAGTATGTATATCAATAACCATGGCAATATCTAAAAGGATGGAAATAACGAAAATAATGACTTTAATAGCTACAATTAATATATCATTAACAATAACAATAATAATTACAATAACATTAACATTAACAATAACGATGACAATAACGATAATAATAACTTTAACAACTACAATTACAATATCAATAACAATAAAAATATGAATATCAGTAACTATAACAATAACATTAAAGATGACAATAACGAAAATAATGACTTTAATAGCTACAATTACAATATCAATAACTATAACAGTATGTATATCAATAACCATAACAATATCTAAAACGATGAAAATAACGAAAATAATGACTTTAATAGCTACAATTAATATATCAATAACAATAACAATAATAATTACAATAACATTAACATTAACAATAACGATGACAATAACGATAATTATAACTATAACAGCTACGATTACAATATCAATAAAAAAACAATATGAATAACAATAACTATATGTTACGTCACCCGACGTACGGACTTATAAAATATATAAAGAGAATTTCCTCGTGCCCGCTATATAGGGAGTCTTTTATTATCACGTGTAATTTCCTCGTGCCCGCTATATAGGGAGTCAGCTTATTAAATCATGTATTACTCATAGTATAGTTGATATCATTTATTAACAATATTATAATATACACATTCGTGCCCGACATGAAGGGAGTAACTTTTACAACACTAACAAATATTATATTTACACTGGGGAACACCTTACGATTAGAACATGCATATATAATAATTAGCTATAAATAATAGATACATAATAATTGATACGTATTTAACACACACATTTATAATATACGCGAAGTCCTAACAAGAGACTGAAAGTAAACGCCGACTAGCCGGTCCTTCATCCATACATGGCCTTCACGTGGTCCTTAGGGAAACTACGCGGTCATTCGGATACTTCCTACACGAAACCTTTCGAACCAGAGGAGAGAGTGAAAGCCGTCACCATCAAGTAGCCTGTACTCTGCCCACACATGGTCACCACGTGGTCCTTAGGGAAACTACGCGGCCACTAGGGGCACCTTCTACCTGAAACCTTGGGACCGGAGGAGAAGAGCACAAAGCCGGCGACGTCGACAGGCCTGTCCTCCGCCCACACATGGCCACCACGTGCGCCTTAGGGAAAGCACGCGGCCGCCAGGCACTTACGGCACCTCTCCACAAGTGGTCATCACGCGCGTCTACAGAACGGACTCAGAATTCCGAAGTTACAAGATACATGGCACAGCTAACGCACACACGGGCCTAGGCCAACACACACACGCGGAATTCAGCTGACGCCAAGCAAAGTAACGCCAAGACGCTCATCCCTACCACCGCTAGTACGTGCTTCAGCTCAACGCGCGCAGGACCATCGCACGCTACCCCACCACCGCCAACAAGGACGAGAGAAGGGAAGACGGCAGCCAATCACCATCCTCTTAGAGCCAAGCCGCCGCCGCTTCGCTACGAGCCGCCGCCGCTTCGCCACGAGCCGCCGCCGCTAAGATTCAGTATATAAGGAGCTGCAGAGCAGCACACGACGGTTTTTTCGACTACAGATTTTCTACGAATCACTTCGACGGACGTTTCGAACAATAATCGCGGGAGAGTCTTTTACGCTGTATTCATATTATAATTTAAACTTAGAATAAATTAGAATTAGCAGAAGTCTGTGTTTCATTAGTCGGGACCCCGGTCACTACTCATTCGCGACTCGTATTATCTACGTGTTCCTGAACCGACGTGTGGTCGACAAGCTCTTCATCTCTCTCCGCATTTTCCAACCTTTTATCCTAGAACTATCGGGGCGTACGAATCGCCCGGGTTCATTCTTCACAGAACTATCGGAGCGTACGAATCGCTCGGGTTCAATCATCCTAAAAGGTCCCGTTGCATCCTATAGAATACGTATGCCGAAAACACGTCGGGGCGGATGCAAACATAGTCTCCGGCGTATACTCGCGAACTACTATAGCGGTACAAACCATCTGGCTAACTTGGGCATCGACCCGTCGGCCTGCAGACCTAGGATCATCGAGGACACCACACTCTGCCATCCCAGGCCCGATACTCAGCAGGACCTGAGGTCTCCATCTTGCAGAATTACTGAATATCGGCTCGTACCGATCAACTGCCCGGAGTGTACCTTCGTTGCCGGACAGCTACCACCGAGCGACCCGCGAACAGCTCGCTATTTAGAATTGTACGGAGAAAAGCATTAAAGGTAAGTGAATCATCCTTATCAAAGACATAATCTATCGTTAAGCCCGTCCCGTGCCACGAACTACGCGTAGTAGGTAACGGCCGAATTGGGCAAATATCCCATTGAAGCAGGAGCTCCTTGAAGGAAAGAGCATAGTTCTTTTTTTTAAGGCCCGTGCCGAGTGGGACGTAACATAAAATTGGTGACAGCGGTGGGATAGAAACGATACATTATGTCTACTGAAAGGAGCGAACGTATTGAAACACGCAGCATGGCTGCGCGTCAACCCGATGAAGTTATGATCGATGAAGTACGACTACGAATGACTAAATTAGACGCGGCCGAACGGGCCCTCCTTGAACGCGAACGCGTCATTCGAGAACGCGAGCAAGAACTTCGCGATCATGCGCAGCGTCTTAACGCTGCAAAATCAGAAGAGGCAGATCCTCTCACGTTCTTGATGAGGGAGATTTTGGCGCTCAGGACGGAGAGCCAACATCACCTTCCTAATCATCAAATTAATGAGGCTTTCGCGTCTATACCACGATACGATGGGAAAAATATGCCTCTATCCTCATTTATTAGAGCTTGTAAACGCGCGCGACAAATGATTCCCGCATACCCGGAAGATTTGTTTACTCAAGCCGCGATACGGAAGCTCCAAGATTCGGCACACATTGCGATAGATAGACATAATCCGAAAACGATGTTCGAGTTGTATAGTCGACTCCGACAGACATTGGGCACATACCATTCTTTAGATTATTACCGGACAGAATTAAGAAACGTACTCATGTCGGAGAACGAACAGATTATCGATTACATTGGCCGTGTACAGGATTTATACGAGGGTCTTCTCGATGAAGAAAGGTTTTGGGGAGAAATCACGGATAGCAAGAAACGAGAAATAGATGAATTGGCATTAAAAAGCTTTTGTTCTGGGTTACCGATGGATTACCATCCCTACTTAAACGCGTTACGTTGTCGAGACTTAGGTGATGCATATGACAAAGCAATCCAATTACACTCGTCAATACAGCACGAGTGGGATAGAAGAGGATTAGTAAGGCCGCGACCACAATATAAGGCAAAAACATACCAAGAAAAACCTATGGATTATTATTACTTTGAATCTAAAAGAAACAATAGACCAAATATCCGGCCTACTAGAACTCCTCCAGACCCAGATTCGTGTTCGTATTGTAAGAGAATTGGTCATACACAAACCCAATGTTACAAGAAATCGCGTGACCAGCAACGCCGGTCACAGACACAAGTTCATGGGCCTTATACTCCACCTCCCGGAAATTCCCGTCAATCCTCTCCATCCTCTCACTACTCTCCTTCCTCACCACGAGACCAAAAGCATAAGAAAGAATGCTCGTATTGCAAAAATATCGGTCATACAATAGAAGAATGCCGAAAGAAAAGATGGAGAGAATCTCAGTCGGGAAACGAACCAACGTCTCTGAGGAAAGGCGCATCCGCAGAGACCGCGCCAGGGCGCCCGGTGAGAACGATAACAAAAGAAGAGAAGCCAATCGTGTCTACGTCCTCCAACTAAAGGAAGAAGCTACCTCCCCATCTATCGTCCTTTCCTCTGACGACCTAGCTAAAGAGACGGAGTTCCTAGTTGATACGGGTTCGGAACTCAACATATTAAAAATAAAAATGGCAAACGGGGATATAATATGCAACGAAAACGACAAAGTCAGACTGAGCGGTATCACCGACGAAACCGTTACCACGTACGGTTCGGTAACCATACGAATTCACGGATATCCGCTTAAATTCCAATTAGTACCAAATTCCTTTCCTATCCCCTACGACGGTATTTTGGGTTCCGACTTCTTTCAAAAAACAGCCAAAATTGATTATGAAAGAGAGTCTATAGAGTGGCACGGAATAGTTATGCCCTTTGTTCAATCAAAGGAGATAACCATTCCGGGGCGAACGAGCAATGTCTGTAAAATAAAGATAAAGAATAGCGATTTAGAAACGGGATATTTGCCGCGTTTGAATTTCGGAGAAGGAATTTATGCCGGAGAAGCAGTGGTGTCAAATAACCACGGCGAAGCATATATCAAAATAATTAACACCAACGATACGGACGTCAACATAAAACCTCCGTCTGTAACACTAGAAGAGTTCGAGATAAATAAAACCGAACTCTTATCGCATTCAGAGGAGATCACGTCTCAAGTGCCTCGACTCGAATCGAAAGACGATGACATAAGCAGTCTAATAAACAATTCTCCGAAACTCGAACAGGAAACCGAGACCCAACATACCGTCCTCCCTACTCACATTACCCCTTCCAAATCCTGCAAACACATAAACAAGACAGACGAACGTTACGCACTAGCCCTACAGAATATTAATTTGGACGAACTGAACGACGAAGAGAAATCCGTAGCAAAAGATATGATAAGAGAATCTATAGACTTATTCCATTTACCGGGCGACAGATTGACGTACTCAGACACCGTAACACACAAGATAGAGACAGTGGACTCTATTCCAGTAAATGTCCGACAGTACCGCTTCCCGCCCATTCATAAGGAAGAGATAAACAAACAGATAGGAGAACTTCTAGAAAACAACGTGATCAAATCATCTACGTCCCCGTATAATTCTCCACTATGGATAGTTCCGAAGAAACCGGACGCAAAAGGGAATAAAAGATGGAGATTAGTCATCGACTACCGGATGTTAAACGAAAAAACTATGAAAGACAGTTATCCACTGCCAAACATAACGGAAATATTAGATCAACTAGGAAGCGCGAAATATTTTAGTACGTTCGATCTCGCATCGGGCTTCCATCAGATCGGCATGGATAAAGAAGACGCGCCGAAAACGGCTTTCTCCACGCCATTCGGGCATTATGAATTTAAACGTATGCCCTTTGGTCTCAAAAACGCTCCTTCCACCTTCCAACGCTTGATGAACAATGTCCTGACCGGATTGCAAGGTAATGAATTATTCGTTTACCTAGACGACATAGTCATATACTCCAGCTCGCTACGAGAGCATCTTTTGAAATACCGGAAATTATGTGCGCGTCTCCGTGACGCCAATCTAAAACTACAGCCCGAGAAATGCAATCTTCTCAGGAAGGAGGTTGTATATCTCGGACATATCATTAGCGCGGATGGAGTGAAACCTGACCCAGGAAAAATAGAGGCGGTCAAGAACTTCCCGACGCCAAAGAATGCAAAGAACATAAAACAATTCCTGGGACTGGCAGGCTATTATCGACGCTTCATACCGAATTTCTCAGGTACAAGTAAACCGCTGACGAATCTCTTAAAGAAAGACGTACCGTTTAAGTGGGAGGACGCTCAAAACAAGGCATTCAAAACTTTAACAAGCCTTTTGTGTGAACAACCGCTCTTGCAATTCCCTGATTTCACCAAACCTTTCCTAGTAACCACCAACGCATCAAATTACGCGATCGGGGGAATTCTCAGTCAGGGAGAAGTCGGTAAAGATCTGCCCATAGCTTACACGTCAAGAATCTTAAATCAAGCGGAACAAAATTATTCGACAATAGAGAAAGAGCTGCTTGCCATTATATACGCCGTTAATTACTTCCGACCTTATCTATACGGTCGTAAATTCAGTTTAATCACCGACCACCGTCCGTTAGTGTGGTTAAATTCTGTGAAAGACCCGACGTCTCGGCTTATCAGATGGCGACTCAAACTCGCCGAGTATGAATACGATATTGTTTACAAAGCCGGTAAACGAAACGTCAACGCCGACGCGCTATCGCGTAACCCTATCGAGGCGAGTAAACAGATCCTTCCGATAGCAGGGACCAGCTCGAGTGACGACGAAATATTCTCGTCGCTCGCTAAGAGACGTCGCACGCAAGAAATATCAAAACCCGAGACCGCACTTGAAACGGAAACACCTAACATAAACATAAACATAAACGAACAGACGAACGATACAGACGAAACGAACGACGACGAACTGGATCTATCACGTTACGAAGGTAATATTATAGAAATAAAAGACAGGATAACAATGCACAAAGGACACATAGCATTTTTTGTAACAAAGACCGGAACTCCTATTGACAAAGGAGCCAAAGAACTTGCCGACAATAAAAGACTACCAAACATTACCGACGTAACGCTTGGTAGAGTAAAGATTACAAAACGGGACAATAGATACCTCATCGCGTTACCCGTCCAGGAGAGAACATCCGTCTCTATTCAATTAGAAATTCTAGACGAAGTATTACATTCTCTTTTGGACGCGGCAATTGAATTAAATTTAAAAACAATAGCTATTTCAAGGGATAATATCGCAGACGTATCATGGATAAACATTAAACGCAAGATAAGTTCGATCTTCGCGGGCCACGAAACTAAAATTATTATACTAAAGCATGAAATCATAATACCCAGGGAGATCGAACGCGTCCAAATTATCCATGACAATCACGCTACTCCTGTGGGAGGTCACAAAGGAGTCACTAAGACATATTGGCGTATAAAACAACGGTACTACTGGCCTAACCTTAAACCCGATATACAAAACTTTATCCAAAACTGCCGCAGCTGTCAGACCAAGAAGCTTGTCCGACAAAAAACCAGACAACCGATGACCCTTACCGACACGCCGGGAAGGGCCTTCGACAAAGTTTCGATGGATATAGTAGGACCGATGCCTACTAGTAAACTAGGCAATAATTATATCCTAACAATACAAGATCTCCTTACCAAATATTCTATAGCGGTACCACTACAACAAGCTTCTTCGGTCGAAGTAGCTGATGCATTTATAAAAAATTTAATATGTAAATACGGCAGCCCGAAAGGGATACTAACTGATCAAGGTACTGCTTTCTTATCAGAATTGATGAAAGCAGTGGCCAAGAAATTTAGAATAGAAACATACCAAACCACCGCTTATCGACCGCAATCCAACGGATCAATAGAACGCTCACACCACGTGTTAGCAGAATTTTTGAAACACTTTATAAAGGATAATTCTGAATGGGACGATTGGGTCGATATAGCGATGTTTTCTTATAATACAAGTATACATGAAGGTACACAATACACTCCACACGAATTAATCTTTGGCCAGTTAGCGAAAACTCCGAACGATAGCACACTTAACGACTTAAAAGACGAAACTTACGCATCGTACTTGGCTGAATTGACGGAACAATTACAGAAATCGCAGGAGGCCGCCAAAGAGAACCTCGAACGCGCGAAAATAAAATCTAAAAATTATTACGATAAAAAACAGAGGGTGGTGAGCTTCTCGACGGGCGACTCCGTGTACCTCCTAAAGGGAAAAATCAAAGGCAAGTTAGACAGCCAGTACGAGGGACCATATAAAATTGTACAAATTCTTAATAATAGCAATGTAAAAATAGAAACGCCAAAAGGCCTCTCTGTCGTTCATACGGACAGACTCAAATTAAATAAGGCTAGAAAATAAGTTAAAGCCTACGTCTAGGACTCTACCTTACCGACTAACGGTTGCCACGGCGCAGCATGGCGCCACAGTAGTTCTCAGAGTCCGGGACGACGGTCGATAAGGTGTCTCCCCTCCATTTTCATTATAATATAAGCCACTCCAGTCCGAGCAGAGCGTCAATTGTCCATAAAGAAGCAAAAGCATCGAAGCTAAAGAAGAAACCTCGAATCATAATGAAGAAATTATCATTCGTTATACTACTTACAATAGTAGGAACTACGCAGAGCCTAACCGGATACGACTGTGCCGGTTCCTCACTCAACGTGACTACATTCTCGTTGCTGGACGTCTCTGAATGCGAGACGCCGAATCTCCAACCAACAAGCCAAGAACTATACATTCAATTACTACAAGTGTCTGAATACCACCCAATAAATGTAATACAATGTAAAGTGAGGATCGATAGGACCATCTATCACTGCGGAATGTACTCGCACGTTTCAATCGTACACAATGGCCGACGCGAATACATTCATCCGCTCACCCAACGCCTATGCGAACAAGCGCAAGTCACCGGAAGCCTATCTCTGGGCCCTAACAGCCTCATAACGGGACTTAAGAGAAACAGCACGCACCTTCACAGCCTGACCATAAGTGGATCCGTCGGTACAGACGGAGCCTGCAAGGGCTCGCAATATAGCGACCCCTATGGTACCTGGGACGACGTCGTTGTACAGGCCTCGGTAGAAGTCACCTTGAAAGACTACTATGCAGCCGCCTCCATCAAAGCAGACCAGATACATCTGCAATCGGGTACCATCTGCGCTTACACAGCCGAAAATTGTCAAGAAGAAGGAGGAGCCGAAAACTTTTGGGAAACTCTACCTTCGGATAGTTGCGGATTCAATGAATACGACGTTTTGTACGAAGGCCTCGCAACAAAACTCACAACTAAAGGACCAGTAACAGGACCAGTCCTATACACAGTCACGTCCAAGGATGTCACCTTCGCACTTACAAAAACAGAAGAATTTACACTGTGCGGATATACGATCATCCGTACCGAACATCCGAAACTTTTCATATTGGAAACCTCTCCTGGAAGAATCTTCAAAGCTAAGACAAAAACCCCTGTAGAAAATTTAGACATCTTCGCATATATAAATTCTAAATTCATATACGTCGAACGCCATTTAAAAACACAACTTACTGATTTATATATAGACATAACCCGCCAGAAATGTGCGCTCGAGAGACAAATTTTGAAGAACGCTTTATCCTTAGCAAACTTGTCTCCTGACGAAACCGCATATTCCTTCATGAAAGAACCAGGTTACATGGCAGTGATAGCGGGAGAAGTAATACACTTGATTAAATGTATACCGGTGGAAATAAAAGTACGCTCTACGGAAAACTGCTACAAAAGCCTACCAATAACTTACCGCAATCAGTCTTGCTTCCTAACACCAAAAACCCATATCATCACGCAAGAAGCAGCAATGACGGATTGCAACGAGCTACTACCAGCAATGTACCTACTACATGGATCATGGTACAGAATAACACCGAAACTCGTTGAAAGCGTACCACCGCCGACGATTCAGCCATTAACAAAACCACAATGGAAATACATCAGCCCGCAACATTTGGCAACGAGCGGAATCTACTCCAACGAAGATCTAAATAAACTACGTTCGCATATCATGGAACCTGCGGAAAAACCCGCTGTTTTGAACACACTATTACGTGGAGTCAGCGGACAACACATACCAAAAGGACAGATCTCGCTATACAACCTTATGGACGAAGAAGCATTAGACAAAATAGCGACCAGCACAGGCCAACGACTATGGGGAGCGTTCGTGACATTCGGATCAGCAAGCGCCGGAGTCATAGCGATACTCATGATCCTTCGATTGATAAAATATGTAGCAGACACCGTCATCCACGGCTATGCACTACATAGCATCTATGGTTGGAGTATTCATTTAGTAGGAGCACTTTGGGGCTCACTTACACACCTTTTGCTCCACCTCGCTAAGTCACCAACGGAAGAGAAGGTGGAGAGCGAACAAAAACCGCCAGAAGATGCTGACGCGATAGAACCACCTACGACAGGACAGAAAGAAGCCGTAAACACTTTCCCTTCAATTAGTAAGTACTTACAAGAAGAATCAGCCTTCAAAATGCACGTATAACTACGTACATTTTATTATAAGGGGGGAAGTGTTACGTCACCCGACGTACGGACTTATAAAATATATAAAGAGAATTTCCTCGTGCCCGCTATATAGGGAGTCTTTTATTATCACGTGTAATTTCCTCGTGCCCGCTATATAGGGAGTCAGCTTATTAAATCATGTATTACTCATAGTATAGTTGATATCATTTATTAACAATATTATAATATACACATTCGTGCCCGACATGAAGGGAGTAACTTTTACAACACTAACAAATATTATATTTACACTGGGGAACACCTTACGATTAGAACATGCATATATAATAATTAGCTATAAATAATAGATACATAATAATTGATACGTATTTAACACACACATTTATAATATACGCGAAGTCCTAACAAGAGACTGAAAGTAAACGCCGACTAGCCGGTCCTTCATCCATACATGGCCTTCACGTGGTCCTTAGGGAAACTACGCGGTCATTCGGATACTTCCTACACGAAACCTTTCGAACCAGAGGAGAGAGTGAAAGCCGTCACCATCAAGTAGCCTGTACTCTGCCCACACATGGTCACCACGTGGTCCTTAGGGAAACTACGCGGCCACTAGGGGCACCTTCTACCTGAAACCTTGGGACCGGAGGAGAAGAGCACAAAGCCGGCGACGTCGACAGGCCTGTCCTCCGCCCACACATGGCCACCACGTGCGCCTTAGGGAAAGCACGCGGCCGCCAGGCACTTACGGCACCTCTCCACAAGTGGTCATCACGCGCGTCTACAGAACGGACTCAGAATTCCGAAGTTACAAGATACATGGCACAGCTAACGCACACACGGGCCTAGGCCAACACACACACGCGGAATTCAGCTGACGCCAAGCAAAGTAACGCCAAGACGCTCATCCCTACCACCGCTAGTACGTGCTTCAGCTCAACGCGCGCAGGACCATCGCACGCTACCCCACCACCGCCAACAAGGACGAGAGAAGGGAAGACGGCAGCCAATCACCATCCTCTTAGAGCCAAGCCGCCGCCGCTTCGCTACGAGCCGCCGCCGCTTCGCCACGAGCCGCCGCCGCTAAGATTCAGTATATAAGGAGCTGCAGAGCAGCACACGACGGTTTTTTCGACTACAGATTTTCTACGAATCACTTCGACGGACGTTTCGAACAATAATCGCGGGAGAGTCTTTTACGCTGTATTCATATTATAATTTAAACTTAGAATAAATTAGAATTAGTAGAAGTCTGTGTTTCATTAGTCGGGACCCCGGTCACTACTCATTCGCGACTCGTATTATCTACGTGTTCCTGAACCGACGTGTGGTCGACAAGCTCTTCATCTCTCTCCGCATTTTCCAACCTTTTATCCTAGAACTATCGGGGCGTACGAATCGCCCGGGTTCATTCTTCACAGAACTATCGGAGCGTACGAATCGCTCGGGTTCAATCATCCTAAAGGGTCCCGTTGTATCCTAGAGAATACGTATGCCGAAAACACGTCGGGGCGGATGCAAACATAGTCTCCGGCGTCTACTCGCGAACTACTATAGCGGTACAAACCATCTGGCTAACTTGGGCATCGACCCGTCGGCCTGCAGACATAGGATCATCGAGGACACCACACTCTGCCATCCCAGGCCCGATACTCAGCAGGACCTGAGGTCTCCATCTTGCAGAATTACTGAATATCGGCTCGTACCGATCAACTGCCCGGAGTGTACCTTCGTTGCCGGACAGCTACCACCGAGCGACCCGCGAACAGCTCGCTATTTAGAATTGTACGGAGAAAAGCATTAAAGGTAAGTGAATCATCCTTATCAAAGACATAATCTATCGTTAAGCCCGTCCCGTGCCACGAACTACGCGTAGTAGGTAACGGCCGAATTGGGCAAATATCCCATTGAAGCAGGAGCTCCTTGAAGGAAAGAGCATAGTTCTTTTTTTTAAGGCCCGTGCCGAGTGGGACGTAACATATAACAATAACAATAAAGATGACAATAACGAAAATAATGACTTTAATTGCTACAATTACAATATCAATAACTATAACTGTATGAATATCAATAACCATAACAATATCTAAAACGATGAAAATAACGAAAATAATGACTTTAATAGCTACAATTAATATATCAATAACAATAACAATAATAATTACAATAACATTAACATTAACAATAACGATGACAATAACGATAATTATAACTTTAACAGCTTCAATTACAATATCAATAAAAAAACAATATGAATATAAATAACTATAACAATAACAATAAAGATGACAATAACGTAAATAATGACTTTAATTGCTACAATTACAATATCAATAACAATAACAATATGAATATCAATAACCATGACAATAACAATAACGGTGACAATAACTATAATAATAACTTTAACAACTACAATTACAATATCAATAACTATAACAGTATGAATATCAATAACCATAACAATATCTAAAACGATGAAAATAACGAAAACAATGACTTTAATAGCTACAATTAATATATCAAAAACAATAACAATAATAATTACAATAACATTAACATTAACAATAACGATGACAATAACGAAAATAATAACTTTAACAACTACAATTACAATATCAATAACAATAAAAATATGGATATCAGTAACTATAAAAATAACAATAACGATGACAATAACGATAATTATAACTATAACAGCTACAATTACAATATCAATAAAAAAACAATATGAATAACAATAACTATAACAATAACAATAAAGTTGACAATAACGAAATTAATGACTTTAATTGCTACAATTACAATATCAATAACAATAACAATATGAATATCAATAACCATGACAATAACAATAACGGTGACAATAACTATAATAATAACTTTAACAACTACAATTACAATATCAATAACTATAACAGTATGAATATCAATAACCATAACAATATCTAAAACGATGAAAATAACGAAAACAATGACTTTAATAGCTACAATTAATATATCAAAAACAATAACAATAATAATTACAATAACATTAACATTAACAATAACGATGACAATAACGAAAATAATAACTTTAACAACTACAATTACAATATCAATAACAATAAAAATATGGATATCAGTAACTATAAAAATAACAATAACGATGACAATAACGATAATTATAACTATAACAGCTACAATTACAATATCAATAAAAAAACAATATGAATAACAATAACTATAACAATAACAATAATTATGACAATAACGAAATTAATGACTTTAATTGCTACAATTACAATATCAATAACTATAACTGTATGAATATCAATAACCATAAAAATAACAATAACGATGACAATAACGATAAAATTAATATTATCAAGTACAAATACAATGCCAAGAACAATAACAATAATAATTACAATAACATTAACATTGACAATAAAGATGACAATAACGATAATAATGACTTTAAACACTACAATTACAATATCGATAACTATAACAGTATGAATATCAATAACCATAACAATATCTAAAACGATGAAAATAACGAAAACAATGACTTTAATAGCTACAATTAATATATCAAAAACAATAACAATAATAATTACAATAACATTAACATTAACAATAACGATGACAATAACGAAAATAATAACTTTAACAACTACAATTACAATATCAATAACAATAAAAATATGGATATCAGTAACTATAAAAATAACAATAACGATGACAATAACGATAATTATAACTATAACAGCTACAATTACAATATCAATAAAAAAACAATATGAATAACAATAACTATTACAATAACAATAAAGATGACAATAACGAAAATAATGACTTTAATTGCTACAATTACAATATCAATAACTATAACTGTATGAATATCAATAACCATAACAATATCTAAAACGATGAAAATAACGAAAATAATGACTTTAATAGCTACAATTAATATATCAATAACAATAACAATAATAATAACAATAACATTAACATTAACAATAACGATGACAATAACGAAAATAATAACTTTAACAACTACAATTACAATATCAATAACAATAAAAATATGAATATCAATAACCATAAAAATAACAATAACGATGACAATAACGAAAATAATGACTTTAATAGCTACAATTACAATATCAATAACAAAAACAATATGAATATCAATAACCATGACAATAACAATAACGATGACAATAACGATAAAATTAATATTATCAAGTACAAATACAATACCAAGAACAATAACAATAATAATTACAATAACATTAACATTGACAATAAAGATGACAATAACGATAATAATGACTTTAAACACTACAATTACAATATCGATAACTATAACAGTATGAATATCAATAACCATAACAATATCTAAAACGATGAAAATAACGAAAATAATGACTTTAATAGCTACAATTAATATATCAATAACAATAACAATAATAATTACAATAACATTAACATTAACAATAACGATGACAATAACGATAATAATAACTTTAACAACTACAATTAGAATATCAATAACAATAACAATATGAATATCAATAACCATAAAAATAACAATAACGATGACAATAACGATAAAATCAATATTATCAAGTACAAATACAATGCCAAGAACAATAACAATAATAATTACAATAACATTAACATTGACAATAAAGATGACAATAACGATAATAATGACTTTAAACACTACAATTACAATATCGATAACTATAACAGTATGAATATCAATAACCATAACAATATCTAAAACGATGAAAATAACGAAAATAATGACTTTAATAGCTACAATTAATATATCAATAACAATAACAATAATAATTACAATAACATTAACATTAACAATAACGATGACAATAACGATAATAATAACTTTAACAACTACAATTACAATATCAATAACAATAAAAATATGAATATCAGTAACTATAACAATAACATTAAAGATGACAATAACGAAAATAATGACTTTAATAGCTACAATTACAATATCAATAACTATAACAGTATGTATATCAATAACCATGGCAATATCTAAAAGGATGGAAATAACGAAAATAATGACTTTTATAGCTACAATTAATATATCATTAACAATAACAATAATAATTACAATAACATTAACATTAACAATAACGATGACAATAACGATATTAATAACTTTAACAACTACAATTACAATATCAATAACAATAACAATATGAATATCAATAACCATAAAAATAACAATAACGATGACAATAACGATAAAATTAATATTATCAAGTACAAATACAATGCCAAGAACAATAACAATAATAATTACAATAACATTAACATTGACAATAAAGATGACAATAACGATAATAATGACTTTAAACACTACAATTACAATATCGATAACTATAACAGTATGAATATCAATAACCATAACAATATCTAAAACGATGAAAATAACGAAAATAATGACTTTAATAGCTACAATTAATATATCAATAACAATAACAATAATAATTACAATAACATTAACATTAACAATAACGATGACAATAACGATAATAATAACTTTAACAACTACAATTACAATATCAATAACAATAAAAATATGAATATCAGTAACTATAACAATAACATTAAAGATGACAATAACGAAAATAATGACTTTAATAGCTACAATTACAATATCAATAACTATAACAGTATGTATATCAATAACCATAACAATATCTAAAACGATGAAAATAACGAAAATAATGACTTTAATAGCTACAATTAATATATCAATAACAATAACAATAATAATTACAATAACATTAACATTAACAATAACGATGACAATAACGATATTTATAACTATAACAGCTACGATTACAATATCAATAAAAAAACAATATGAATAACAATAACTATAACAATAACAATAAAGATGACAATAACGAAAATAATGACTTTAATTGCTACAATTACAATATCAATAACTATAACTGTATGAATATCAATAACCATAACAATATCTAAAACGATGAAAATAACGAAAATAATGACTTTAATAGCTACAATTAATATATCAATAACAATAACAATAATAATTACAATAACATTAACATTAACAATACCGATGACAATAACGATAATTATAACTTTAACAGCTTCAATTACAATATCAATAAAAAAACAATATGAATATAAATAACTATAACAATAACAATAAAGATGACAATAACGTAAATAATGACTTTAATTGCTACAATTACAATATCAATAACAATAACAATATGAATATCAATAACCATGACAATAACAATAACGGTGACAATAACTATAATAATAACTTTAACAACTACAATTACAATATCAATAACTATAACAGTATGAATATCAATAACCATAACAATATCTAAAACGATGAAAATAACGAAAACAATGACTTTAATAGCTACAATTAATATATCAAAAACAATAACAATAATAATTACAATAACATTAATATTAACAATAACGATGACAATAACGAAAATAATAACTTTAACAACTACAATTACAATATCAATAACAATAATAATATGGATATCAGTAACTATAAAAATAACAATAACGATGACAATAACGATAATTATAACTATAACAGCTACAATTACAATATCAATAAAAAAACAATATGAATAACAATAACTATAACAATAACAATAAAGTTGACAATAACGAAATTAATGACTTTAATTGCTACAATTACAATATCAATAACTATAACTGTATGAATATCAATAACCATAACAATATCTAAAACGATGAAAATAACGAAAACAATGACTTTAATAGCTACAATTAATATATCAATAACAATAACAATAATAATTACAATAACAATAACATTAACAATAACGATGACAATAACGATAATTATAACTTTAACAGCTACAATTACAATATCAATAAAAAAACAATATGAATAAAAATAACTATAACAATAACAATAAAGATGACAATAACGAAAATAATGACTTTAATTGCTACAATTACAATATCAATAACAATAACAATATGAATATCAATAACCATGACAATAACAATAACGGTGACAATAACTATAATAATAACTTTAACAACTACAATTACAATATCAATAACTATAACAGTATGAATATCAATAACCATAACAATATCTAAAACGATGAAAATAACGAAAACAATGACTTTAATAGCTACAATTAATATATCAAAAACAATAACAATAATAATTACAATAACATTAACATTAACAATAACGATGACAATAACGAAAATAATAACTTTAACAACTACAATTACAATATCAATAACAATAATAATATGGATATCAGTAACTATAAAAATAACAATAACGATGACAATAACGATAATTATAACTATAACAGCTACAATTACAATATCAATAAAAAAACAATATGAATAACAATAACTATAACAATAACAATAAAGTTGACAATAACGAAATTAATGACTTTAATTGCTACAATTACAATATCAATAACTATAACTGTATGAATATCAATAACCATAACAATATCTAAAACGATGAAAATAACGAAAACAATGACTTTAATAGCTACAATTAATATATCAATAACAATAACAATAATAATTACAATAACAATAACATTAACAATAACGATGACAATAACGATAATTATAACTTTAACAGCTACAATTACAATATCAATAAAAAAACAATATGAATAAAAATAACTATAACAATAACAATAAAGATGACAATAACGAAAATAATGACTTTAATTGCTACAATTACAATATCAGTAACAATAACAATATGAATATCAATAACCATGACAATAACAATAACGGTGACAATAACTATAATAATAACTTTAACAACTACAATTACAATAACAATAACTATAACAGTATGAATATCAATAACCATAACAATATCTAAAACGATGAAAATAACGAAAACAATGACTTTAATAGCTACAATTAATATATCAAAAACAATAACAATAATAATTACAATAACATTAACATTAACAATAACGATGACAATAACGAAAATAATAACTTTAACAACTACAATTACAATATCAATAACAATAAAAATATGGATATCAGTAACTATAAAAATAACAATAACGATGACAATAACGATAATTATAACTATAACAGCTACAATTACAATATCAATAAAAAAACAATATGAATAACAATAACTATAACAATAACAATAATGATGACAATAACGAAATTAATGACTTTAATTGCTACAATTACAATATCAATAACTATAACTGTATGAATATCAATAACCATAAAAATAACAATAACGATGACAATAACGATAAAATTAATATTATCAAGTACAAATACAATGCCAAGAACAATAACAATAATAATTACAATAACATTAACATTGACAATAAAGATGACAATAACGATAATAATGACTTTAAACACTACAATTACAATATCGATAACTATAACAGTATGAATATCAATAACCATAACAATATCTAAAACGATGAAAATAACGAAAATAATGACTTTAATAGCTACAATTAATATATCAATAACAATAACAATAATAATTAAAATAACATTAACATTAACAATAACGATGACAATAACGATAATAATAACTTTAACAACTACAATTACAATATCAATAACAATAAAAATATGAATATCAGTAACTATAACAATAACATTAAAGATGACAATAACGAAAATAATGACTTTAATAGCTACAATTACAATATCAATAACTATAACAGTATGTATATCAATAACCATAGCAATATCTAAAAGGATGGAAATAACGAAAATAATGACTTTAATAGCTACAATTAATATATCAAAAACAATAACAATAATAATTACAATAACATTAACATTAACAATAACGATGACAATAACGAAAATAATAACTTTAACAACTACAATTACAATATCAATAACAATAAAAATATGGATATCAGTAACTATAAAAATAACAATAACGATGACAATAACGATAATTATAACTTTTATAGCTATAATTACAATATCAATAACAAAAACAATATGAATATCAATAACCATGACAATAACAATAACAATGACAATAACGATAAAATTAATATTATCAAGTACAAATACAATACCAAGAACAATAACAATAATAATTACAATAACATTAACATTGACAATAAAGATGCCAATAACGATAATAATAACTTTAAACACTACAATTACAATATCAATAACAATAACAATATGAATATCAATAACCATAAAAATAACAATAACGATGACAATAACGATAAAATTAATATTATCAAGTACAAATACAATACCAAGAACAATAACAATAATAATTACAATAACATTAACATTGACAATAAAGATAACAATAACGATAATAATAACTTTAAACACTACAATTACAATATCGATAACTATAACAGTATGAATATCAATAACCATAACAATATCTAAAACGATGAAAATAACGAAAATAAATACTTTAATAGCTACAATTAATATATCAATAACAATAACAATAATAATTACAATAACATTAACATTAACAATAACGATGACAATAACGATTATAATAACTTTTCAACTAATAATAACTTTAACAACTACAATTACAATATCAATGACAATAACAATATGAATATCAATAACCATAAAAATAACAATAACGATGACAATAACGATAACATTAATTTTATCAACTACAATTACAATATCAATAACAATAAAAATATGGATATCAGTAACTATAAAAATAACAATAACGATGACAATAACGATAATTATAACTATAACAGCTACAATTACAATATCAATAAAAAAACAATATGAATAACAATAACTATAACAATAACAATAATGATGACAATAACGAAATTAATGACTTTAATTGCTACAATTACAATATCAATAACTATAACTGTATGAATATCAATAACCATAACAATATCTAAAACGATGAAAATAACGAAAATAATGACTTTAATAGCTACAATTAATATATCAAAAACAATAACAATAATAATTACAATAACATTAACATTAACAATAACGATGACAATAACGAAAATAATAACTTTAACAACTACAATTACAATATCAATAACAATAAAAATATGAATATCAGTAACTATAAAAATAACAATAACGATTACAATAACGATAATTATAACTTTTATAGCTACAATTACAATATCAATAACAAAAAGAATATGAATATCAATAACCATGACAATAACAATAACGATGACAATAACGATAAAATTAATATTATCAAGTACAAATACAATACCAAGAACAATAACAATAATAATTACAATAACATTAACATTGACAATAAAGATGACAATAACGATAATAATAACTTTAAACACTACAATTACAATATCAATAACAATAACAGTATGAATATCAATAACCATAACAATATCTAAAACGATGAAAATAACGAAAATAATGACTTTAATAGCTACAATTAATATATCAATAACATTAACAATAATATTTACAATAACATTAACTTTAACAATAACGAATACAATAACGATAGTAATAACTTTAACAACTACAATTACAATATCAATAACAATAACAATATGTATATCAATAACCATAACAATATCTAAAACGATGAAAATAACGAAAATAATGACGTTAATAGCTACAATTAATATATCAATAACAATAACAATAATAATTACAATAACATTAACATTAACAATAACGATGACAATAACGATAATAATAACTTTAACAACTACAATTACAATATCAATAACAATAACAATATGAATATCAGTAACTATAAAAAAAACAATAACGATAATTATAACATTTACAGCTACAATTACAATATCAATAACATAAACAATATGAAAATCAATTACCATGACAATAACAATAACGGTGACAATAACGATAATAATAACTTTAACAACTACAATTACAATATCAATAACAATAACAATAATAATTACAATAACATTAACATTATCAATAACGATGACAATAACGAAAATAATAACTTTAACAACTACAATTACAATATCAATAACAATAAAAATATGAATATCAATAACCATAAAAATAACAATTACGATAAAATTAATATTATCAAGTACAAATACAATACCAAGAACAATAACAATAATAATTACAATAACATTAACATTGACAATAAAGATAACAATAACGATAATAATAACTTTAAACACTACAATTACAATATCGATAACTATAACAGTATGAATATCAATAACCATAACAATATCTAAAACGATGAAAATAACGAAAATAAATACTTTAATAGCTACAATTAATATATCAATAACAATAACAATAATAATTACAATAACATTAACATTAACAATAACGATGACAATAACGATAATAATAACTTTAACAACTACAATTACAATATCAATAACAATAAAAATATGAATATCAGTAACTATAAAAATAACAATAACGATTACAATAACGATAATTATAACTTTTATAGCTACAATTACAATATCAATAACAAAAACAATATGAATATCTATAACCATGACAATAACAATAACAATGACAATAACGATAAAATTAATATTATCAAGTACAAATACAATACCAAGAACAATAACAATAATAATTACAATAACATTAACATTGACAATAAAGATGCCAATAACGATAATAATAACTTTAAACACTACAATTACAATATCAATAACAATAACAATATGAATATCAATAACCATAAAAATAACAATAACGATGACAATAACGATAAAATTAATATTATCAAGTACAAATACAATACCAAGAACAATAACAATAATAATTACAATAACATTAACATTGACAATAAAGATAACAATAACGATAATAATAACTTTAAACACTACAATTACAATATCGATAACTATAACAGTATGAATATCAATAACCATAACAATATCTAAAACGATGAAAATAACGAAAATAAATACTTTAATAGCTACAATTAATATATCAATAACAATAACAATAATAATTACAATAACATTAACATTAACAATAACGATGACAATAACGATAATAATAACTTTAACAACTACAATTACAATATCAATAACAATAAAAATATGAGTATCAGTAACTATAACAATAACATTAAAGATGACAATAACGAAAATAATGACTTTAATAGCTACAATTACAATATCAATAACTATAACAGTATGTATATCAATAACCATAGCAATATCTAAAAGGATGGAAATAACGAAAATAATGACTTTAATAGCTACAATTAATATATCAATAACAATAACAATAATAATTACAATAACATTAACATTAACAATAACGATGACAATAACGATTATAATAACTTTTCAACTAATAATAACTTTAACAACTACAATTACAATATCAATAACAATAACAATATGAATATCAATAACCATAAAAATAACAATAACGATGACAATAACGATAACATTAACATTATCAACTACAATTACAATATCAATAACAATAAAAATATGGATATCAGTAACTATAAAAATAACAATAACGATGACAATAACGATAATTATAACTATAACAGCTACAATTACAATATCAATAAAAAAACAATATGAATAACAATAACTATAACAATAACAATAATGATGACAATAACGAAATTAATGACTTTAATTGCTACAATTACAATATCAATAACTATAACTGTATGAATATCAATAACCATAACAATAACTAAAACGATGAAAATAACGAAAATAATGACTTTAATAGCTACAATTAATATATCAAAAACAATAACAATAATAATTACAATAACATTAACATTAACAATAACGATGACAATAACGAAAATAATAACTTTAACAACTACAATTACAATATCAATAACAATAAAAATATGAATATCAGTAACTATAAAAATAACAATAACGATTACAATAACGATAATTATAACTTTTATAGCTACAATTACAATATCAATAACAAAAAGAATATGAATATCAATAACCATGACAATAACAATAACGATGACAATAACGATAAAATTAATATTATCAAGTACAAATACAATACCAAGAACAATAACAATAATAATTACAATAACATTAACATTGACAATAAAGATGACAATAACGATAATAATAACTTTAAACACTACAATTACAATATCAATAACAATAAAAATATGAATATCAATAACCATAACAATATCTAAAACGATGAAAATAACGAAAATAATGACTTTAATAGCTACAATTAATATATCAATAACATTAACAATAATATTTACAATAACATTAACTTTAACAATAACGAATACAATAACGATAGTAATAACTTTAACAACTACAATTACAATATCAATAACAATAACAATATGTATATCAATAACCATAACAATATCTAAAACGATGAAAATAACGAAAATAATGACGTTAATAGCTACAATTAATATATCAATAACAATAACAATAATAATTACAATAACATTAACATTAACAATAACGATGACAATAACGATAATAATAACTTTAACAACTACAATTACAATATCAATAACAATAACAATATGAATATCAGTAACTATAAAAAAAACAATAACGATAATTATAACATTTACAGCTACAATTACAATATCAATAACATAAACAATATGAAAATCAATTACCATGACAATAACAATAACGGTGACAATAACGATAATAATAACTTTAACAACTACAATTACAATATCAATAACAATAACAATAATAATTACAATAACATTAACATTATCAATAACGATGACAATAACGAAAATAATAACTTTAACAACTACAATTACAAAATCAATAACAATAAAAATATGAATATCAATAACCATAAAAATAACAATAACGATGACAATAACGATAAAATTAATATTATCAAGTACAAATACAATACCAAGAACAATAACAATAATAATTACAATAACATTAACATTGACAATAAAGATGACAATAACGATAATAATAACTTTAAACACTACAATTACAATATCAATAACTATAACAGTATGAATATCAATAACCATAACAATAACAATAAAGATGACAATAACGAAAATAATGGCGTTAATAGCTACAAATACAATATCAATAACAATAACAATATGAATATCAAAAACCATAACAATATCTAAAACGATGAAAATAACGAAAACAATGACTTTAATAGCTACAATTAATATATCAAAAACAATAACAATAATAATTACAATAACATTAACATTAACAATAACGATGACAATAACGAAAATAATAACATTAACAACTACAATTACAATATCAATAACAAAAACAATATGAATATCAATAACCATGACAATAACAATAACGATGACAATAACGATAAAATTAATATTATCAAGTACAAATACAATACCAAGAACAATAACAATAATAATTACAATAACATTAACATTGACAATAAAGATGACAGTAACGATAATAATAACTTTAAACACTACAATTACAATATCAATAACAATAACAGTATGAATATCAATAACCATAACAATATCTAAAACGATGAAAATAACGAAAATAATGACTTTAATAGCTACAATTAATATATCAATAACAATAACAATAATAATTACAATAACATTAACATTAACAATAACGATGACAATAACGATAATAATAACTTTAACAACTACAATTACAATATCAATAACAATAACAATATGAATATCAATAACCATAAAAATAACAATAACGATGACAATAACGATAAAATTAATATTATCAAGTACAAATACAATACCAAGAACAATAACAATAATAATTACAATAACATTAACATTGACAATAAAGATGACAATAACGATAATAATAACTTTAAACACTACAATTACAATATCAATAACAATAACAGTATGAATATCAATAACCATAACAATATCTAAAACGATGAAAATAACGAAAATAATGACTTTAATAGCTACAATTAATATATCAATAACAATAACAATAATAATTACAATAACATTAACATTAACAATAACGATGACAATAACGATAATTATAACTATAACAGCTACAATTACAATATCAATAAAAAAACAATATGAATAACAATAACTATAACAATAACAATAATGATGACAATAACGAAATTAATGACTTTAATTGCTACAATTACAATATCAATAACTATAACTGTATGAATATCAATAACCATAACAATAACTAAAACGATGAAAATAACGAAAATAATGACTTTAATAGCTACAATTAATATATCAAAAACAATAACAATAATAATTACAATAACATTAACATTAACAATAACGATGACAATAACGAAAATAATAACTTTAACAACTACAATTACAATATTAATAACAATAAAAATATGAATATCAGTAACTATAAAAATAACAATAACGATTACAGTAACGATAATTATAACTTTTATAGCTACAATTACAATATCAATAACAAAAAGAATATGAATATCAATAACCATGACAATAACAATAACGATGACAATAACGATAAAATTAATATTATCAAGTACAAATACAATACCAAGAACAATAACAATAATAATTACAATAACATTAACATTGACAATAAAGATGCCAATAACGATAATAATAACTTTAAACACTACAATTACAATATCAATAACAATAACAATATGAATATCAATAACCATAAAAATAACAATAACGATGACAATAACGATAAAATTAATATTATCAAGTACAAATACAATACCAAGAACAATAACAATAATAATTACAATAACATTAACATTGACAATAAAGATAACAATAACGATAATAATAACTTTAAACACTACAATTACAATATCGATAACTATAACAGTATGAATATCAATAACCATAACAATATCTAAAACGATGAAAATAACGAAAATAAATACTTTAATAGCTACAATTAATATATCAATAACAATAACAATAATAATTACAATAACATTAACATTAACAATAACGATGACAATAACGATAATAATAACTTTAACAACTACAATTACAATATCAATAACAATAAAAATATGAGTATCAGTAACTATAACAATAACATTAAAGATGACAATAACGAAAATAATGACTTTAATAGCTACAATTACAATATCAATAACTATAACAGTATGTATATCAATAACCATAGCAATATCTAAAAGGATGGAAATAACGAAAATAATGACTTTAATAGCTACAATTAATATATCAATAACAATAACAATAATAATTACAATAACATTAACATTAACAATAACGATGACAATAACGATTATAATAACTTTTCAACTAATAATAACTTTAACAACTACAATTACAATATCAATAACAATAACAATATGAATATCAATAACCATAAAAATAACAATAACGATGACAATAACGATAACATTAATTTTATCAACTACAATTACAATATCAATAACAATAAAAATATGGATATCAGTAACTATAAAAATAACAGTAACGATGACAATAACGATAATTATAACTATAACAGCTACAATTACAATATCAATAAAAAAACAATATGAATAACAATAACTATAACAATAACAATAATGATGACAATAACGAAATTAATGACTTTAATTGCTACAATTACAATATCAATAACTATAACTGTATGAATATCAATAACCATAACAATATCTAAAACGATGAAAATAACGAAAATAATGACTTTAATAGCTACAATTAATATATCAAAAACAATAACAATAATAATTACAATAACATTAACATTAACAATAACGATGACAATAACGAAAATAATAACTTTAACAACTACAATTACAATATCAATAACAATAAAAATATGAATATCAGTAACTATAAAAATAACAATAACGATTACAATAACGATAATTATAACTTTTATAGCTACAATTACAATATCAATAACAAAAAGAATATGAATATCAATAACCATGACAATAACAATAACGATGACAATAACGATAAAATTAATATTATCAAGTACAAATACAATACCAAGAACAATAACAATAATAATTACAATAACATTAACATTGACAATAAAGATGACAATAACGATAATAATAACTTTAAACACTACATTTACAATATCAATAACTATAACAGTATGAATATCAATAACCATAACAATATCTAAAACGATGAAAATAACGAAAATAATGACTTTAATAGCTACAATTAATATATCAATAACATTAACAATAATATTTACAATAACATTAACTTTAACAATAACGAATACAATAACGATAGTAATAACTTTAACAACTACAATTACAATATCAATAACAATAACAATATGTATATCAATAACCATAACAATATCTAAAACGATGAAAATAACGAAAACAATGACTTTAATAGCTACAATTAATATATCAAAAACAATAACAATAATAATTACAATAACATTAACATTAACAATAACGATGACAATAACGAAAATAATAACTTTAACAACTACAATTACAATATCAATAACAATAAAAATATGAATATCAGTAACTATAAAAATAACAATAACGATTACAATAACGATAATTATAACTTTTATAGCTACAATTACAATATCAATAACAAAAAGAATATGAATATCAATAACCATGACAATAACAATAACGATGACAATAACGATAAAATTAATATTATCAAGTACAAATACAATACCAAGAACAATAACAATAATAATTACAATAACATTAACATTGACAATAAAGATGACAATAACGATAATAATAACTTTAAACACTACAATTACAATATCAATAACTATAACAGTATGAATATCAATAACCATATCAATATCTAAAACGATGAAAATAACAAAAATAATGACTTTAATAGCTACAATTAATATATCAATAACAATAACAATAATAATTACAATAACATTAACATTAACAATAACGATGACAATAACGATAATAATAACTTTAACAACTACAATTACAATATCAATAACAATAAAAATATGAATATCAGTAACTATAACAATAACATTAAAGATGACAATAACGAAAATAATGACTTTAATAGATACAATTACAATATCAATAATTATAACAGTATGTATATCAATAACCATAGCAATATCTAAATGGATGGAAATAACGAAAATAATGACTTTAATAGCTACAATTAATATATCATTAACAATAACAATAATAATTACAATAACATTAACATTAACAATAACGATGACAATAACGATAATAATAACTTTAACAACTACAATTACAATATCAATAACAATAACAATATGAATATCAATAACCATAAAAATAACAATAACGATGACAATAACGATAAAATTAATATTATCAAGTACAAATACAATACCAAGAACAATAACAATAATAATTACAATAACATTAACATTGACAATAAAGATGACAATAACGATAATAATAACTTTAAACACTACAATTACAATATCGATAACTATAACAGTATGAATATCAATAACCTGTTACGTCACTCGACGTACGGACTTATAAAATATATAAAGAGATATTCCTCGTGCCCGCTATATAGGGAGTCAGCTTATTAAATCATGTATTACTCATAGCATAGTTGATATCATTTATTAACAATATTATAATTTACACATTCGTGCCCGACATGAAGGGAGTAACTTTTACAACACTAACAAATATTATATTTACACTAGGGAACACCTTACGATTAGAACATGCATATATAATAATTAGCTATAAATAATAGATACATAATAATTGATACGTATTTAACACACACATTTATAATATACGCGAAGTCCTAACAAGCGCCTTTAAGTCACCAAAAGTCCTAACAAGAGACTGAAAGTAAACGCCGACTAGCCGGTCCTTCATCCACACATGGCCTTCACGTGGTCCTTAGGGAAACTACGCGGTCATTCGGATACTTCCTACATGAAACCTTTCGAACCGGAGGAGAGAGTGAAAGCCGTCACCATCAAGTAGCCTGTACTCTGCCCACACATGGTCACCACGTGGTCCTTAGGAAAACTACGCGGCCACTAGGGGCACGTTCTACCTGAAACCTTGGGACCGGAGGAGAAGAGCACAAAACCGGCGACCTCGACAGGCCTGTCCTCCGCCCACACATGGCCACCACGTGCGCCTTAGGGAAAGCACGCGGCCGCCAGGCACTTACGGCACCTCTCCACAGGTGGTCATCACGCGCGTCTACAGAACGGACTCAGAGTTCCGAAGTTACAAGATACATGGCACAGCTAACGCACACACGGGCCTAGGCCAACACACACACGCGGAATTCAGCTGACGCCAAGCAAAGTAACGCCAAGACGCTCATCCCTACCACCGCTAGTACGTGCTTCAGCTCAACGCGCGCAGGACCATCGCACGCTACCCCACCACCGCTAACAAGGACGAGAGAAGGGCAGACGGCAGCCAATCACCATCCTCTTAGAGCCAAGCCGGCGCCGCTTCGCTACAAGCCGCCGCCGCGACGCTACGAGCCGCCGCCGCTAAGATTCAGTATATAAGGAGCTGCAGAGCAGCACACGACGGTTTTTTCGACTACAGATTTTCTACGAATCACTTCGACGGACGTTTCGAACAATAATCGCGGGAGAGTCTTTTACGCTGTATTCATATTATAATTTAAACTTAGAATAAATTAGAATAGTAGAAGTCTGTGTTTCATTAGTCGGGACCCCGGTCACTACTCATTCGCGACTCGTATTATCTACGTGTTCCTGGACCGACGTGTGGTCGACAAGCTCTTCATCTCTCTCCGCATTTTCCAACCTTTTATCCTAGAACTATCGGGGCGTACGAATCGCCCGGGTTCACTCTTTCCAAGTCTTAGAACTATCGGGGCGTACGAATCGCCCGGGTTCATTCTTCACAGAACTATCGGAGCGTACGAATCGCTCGGGTTCAATCATCCTAAAAGGTTCCGTTGCATCCTAGAGAATACCTATGCCGAAAACACGTCGGGGCGGACGTAAACATAGTCTCCGGCGTCTACTCGCGAACTATTATAGCGGTACAAATCATCTGGCTAACTTGGGCATCGACCCGTCGGCCTGCAGACCTAGGATCATCGATGACACCACACTCTGCCATCCCAGGCCCGATACTCAGCAGGACCTGAGGTCTCCATCTTGCAGAATTACTGAATATCGGCTCGTACCGATCAACTGCCCGGAGTGTACTGTTACGTCCCACTCGGCACGGGCCCTTAATGCTTCTTTCCATATAATTCTAGATAGCGAGCTGTTCGAGGGTCGCTTGGTGGTAGCTGTCCGGCAACGAAGGTACACTCCGGGCAGTCGATCGGTACGAGCCGATATTCAATAACTCTGCAAGATGAAGACCTCAGGTCCTGCTGAGTATCGGGCCTGGGATGGCAGAGTGTGGTGTCCTCGATGATCCTAAGTCTGCGGGCCGACGGGTCGATGCCCAAGTTAGCCAGATGGTTTGTACCGTTATAATAGTTCGCGAGTAGTCGCCGGAGACGATGCTTGTGTCCGCCCCGACGTGTTTTCGGCATACGTATTCTCTAGGATACAACGGGACCTTCTAGGATGATTGAACCCGAGCGATTCGTACGCTCCGATAGTTCTATGAAGGATGAACCCGGGCGATTCGTACGCCCCGATGGTTCTATGATTTAGGAATATGAACCCGGGCGATTCGTACGCCCCGATAGTTCTATGACTTGGAAAGAGTGAACCCGGGCGATTCGTACGCCCCGATAGTTCTATGATAAAAGGTTGGAAAATGCGGAGAGAGATATGAAGAGCTTGTCGACCACACGTCGGTTCAGGAACACGTGGCTAATACGAGTCGCGAACGAGTAGTGACCGGGGTCCCGACTAATGAAACTCAGACGTCTACTACTAATAATTATTTATTCTAAATTTAAAATTATACTAGAATTGATACAGTGTAAAAAGACTCTCTCGCGATTATTGGTCGGAACTAGCGTCCGTCGAAGTGAACTGTAGAAAATCTGATGTCGGAATCCGTATAGAGTTATCGGCATGACCGTCGAAATGACCCGTAGGAATCTGTTGTCGGGAATGACCGTCGTGTGCTGCTCTGCAGCTCCTTATATACAAGTCCCAGCGGCGAGCTTGTGGCTTTGGCGGCGGCTTGTGGCTTTGGCGGCGGCGGCTCGTTGCTTTGGTGGCGGCTCGGTTCTTGGAAAATGGTGACTGGCTGCCGTCTTTCTTTCTTTCGTCCTTTCTGGATGGTGATGCGTGCAACGGCTTTGTGTGCTTCGGTGCGAGGCGCTTACTGGTAGTAGTGAGGATGCGTCTCGGTGTTGTCGGCTCGTAGCCATCGGATTACCGCTTGTGTGTGGGTCCAGGTCCGTGTGCGAGTCTATGGCATTGCGTGGTGGTCCGTGTCTCTCCCTAAGGCGCACGTGGTGACCACTTGTGGAGTAGTACGGCGTGTGTGTGTGCCCGGCGACCGCGTTGTTTTCCCTTGGGCGTACGTGGTAACCGTTCGGCGACTATTTAGCACGTACTCTCCATTTGCGGCCATGTGTACTCGGTCGTTTACGGCCTTCCCTTTGCGGCGTGACATCATGACTTGTATACGAGCTTCCTTTACGTAAGACGCATTGTTGTTTGTCTGGCGCGACGCTTTGTGTTTTTCCGCGTATGACGCATCATTGTAGAATTACAAATATATGTATATGTATTGTTTACAATATCTAAGCGTAAGGTATCTCCCTTGAAACTTATGTTATAGGTGTGTATTATAATAGTGGTTAGTATTGTAAAGATGACTCCCTTCATGTCGGGCACGAACGTGTGAAATATAATATTGTTAGTAAATGGTTAGTTATATTGAGTTTTTATTAAATTACGTATTATTTGTACTATAATAAAAGACTCCCTATATAGCGGGCACGAGGACTTACATGTGCTAATAATAAAAGACTCCCTATATAGCGGGCACGAGGACTTACATGTGCTAATAATAAAAGACTCCCTATATAGCGGGCACGAGGAATTCTTTATGTATTTTATATGTCCATACGTCGGGTGACGTAACACCTCCCTCCTTATAAAAAAATGTACGTAGTTATACGTGCATTTTGAATGTCGGCTCCTCTTGCAAGTATCTGCTATTCGAAGGGTAGGGTGGTGGTGGCGTCCTTTGGTTTTGTCGTAGGTAGCTCTATTGTTTCAGCATCTTCTGGCGGGTTTTGTTCGTTCTCCGCTTTTTCTTCCTTTGTTGACTTGGCAAGGTGAAGCAAAAGATGCGTAGGCGAACCCCAATGGCTCCCATTAGATGAATACTTCAACCGTAAGTGTTATGCATAGCCGTGGATGACGGTGTCTGTTACATATTTTATTGATCGGAGGATCATGAGTATCGTTTTTATGACTCCGGCGCTTGCTGATCCGAATGTCACAAACGCTCCCCAAAAGTCGTTGGCCTGTTGTTACGTCACCCGACGTATGGACATATAAAATACATAAAGAATTCCTCGTGCCCGCTATATAGGGAGTCTTTTATTATTAGCACATGTAAGTCCTCGTGCCCGCTATATAGGGAGTCTTTTATTATAGTACAAATAATACGTAATTTAATAAAAACTCAATATAACTAACCATTTACTAACAATATTATATTTCACACGTTCGTGCCCGACATGAAGGGAGTCATCTTTACAATACTAACCACTATTATAATACACACCTATAACATAAGTTTCAAGGGAGATACCTTACGCTTAGATATTGTAAACAATACATATACATATATTTGTAATTCTACAATGATGCGTCATACGCGGAAAAACACAAAGCGTCGCGCCAGAAAAACAACAATGCGTCTTACGTAAAGGAAGCTCGTATACAAGTCATGATGTCACGCCGCAAAGGGAAGGCCGTAAACGACCGAGTACACATGGCCGCAAATGGAGAGTACGTGCTAAATAGTCGCCGAACGGTTACCACGTACGCCCAAAGGAAAACAACGCGGTCGCCGGGCACACACACACGCCGTACTACTCCACAAGTGGTCACCACGTGCGCCTTAGGGAGAGACACGGACCACCACGCAATGCCATAGACTCGCACACGGACCTGGACCCACACACAAGCGGTAATCCGATGGCTACGAGCCGACAACACCGAGACGCATCCTCACTACTACCAGTAAGCGCCTCGCACCAAAGCACACAAAGCCGTTGCACGCATCACTATAGACCATCCAGGAAGGACGAAAGAAAGAAAGACGGCAGCCAGTCACCATCTTCCAAGAACCGAGCCGCCGCCAAAGCAACAAACCGCCACCGCCAAAGCCACAAGCCGCCGCCAAAGCCACAAACCGCCGCCGCTGGGACTTGTATATAAGGAGCTGCAGAGCAGCACACGGTGGTTATTCCGGCATCAGATTTTCTACGATTTACTTCGACGGACGCTAGTTCCAACCAATAATCGCGAGAGAGTCTTTTTTTTACACTGTATCAATTCTATTCGTAGTATAATTTTAAATTTAGAATAAATAATTATTAGTAGACGTCTGAGTTTCATTAGTCGGGACCCCGGTCACTACTCGTTCGCGACTCGTATTAGCTACGTGTTCCTGAACCGACGTGTGGTCGACAAGCTCTTCATATCTCTCTCCGCATTTTCCAACCTTTTATCCTAGAACTATCGGGGCGTACGAATCGCCCGGGTTCACTCTTTCCAAGTCATAGAACTATCGGGGCGTACGAATCGCCCGGGTTCATATTCCTAAATCATAGAACCATCGGGGCGTACGAATCGCCCGGGTTCATTCTTCATAGAACTAACGGAGCGTACGAATCGCTCGGGTTCAATCATCCTAGAAGGTCCCGTTGTATCCTAGAGAATACGTATGCCGAAAACACGTCGGGGCGGACACAAGCATCGTCTCCGGCGACTACTCGCGAACTATTATAACGGTACAAACCATCTGGCTAACTTGGGCATCGACCCGTCGGCCTGCAGACTTAGGATCATCGAGGACACCACACTCTGCCATCCCAGGCCCGATACTCAGCAGGACCTGAGGTCTCCATCTTGCAGAATTATTGAATATCGGCTCGTACCGATCGACTGCCCGGAGTGTACCTTCGTTGCCGGACAGCTACCACCAAGCGACCCTCGAACAGCTCGCTATTTAGAATTATATGGAAAGAAGCATTAAGGGTAAGTAAATCATCCTCTCATCAAAGACATAATTTATCGTTAAGCCCGTCCCGAGCCACGAACTACACGTAGTAGGTAACGGCCGAATTGGGCAAATATCCCATTGAAGCAGGAGCTCCTTGAAGGAAAGAACATAGTTCTTTTTTTTAAGGCCCGTGCCGAGTGGGACGTAACAACAAAATTGGTGCATCGGCCGGGAAACTAACGATACATTATGTCAATTGAGAGGAGCGATCGCATTGAAACGCGCAGCATGACCACGCGTCAAACAGACGAAATAAGCCCCGACGAAAGGCGGCGTATAGCCAATACAATGGCTCAGTTAGATTCGCGGGAACGCGACCTTTTCGAACGCGAACAAAGACTACGCGAACGCGAAGAAACTCTCCGTACCACATCCGAGGAAGCAAAATTGGGAGAAACAGATACTCTCGCGTTCCTAATGAGAGAAATCGTCGCGCTACGAACGGAAAATCAGCTTCACTTGCCTAATCATCAGGTTAGCGAAGCTCTAGCATCTATTCCACGGTACGACGGAAAAAATATGCCTTTATCTTCTTACATTAGAGCATGCAAACGCGCACGTCAAATGATCCCCACCTATCCGGAGGAACTGTTTACTCTAGCCGCGATAAGGAAACTACAGGATTCCGCTTATGTCGCGATCGAGAGACACCATCCTAGAACAATGCTTGAATTAGGCAGCAGACTCAGGCAAACTTTGGGGACATACTACTCGTTAGATTTTTATAGGACTGAACTAAGAAACGTGCTTATGTCCGAAAATGAACCGATAATAGATTACATCGGTCGCGTACAAGACTTACACGAAAGTCTCCTTGACGAAGAAAGATTCTGGGGAGGGCTTACAGAAAGTAAAAAACAGGAAATAGACGAATTAGCTCTAAAAAGTTTTTGTTCGGGTCTACCATTAGATTATCACCCGTACCTAAACGACTTACGGTGCGGAGACCTAAGCGACGCATACGATAAGGCGATTCAGCTACATTCGTCTATACAACATGAATGGGACAGACGAGGTCTGGCGAGGCCGCGGCCACAATACAAGACTAAGGCCTATCAAGAAAGACCAATGGATTATTATTATTATGAATCAAAAAGAAATAGTAAACCCAATACCCGGCCTACTAGACCTCCTCCGGACCCAGATGCATGTTCTTATTGCAAGAGGATCGGTCACACTCAAGCACAATGTTATAGGAAATCGCGTGACCTGCAACGCCGGTCACAGACACAAGTCCAAGAGCCTTACACTCCACCTCCCGAGAACTCCCGTCAATCCTCTCCATCCTCTCACTACTCCCCTCCCTCGTCACGAGACCAAAGGTATATAAAGAAATGCTCGTATTGTAAGCACATCGGACATACGATAGAGGAATGCCGGAAGAAAAAGTGGAGGGAAGCCCGGTCGGGAAACGAACCGACATCTCTGGGGAAAAGCGCACCCGCAGAGACCGCGTCAGCGCGTCCAGTACGGACAATAAGAAGAGAAGCAGCCACTCGCGTCTACTTCTTCCAACTGAAAGAAGAATCTACCTCTCCGTCTATTGTCCTTTCCTCTGACGATCTAGTCAAAGAGACGGAATTTCTAGTCGACACAGGCTCGGAACTCAACATATTAAAAATAAAAATGGCGAACGGAGACATATTATGTAACGAAAACGACAAGGTCAGATTGAGCGGTATCACCGACGAAACTGTTACCACGTACGGTTCGGTGACCGTACACATTCACGGATATCCGGTTAAATTCCAACTGGTCCCGAATTCCTTTCCTATCCCTTACAACGGTATTTTGGGTTGCAACTTTTTACAAAAAACGGCTAAAATTGACTACGAAAAAGAAACTATAGAATGGCACGGAATAGTTATGCCATTTGTTCAATCAAAGGAGATAACTATTCCGGGGCGAACGAGTAAACGGATCCTTCCGATAGCAGGGACCAGCTCGAGTGACGATGAAATATTCCCGCCGCTCGTTAAGAGACGTAATGTGCAAAAGACATCAAAACCCGAGACCGCACTTGAAACGGAAATACCTAATATAAACATAAACATAAACGAACAGACGAACGAAACAAACGAAACGAACGACGACGAACTGGATCTAACACGCTACGAAAGTAATATTATAGAAATAAAAGACAGAATAACAATGCACAAAGGACACATAGCATTTTTTGTGACAAAGACCGGAACTCCTATTGACAAAGGAGCCAGAGAACTCGCCAATAATAAAAAGCTACCAAACATTACCGACGTAACGCTTGGTAGAGTAAAAAATTACAAAACAAGACAACCGATACCTCATCGCGTTACCCGTCCAGGAGAGAACATTTGTCTCTATTCAATTAGAAATCTTAGAGGTAGTAATACATTCTCTTTTGGACGCGGCAATCGAACTAAATTTAAAAAAAAAAACTATAGCTATTTGTAGGAATAATATCGCAGACGAAACTTACGCATCGTACTTGGCTGAACTAACAGAACAATTACAGAAATCGCAGAAGGCCGCCAAAGAGAACCTCAAACGCGCAAAAATAAAGTCCAATAGTTATTACGACAGAAAACAAAAAGTAGTGAGCTTCTCGACGGGCGACTCCGTGTACTTCCTAAAGGGAAAAATCAAAGGCAAGTTAGACAGCCAGTACGAAGGACCGTATAAAATCATACAAATTCTAAATAATAACAATGTAAAAATAGAAACGCCAAAAGGCCTCTCTGTCGTTCATACGGACAGATTAAAATTAAATAAAGTTAGAAAATAAGTCAAAACCTACGTCCAGGACTCTATAAAACCGACTAACGGTTGACACGGCACAGCATGAAGCCACAGTAGATCTAAGAGTCTAGGACGACGGTCGTTAAGGTGTCTCCTCTTTATTTTATTTTATTTTATTTTTATTATTATAACATAAGTCACCGCAGTCCGAGCAAAGCGTCATATTCTCTGTAAAGAAAACAAGCATCAAAACCAAAGAAGAATCTTCGAATCACAATGGAGAAATTAGCATTGGTAAGAGCTACGCAAGATATAACCAGATACGACTGTGCTGGTTTCACACTCAATGTAACTACATTCTCGCTGCTGGACGTCTCTGAATGATAGACGCCGAATCTTCAACCAACAAGCCAAGAACTATACGTGTCTGAATACTATCCAGTGTAAAGAAAGGATCGATAGGACCATCTATCACTACGAAGTGTACTCGCACGACTCAATAGTACACAATGGCCAACACGAATACATTCATCCGCTCACCCAACGCCTATGCGAACAAGGAATAGTCTCCAGAAGCCTATCTCTGGGTCCCAACAGCCTCATAATGGGACGAAAAGGAAACAGCACGCACCTACACAGCTTGACCATAAGTGGGTTCGTCAGTACAGACGGAGCCTGCAAGGGCTCACAACATAGCAACCTATACGGTACCTGGAACGACGTAGTAACACAGGCCAACGACTTTTGGGGAGCGTTTGTGACATTCGGATCAGCAAGCGCCGGAGTCATAAAAACAATACTCATGATCCTCCGATCAATAAAATATGTAACAGACACCGTCATCCACGGCTATGCATAACACTTACGGTTGAAGTATTCATCTAATGGGAGCCATTGGGGTTCGCCTACGCATCTTTTGCTTCACCTTGCCAAGTCAACAAAGGAAGAAAAAGCGGAGTACGACCAAAACCCGCCAGAAGATGCTGAAACAATAGAGCTACCTACGACAAAACCAAAGGACGCCACCACCACCCTACCCTTCGAATAGCAGATACTTGCAAGAGGAGCCGACATTCAAAATGCACGTATAACTACGTACATTTTTTTATAAGGAGGGAGGTGTTACGTCACCCGACGTATGGACATATAAAATACATAAAGAATTCCTCGTGCCCGCTATATAGGGAGTCTTTTATTATTAGCACATGTAAGTCCTCGTGCCCGCTATATAGGGAGTCTTTTATTATAGTACAAATAATACGTAATTTAATAAAAACTCAATATAACTAACCATTTACTAACAATATTATATTTCACACGTTCGTGCCCGACATGAAGGGAGTCATCTTTACAATA
Organism: Dolichovespula saxonica; assembly: GCA_911387935.1. Lineage (NCBI taxonomy): Eukaryota > Metazoa > Arthropoda > Insecta > Hymenoptera > Vespidae > Dolichovespula > Dolichovespula saxonica. The sequence goes on from OU427011.1 coordinate 4,799,880, forward strand.
CTAACCACTATTATAATACACACCTATAACATAAGTTTCAAGGGAGATACCTTACGCTTAGATATTGTAAACAATACATATACATATATTTGTAATTCTACAATGATGCGTCATACGCGGAAAAACACAAAGCGTCGCGCCAGAAAAACAACAATGCGTCTTACGTAAAGGAAGCTCGTATACAAGTCATGATGTCACGCCGCAAAGGGAAGGCCGTAAACGACCGAGTACACATGGCCGCAAATGGAGAGTACGTGCTAAATAGTCGCCGAACGGTTACCACGTACGCCCAAAGGAAAACAACGCGGTCGCCGGGCACACACACACGCCGTACTACTCCACAAGTGGTCACCACGTGCGCCTTAGGGAGAGACACGGACCACCACGCAATGCCATAGACTCGCACACGGACCTGGACCCACACACAAGCGGTAATCCGATGGCTACGAGCCGACAACACCGAGACGCATCCTCACTACTACCAGTAAGCGCCTCGCACCAAAGCACACAAAGCCGTTGCACGCATCACTATAGACCATCCAGGAAGGACGAAAGAAAGAAAGACGGCAGCCAGTCACCATCTTCCAAGAACCGAGCCGCCGCCAAAGCAACAAACCGCCACCGCCAAAGCCACAAGCCGCCGCCAAAGCCACAAACCGCCGCCGCTGGGACTTGTATATAAGGAGCTGCAGAGCAGCACACGGTGGTTATTCCGGCATCAGATTTTCTACGATTTACTTCGACGGACGCTAGTTCCAACCAATAATCGCGAGAGAGTCTTTTTTTTACACTGTATCAATTCTATTCGTAGTATAATTTTAAATTTAGAATAAATAATTATTAGTAGACGTCTGAGTTTCATTAGTCGGGACCCCGGTCACTACTCGTTCGCGACTCGTATTAGCTACGTGTTCCTGAACCGACGTGTGGTCGACAAGCTCTTCATATCTCTCTCCGCATTTTCCAACCTTTTATCCTAGAACTATCGGGGCGTACGAATCGCCCGGGTTCACTCTTTCCAAGTCATAGAACTATCGGGGCGTACGAATCGCCCGGGTTCATATTCCTAAATCATAGAACCATCGGGGCGTACGAATCGCCCGGGTTCATTCTTCATAGAACTAACGGAGCGTACGAATCGCTCGGGTTCAATCATCCTAGAAGGTCCCGTTGTATCCTAGAGAATACGTATGCCGAAAACACGTCGGGGCGGACACAAGCATCGTCTCCGGCGACTACTCGCGAACTATTATAACGGTACAAACCATCTGGCTAACTTGGGCATCGACCCGTCGGCCTGCAGACTTAGGATCATCGAGGACACCACACTCTGCCATCCCAGGCCCGATACTCAGCAGGACCTGAGGTCTCCATCTTGCAGAATTATTGAATATCGGCTCGTACCGATCGACTGCCCGGAGTGTACCTTCGTTGCCGGACAGCTACCACCAAGCGACCCTCGAACAGCTCGCTATTTAGAATTATATGGAAAGAAGCATTAAGGGTAAGTAAATCATCCTCTCATCAAAGACATAATTTATCGTTAAGCCCGTCCCGAGCCACGAACTACACGTAGTAGGTAACGGCCGAATTGGGCAAATATCCCATTGAAGCAGGAGCTCCTTGAAGGAAAGAACATAGTTCTTTTTTTTAAGGCCCGTGCCGAGTGGGACGTAACACTGTGTTACTACGTCGTTCCAGGTACCGTATAGGTTGCTATATTGTGAGCCCTTGCAGGCTCCGCCTGTACTGACGAACCCACTTATGGTCAAGCTGTGTAGGTGCGTGCTGTTCCTTTTTCGTCCCAATATGAGGCTGTTGGGACCCAGAGATAGGCTTCTGGAGACTATTCCTTGTTCGCATAGGCGTTGGGTGAGCGGATGAATGTATTCGTGTTGGCCATTGTGCACTATTGAGACGTGCGAGTACACTTCGCAGTGATAGATGGTCCTATCGGTCCTTTCTTTACACTGGATGGCATTTATTGGATGGTATTCAGACACGTATAGTTCTTGGCTTGTTGGTTGAAGATTCTTCTTTGGTTTTGATGCTTGTTTTCTTTACAGAAAATATGACGCTTTGCTCGGACTGCGGTGACTTATGTTATAATAATAAAAATAAAATAAAGAGGAGACACCTTAACGACCGTCGTCCTAGACTCTTAGATCTACTGTGGCTTCATGCTGTGCCGTGTCAACCGTTAGTCGGTTTTATAGAGTCCTGGACGAAGGTTTTGACTTATTTTCTAACTTTATTTAATTTTAATCTGTCCGTATGAACGACAGAGAGGCCTTTTGGCGTTTCTATTTTTACATTGTTATTATTTAAAATTTGTATGATCTTATACGGTCCTTCGTACTGGCTGTCTAACTTGCCTTTGATTTTTCCCTTTAGGAGGTACACGGAGTCGCCCGTCGAGAAGCTCACTACTTTTTGTTTTCTGTCGTAATAACTATTGGACTTTATTTTTGCGCGTTTGAGGTTCTCTTTGGCGGCCTTCTGCGATTTCTGTAATTGTTCTGTTAGTTCAGCCAAGTACGATGTGTAAGTTTCGTCTGCGATATTATTCCTACAAATAGCTATAGTTTTTTTTTTTTTTTTTTTTTTTTAAATTTAGTTCGATTGCCGCGTCCAAAAGAGAATGTATTACTACCTCTAAGATTTCTAATTGAATAGAGAGAGATGTTCTCTCCTGGACGGGTAACGCGATGAGGTATCGGTTGTCTTGTTTTGTAATTTTTTACTCTACCAAGCGTTACGTCGGTAATGTTTGGTAGTCTTTTATTGTCGGCAAGTTCTTTGGCTCCTTTGTCAATAGGAGTTCCGGTCTTTGTCACAAAAAATGCTATGTGTCCTTTGTGCATTGTTATTCTGTCTTTTATTTCTATAATATTACTTTCGTAACGTGATAGATCCAGTTCGTCGTCGTTCGTTTCGTCTGTGTCGATCGTCTGTTCTTTTGTGTTTAAGTTAAGTGTTTTTGTTTCGAGTGCGGTTTCGGTTTTCGATGTCTTTTGCACATTACGTCTCTTAACGAGCGGCGAGAATATATCATCGTCACTCGAGCTGGTCCCTGCTATCGGAAGGATCCGTTTACTCGTTCGCCACGGAATAGTTATCTCCTTTGATTGAACAAATGGCATAACTATTCCGTGCCATTCTATAGTTTCTTTTTCGTAGTCAATTTTAGCCGTTTTTTGTAAAAAGTTGCAACCCAAAATACCGTTGTAAGGGATAGGAAAGGAATTCGGGACCAGTTGGAATTTAACCGGATATCCGTGAATGTGTACGGTCACCGAACCGTACGTGGTAACAGTTTTGTCGGTGATACCGATCAGTCTGACCTTGTCGTTTTCGTCACATAATATGTCTCCATTTGCCATTGTTATTTTTAATATGTTAAGTTCCGAACCCGTGTCGATTAAAAATTCTGTTTCCTTGACTAAATCGTAGGAAGAAAGGACGATAGACGGAGAGGTAGATTCTTCTTTCAATTGGAAGAAGTAGACGCGAGTGGCTGCTTCTCTTCTTATTGTCCGTACTGGGCGCGCTGACGCGGTCTCTGCGGATGCGCTTTTCCCCAGAGACGTCGGTTCGTTTCCCGACTGGGCTTCCCTCCACTTTTTCTTCCGGCATTCCTCTATCGTATGGCCGATGTTTTTACAATACGAGCATTTTTTTATATACCTTTGATCTCGTGACGAGGAAGGAGAGTAGTGAGAGAATGGAGAGGATTGACGGGAGTTCTCGGGAGGTGGAGTGTAAGGCCCATGAACTTGTGTCTGTGACCGGCGTTGCAGGTCACGCGATTTCCTATAACATTGTGCTTGTGTGTGACCAATCCTCTTGCAATAAGAACATGCATCTGGGTCCGGAGGAGGTCTAGTAGGCCGGGTACTGGGTTTACTATTTCTTTTTGATTCATAATAATAATAATCCATTGGTCTTTCTTGATAGGCCTTAGTTTTGTATTGTGGCCGCGGCCTCGCCAGACCTCGTCTGTCCCATTCATGTTGTATAGACGAATGTAGCTGAATCGCCTTATCGTATGCGTCGCTTAGGTCTCCGCACCGTAAGTCGTTTAGATACGGGTGATAATCTAATGGTAGACCCGAACAAAAACTTTTTAGAGCTAATTCGTCTATTTCCTGTTTTTTACTTTCCGTAAGCCCTCCCCAGAATCTTTCTTCGTCAAGGAGACTTTCGTGTAAGTCTTGTACGCGACCGATGTAGTCTATTATCGGTTCATTTTCGGACATAAGCACGTTTCTTAGTTCAGTCCTATAAAAATCTAACGAGTAGTATGTCCCCAAAGTTTGCCTGAGTCTGCTGCCTAATTCAAGCATTGTTCTAGGATGGTGTCTCTCGATCGCGACATAAGCGGAATCCTGTAGTTTCCTTATCGCGGCTAGAGTAAACAGTTCCTCCGGATAGGTGGGGATCATTTGACGTGCGCGTTTGCATGCTCTAATGTAAGAAGATAAAGGCATATTTTTTCCGTCGTACTGTGGAATAGATGCTAGGGCTTCGCTAACCTGATGATTAGGCAAGTGAAGCTGATTTTCCGTTCGTAGCGCGACGATTTCTCTCATTAGGAACGCGAGAGTATCTGTTTCTCCCAATTTTGCTTCCTCGGATGTGGTACGGAGAGTTTCTTCGCGTTCGCGTAGTCTTTGTTCGCGTTCGAAAAGGTCGCGTTCCCGCGAATCTAACTGAGCCATTGTATTGGCTATACGCCGCCTTTCGTCGGGGCTTATTTCGTCTGTTTGACGCGTGGTCATGCTGCGCGTTTCAATGCGATCGCTCCTCTCAATTGACATAATGTATCGTTAGTATCCCACCGCTGTCACCAATTTTGTTGTTACGTCCCACTCGGCACGGGCCCTTAATGCTTCTTTCCATATAATTCTAGATAGCGAGCTGTTCGAGGGTCGCTTGGTGGTAGCTGTCCGGCAACGAAGGTACACTCCGGGCAGTCGATCGGTACGAGCCGATATTCAATAACTCTGCAAGATGAAGACCTCAGGTCCTGCTGAGTATCGGGCCTGGGATGGCAGAGTGTGGTGTCCTCGATGATCCTAAGTCTGCGGGCCGACGGGTCGATGCCCAAGTTAGCCAGATGGTTTGTACCGTTATAATAGTTCGCGAGTAGTCGCCGGAGACGATGCTTGTGTCCGCCCCGACGTGTTTTCGGCATACGTATTCTCTAGGATACAACGGGACCTTCTAGGATGATTGAACCCGAGCGATTCGTACGCTCCGATAGTTCTATGAAGGATGAACCCGGGCGATTCGTACGCCCCGATGGTTCTATGATTTAGGAATATGAACCCGGGCGATTCGTACGCCCCGATAGTTCTATGACTTGGAAAGAGTGAACCCGGGCGATTCGTACGCCCCGATAGTTCTATGATAAAAGGTTGGAAAATGCGGAGAGAGATATGAAGAGCTTGTCGACCACACGTCGGTTCAGGAACACGTGGCTAATACGAGTCGCGAACGAGTAGTGACCGGGGTCCCGACTAATGAAACTCAGACGTCTACTACTAATAATTATTTATTCTAAATTTAAAATTATACTAGAATTGATACAGTGTAAAAAGACTCTCTCGCGATTATTGGTCGGAACTAGCGTCCGTCGAAGTGAACTGTAGAAAATCTGATGTCGGAATCCGTATAGAGTTATCGGCATGACCGTCGAAATGACCCGTAGGAATCTGTTGTCGGGAATGACCGTCGTGTGCTGCTCTGCAGCTCCTTATATACAAGTCCCAGCGGCGAGCTTGTGGCTTTGGCGGCGGCTTGTGGCTTTGGCGGCGGCGGCTCGTTGCTTTGGTGGCGGCTCGGTTCTTGGAAAATGGTGACTGGCTGCCGTCTTTCTTTCTTTCGTCCTTTCTGGATGGTGATGCGTGCAACGGCTTTGTGTGCTTCGGTGCGAGGCGCTTACTGGTAGTAGTGAGGATGCGTCTCGGTGTTGTCGGCTCGTAGCCATCGGATTACCGCTTGTGTGTGGGTCCAGGTCCGTGTGCGAGTCTATGGCATTGCGTGGTGGTCCGTGTCTCTCCCTAAGGCGCACGTGGTGACCACTTGTGGAGTAGTACGGCGTGTGTGTGTGCCCGGCGACCGCGTTGTTTTCCCTTGGGCGTACGTGGTAACCGTTCGGCGACTATTTAGCACGTACTCTCCATTTGCGGCCATGTGTACTCGGTCGTTTACGGCCTTCCCTTTGCGGCGTGACATCATGACTTGTATACGAGCTTCCTTTACGTAAGACGCATTGTTGTTTGTCTGGCGCGACGCTTTGTGTTTTTCCGCGTATGACGCATCATTGTAGAATTACAAATATATGTATATGTATTGTTTACAATATCTAAGCGTAAGGTATCTCCCTTGAAACTTATGTTATAGGTGTGTATTATAATAGTGGTTAGTATTGTAAAGATGACTCCCTTCATGTCGGGCACGAACGTGTGAAATATAATATTGTTAGTAAATGGTTAGTTATATTGAGTTTTTATTAAATTACGTATTATTTGTACTATAATAAAAGACTCCCTATATAGCGGGCACGAGGACTTACATGTGCTAATAATAAAAGACTCCCTATATAGCGGGCACGAGGACTTACATGTGCTAATAATAAAAGACTCCCTATATAGCGGGCACGAGGAATTCTTTATGTATTTTATATGTCCATACGTCGGGTGACGTAACAGTACCTTCGTTGCCGGACAGCTACCACCGAGCGACCCGCGAACAGCTCGCTATTTAGAATTGTACGGAGAGAAGCATTAAAGGTAAGTGAATCATCCTTATCAAAGACATAATCTATCGTTAAGCCCGTCCCGTGCCACGAACTACGCGTAGTAGGTAACGGCCGAATTGGGCAAATATCCCATTGAAGCAGGAGCTCCTTGAAGGAAAGAACATAGTTCTTTTTTTTAAGGCCCGTGCCGAGTGGGACGTAACAAACCATAACAATATCTAAAACGATGAAAATAACGAAAATAATGACTTTAATAGCTACAATTAATATATCAATAACAATAACAATAATAATTACAATAACATTAACATTAACAATAACGATGACAATAACGATAATAATAACTTTAACAACTACAATTATAATATCAATAACAATAAAAATATGAATATCAATAACTATAAAAATAACAATAACAATGACAATAACGATAATTATAACTTTTACAGTTACAATTACAATATCAATAACAAAAACAATATGAATATCAATAACCATGACAATAACAATAACGGTGACAATAACGATAATAATAACTTTAACAACTACAATTACAATATCAATAAATATAACATTATGAATATCAATAACCATAACAATATCTAAAACGATGAAAATAACGAAAACAATGACTTTAATAGCTACAATTAATATATCAATAACAATAACAATAATAATTACAATAACATTAACATTAACAATAACGATGACAATAACGAAAATAATAACTTTAACAACTACAATTATAATATCAATAACAATAAAAATATGAATATAAATAACTATAAAAATAACAATAACAATGACAATAACGATAATTATAACTTTTACAGTTACAATTACAATATCAATAACAAAAACAATATGAATATCAATAACCATGACAACAAAAATAACGGTGACAATAACGATAATAATAACTTTAACAACTACAATTACAATATCAATAACAATAACAATATGAATATCAATTACCATAAAAATAACAATAACGATGTCAATAACGATAATTATAACTTTTACAGCTACAATTACACTATCAATAACAAAAACAATATGAATAACAATAACTATAACAATAACAATAAAGATGACAATAACGAAAATAATGGCGTTAATAGCTACAAATACAATATCAATAACAATAACAATATGAATATCAATAACCATAACAATACCTAAAACGATGAAAATAACGAAAATATTGGCTTTAATAGCTACAATTAATATATTAATAACAATAACAATAATAATTACAATAACATTAACATTAACAATAACGATGACAATAACGATAATAATAACTTTAACAACTACAATTACAATATCAATTACAATAACAATATGAATATCAATATCCATAAAAATAACAATAACGATGACAATAACGATAACATTAATTTTAACCACTACAATTACAATATCAATAACCATGACAATAACAATAACGGTGACAATAACTATAATAATAACTTTAACAACTACAATTACAATATCAATAACTATAACAGTATGAATATCAATAACCATAACAATATCTAAAACGATGAAAATAACGAAAATAATGACTTTAATAGCTACAATTAATATATTAATAACAATAACAATAATAATTACAATAACATTAACATTAACAATAACGAATACAATAACGATAATAATAACTTTAAGAACTACAATTACAATATCAATTACAATAACAATATGAATATCAATATCCATAAAAATAACAATAACGATGACAATAACGATAACATCAATTTTAACAACTACAATTACAATATCAATAACAATAACAATATGAATATCAATAACCATGACAATAACAATAACGATGACAATAACGAAAATAATAACTTTAACAACTACAATTACAATATCAATAACAATAAAAATATGAATATCAATAACCATAAAAATAACAATAACGATGACAATTACGATAAAATTAATATTATCAAGTACAAATACAATACCAAGAACAATAACAATAATAATTACAATAACATTAACATTGACAATAAAGATGACAATAACGATAATAATAACTTTAAACACTACAATTACAATATCAATAACTATAACAGTATGAATATCAATAACCATAACAATAACAATAAAGATGACAATAACGAAAATAATGGCGTTAATAGATACAAATACAATATCAATAACAATAACAATATGAATATCAAAAACCATAACAATATCTAAAACGATGAAAATAACGAAAACAATGACTTTAATAGCTACAATTAATATATCAAAAACAATAACAATAATAATTACAATAACATTAACATTAACAATAACGATGACAATAACGATAATAATAACTTTAACAACTACAATTACAATATCAATAACAATAACAATATGAATATCAATAACCATAAAAATAACAATAACGATGACAATAACGATAAAATTAATATTATCAAGTACAAATACAATACCAAGAACAATAACAATAATAATTACAATAACATTAACATTGACAATAAAGATGACAATAACGATAATAATAACTTTAAACACTACAATTACAATATCGATAACTATAACAGTATGAATACCAATAACCATAGCAATATCTAAAAGGATGAAAATAACGAAAATAATGACTTTAATAGCTACAATTAATATATCAATAACAATAACAATAATAATTACAATAACATTAACATTAACAATAACGATGACAATAACGATAATTATAACTTTAACAGCTACAATTACAATATCAATAAAAAAACAATATGAATAACAATAACTATAACAATAACAATAACGATGACAATAACGATAAAATTAATATTATCAAGTACGAATACAATACCAAGAACAATAACAATAATAATTACAATAACATTAACATTGACAATAAAGATGACAATAACGATAATAATAACTTTAAACACTACAATTACAATATCAATAACTATAACAGTATGAATATCAATAACCATAACAATATCTAAAACGATGAAAATAACGAAAATAATGACTTTAATAGCTACAATTAATATATCAATAACAATAACAATAATAATTACAATAACATTAACATTAACAATAACGATGACAATAAAGAAAATAATAACTTTAACAACTACAATTACAATATCAATATCATTAAAAATATGAATATCAGTAACTATAAAAATAACAATAACGATGACAATAACTATAATAATTACTTTAACAACTACAATTACAATATCAATAACAATAACAATAATAATTACAATAACATTAACATTAACAATAACGGTGACAATAACGATTATAATAACTTTAACAACTACAATTACAATATCAATAACAATAAAAATATGAATATCAGTAACTATAACAATAACATTAAAGATGACAATAACGAAAATAATGACTTTAATAGCTACAATTACAATATCAATAACAAAAACAATATGAATATCAATAACTATAACAAGAACAATAAAGATGACAATAACGATAAAATTAACATTTACAAGTACAATTACAATATCAATAACAAAAACAATATGAATTTGAATAACCATAACAATGACAATAACGATGACAATAACGATAAAAATAACATTAACAATTACAATTACAATATCAATAACTATAACAGTATGAATATCAATAACCATAACAATATCTAAAACGATGAAAATATCGAAAATAATGACTTTAATAGCTACAATTAATATATCACTAAAAATAACAATAATAATTACAATAACATTAACAATAACGATGACAATAACGATAATAATAACTTTAACAACTACAATTACAATATCAATAACTATAACAGTATGAATATCAATAACCATATCAATATCTAAAACGATGAAAATAACAAAAATAATGACTTTAATAGCTACAATTAATATATCAATAACAATAACAATAATAATTACAATAACATTAACATTAACAATAACGATGACAATAACGATAATAATAACTTTAACAACTACAATTACAATATCAATAACAATAAAAATATGAATATCAGTAACTATAACAATAACATTAAAGATGACAATAACGAAAATAATGACTTTAATAGATACAATTACAATATCAATAATTATAACAGTATGTATATCAATAACCATAGCAATATCTAAATGGATGGAAATAACGAAAATAGTGACTTTAATAGCTACAATTAATATATCATTAACAATAACAATAATAATTACAATAACATTAACATTAACAATAACGATGACAATAACGATAATAATAACTTTAACAACTACAATTACAATATCAATAACAATAACAATATGAATATCAATAACCATAAAAATAACAATAACGATGACAATAACGATAAAATTAATATTATCAAGTACAAATACAATACCAAGAACAATAACAATAATAATTACAATAACATTAACATTGACAATAAAGATGACAATAACGATAATAATAACTTTAAACACTACAATTACAATATCAGTAACTATAACAGTATGAATATCAATAACCATAACAATAACAATAAAGATGACAATAACGAAAATAATGGCGTTAATAGCTACAAATACAATATCAATAACAATAACAATATGAATATCAAAAACCATAACAATATCTAAAACGATGAAAATAACGAAAACAGTGACTTTAATAGCTACAATTAATATATCAAAAACAATAACAATAATAATTACAATAACATTAACATTAACAATAACGATGACAATAACGAAAATAATAACTTTAAACACTACAATTACAATATCAATAACTATAACAATATGAATATCAATAACTATAACAATAACATTAAAGATGACAATAACGATAATAATAACTTTAAACACTACAATTACAATATTGATAACTATAACAGTATGAATATCAATAACCATAACAATATCTAAAACGATGAAAAGAACGAAAATAATGACTTTAATAGTTACAATTAATATATCAATAACAATAACAATAATAATTACAATTACATTAACATTAACAATAACGATGACAATAACGATAATAATAACTTTAACAACTACAATTACAATATAAATCACAATAACAATATGAATAGCAATAACCATAAAAATAACAATAACGATGACAATAACGATAATATTAATATTATCAAGTACAAATACAATACCAAGAACAATAACAATAATAATTACAATAACATTAACATTGACAATAAAGATGACAATAACGATAATAATAACTTTAAACACTACAATTACAATATCGATAACTATAACAGTATGAATATCAATAACCATAACAATATCTAAAACGATGAAAATAACGAAAATAATGACTTTAATAGCTACAATTAATATATCAATAACAATAACAATAATAATTACAATAACATTAACATTAACAATAACGATGACAATAACGATAATAATAACTTTAAACACTACAATTACAATATCAATAACTATAACAGTATGAATATCAATAACCATAACAATAACAATAAAGATGACAATAACGAAAATAATGGCGTTAATAGCTACAAATACAATATCAATAACAATAACAATATGAATATCAAAAACCATAACAATATCTAAAAGGATGGAAATAACGAAAATAATGACTTTAATAGCTACAATTAATATATCAATAACAATAACAATAATAATTACAATAACATTAACATTAACAATAACGATGACAATAACGATTATAATAACTTTAACAACTAATAATAACTTTAACAACTACAATTACAATATCAATGACAATAACAATATGAATATCAATAACCATAAAAATAACAATAACGATGACAATAACGATAACATTAATTTTATCAACTACAATTACAATATCAATAACAAAAACAATATGAATATCAATCACCATGACAATAACAATAACGATGACAATAACGATAAAATTAATATTATCAAGTACAAATACAATACCAAGAACAATAACAATAATAATTACAATAACATTAACATTGACAATAAAGATGACAATAACGATAATAATAACTTTAAACACTACAATTACAATATTGATAACTATAACAGTATGAATATCAATAACCATAACAATATCTAAAACGATGAAAATAACGAAAATAATGACTTTAATAGCTACAATTAATATATCAATAACAATAACAATAATAATTACAATAGCATTAACATTAACAATAACGATGACAATAACGATAATAATAACTTTAACAACTACAATTACAATATCAATAACAATAACAATATGAATATCAATAACCATAAAAATAACAATAACGATGACAATAACGATAAAATTAATATTATCAAGTACAAATACAATACCAAGAACAATAACAATAATAATTACAATAACATTAACATTGACAATAAAGATGACAATAACGATAATAATAACTTTAAACACTACAATTACAATATTGATAACTATAACAGTATGAATATCAATAACCATAACAATATCTAAAACGATGAAAATAACGAAAATAATGACTTTAATAGCTACAATTAATATATCAATAACAATAACAATAATAAATACAATTAACATTAACATTAACAATAACGATGACAATAACGATAATAATAACTTTAACAACTACAATTACAATATCAATAACAATAACAATATGAATATCAGTAACTATAAAAATAACAATAACGATTACAATAACGATAATTATAACTTTTACAGCTACAATTACAATATCAATAACAAAAACAATATGAATATCAAAAACCATGACAATAACAATAACGATGACAATAACGATAAAATTAATATTATCAAGTACAAATACAATACCAAGAACAATAACAATAATAATTACAATAACATTAACATTGACAATAAAGATGACAATAACGATAATAATAACTTTAAAAACTACAATTACAATATTGATAACTATAACAGTATGAATATCAATAACCATAACAATATCTAAAACGATGAAAATAACGAAAATAATGACTTTAATAGTTACAATTAATATATCAATAACAATAACAATAATAATTACAATAACATTAACATTAACAATAACGATGACAATAACGATAATAATAACTTTAACAACTACAATTACAATATCAATAACAATAACAATATGAATATAAATAACCATAAAAATAACAATAACGATGACAATAACGAAAATAATAACTTTAACAACTACAATTACAATATCAATAACAATAAAAATATGAATATCAATAACCATAAAAATAACAATAACGATGACAATAACGATAAAATTAATATTATCAAGTATAAATACAATACCAAGAACAATAACAATAATAATTACAATAACATTAACATTGACAATAAAGATGACAATAACGATAATAATAACTTTAAACACTACAATTACAATATCAATAACTATAACAGTATGAATATCAATAACCATAACAATATCTAAAACGATGAAAATAACGAAAATAATGACTTTAATAGCTACAATTAATATATTAATAACAATAACAATAATAATTACAATAACATTAACATTAACAATAACGATGACAATAACGATAATAATAACTTTAACAACTACAATTACAATATCAATTACAATAACAATATGAATATCAATATCCATAAAAATAACAATAACGATGACAATAACGATAACATCAATTTTAACAACTACAATTACAATATCAATAACAATAACAATATGAATATCAATAACCATGACAATAACAATAACGATGACAATAACGATAATAATTACTTTGACAACTACAATTACAATATCAATAACAATAACAATATGAATACCAATAACCATATCTATAACAATAACGATGTCAATAACGATAATAATAGTGTTACGTCCCACTCGGCACGGGCCTTAAAAAAAAGAACTATGCTCTTGCCTTCAAGGAGCTCCTGCTTCAATGGGATATTTGCCCAATTCGGCCGTTACCTACTACGCGTAGTTCGTGGCACGGGACGGGCTTAACGATAGATTATGTCTTTGATAAGGATGATTCACTTACCTTTAATGCTTCTCTCCGTACAATTCTAAATAGCGAGCTGTCCGCGGGTCGCTCGGTGGCAGCTGTCCGGCAACGAAGGTACACTCCGGGCAGTTGATCGGTACGAGCCGATATTCAGTAACTCTGCAAGATGGAGACCTCAGGTCCTGCTGAGTATCGGGCCTGGGATGGCAGAGTGTGGTGTCCTCGATGATCCTAGGTCTGCAGGCCGACGGGTCGATGCCCAAGTTAGCCAGATGGTTTGTACCGCTATAATAGTTCGCGAGTAGACGCCGGAGACTATGTTTGCGTCCGCCCCGACGTGTTTTCGGCATACGTATTCTATAGGATGCAACGGGACCTTTTAGGATGATTGAACCCGAGCGATTCGTACGCCCCGATAGTTCTATGATTTAGGAGTATGAACCCGGGCGATTCGTACGCCCCGATAGTTCTAGGATAAAAGGTTGAAAAATGCGGAGAGAGATGAAGAGCTTGTCGACCACACGTCGGTTCAGGAACACGTAGATAATACGAGTCGCGAATGAGTAGTGACCGGGGTCCCGACTAATGAAACACAGACTTCTACTAATTCTAATTTATTCTAAGTTTAAATTATAATATGAATAGAATTGATACAGCGTAAAAAATTCTCCCGCGATTATTGTTCGAAACGTCCGTCGAAGTGATTCGTAGAAAATCTGTAGTCGAAAAAATCCGTCGTGTGCTGCTCTGCAGCTCCTTATATACTGAATCTTAGCGGCGGTGGCTCGTAGCGAAGCGGTGGCGGCTCGTAGCGAAGCGGCGGCGGCTCGTAGCGATGCGGCGGCGGCTTAGCTCTAAGAGGATGGTGATTGGCTGCCGTCTTCCCTTCTCTCGTCCTTGTTGGCGGTGGTGGGGTAGCGTGCGATGGTCCTGCGCGCGTTGAGCTGAAGCGCGTACTAGCGGTGGTAGGGATGAGCGTCTTGGCGTTACTTTGCTTGGCGTCAGCTGAATTCCGCGTGTGTGTGTTGGCCTAGGCCCGTGTGTGCGTTAGCTGTGCCATGTATCTTGTAACTTCGGAATTCTGAGTCCGTTCTGTAGACGCGCGTGATGACCACTTGTGGAGAGGTGCCGTAAGTGCCTGGTGGCCGCGTGCTTTCCCTAAGGCGCACGTGGTGGCCATGTGTGGGCGAAGGACCGGCTAGTCGGCGTTTACTTTCAGTCTCTTGTTAGGACTTTTGGTGACTTAAAGGCGCTTGTTAGGACTTCGCGTATATTATAAATGTGTGTGTTAAATACGTATCGATTATTATGTATCTATTATTTATAGCTAATTATTATATATGCATGTTCTAATCGTAAGGTGTTCCCCAGTGTAAATATAATATTTGTTAGTGTTGTAAAAGTTACTCCCTTCATGTCGGGCACGAATGTGTAAATTATAATATTGTTAATAAATGATATCAACTATACTATGAGTAATACATGATTTAATAAAAGACTCCCTATATAGCGGGCACGAGGAATTACATGTGATAATAAAAGACTCCCTATATAGCGGGCACGAGGAATTACATGTGATAATAAAAGACTCCCTATATAGCGGGCACGAGGAATTACATGTGATAATAAAAGACTCCCTATATAGCGGGCACGAGGAATATCTCTTTATATATTTTATAAGTCCGTACGTCGGGTGACGTAACACTTCCCCCCTTATAATAAAATGTACGTAGTTATACGTGCATTTTGAAGGCTGATTCTTCTTGTAAGTACTTACTAATTGAAGGGAAAGTGTTTACGGCTTCTTTCTGTCCTGTCGTAGGTGGTTCTATCGCGTCAGCATCTTCTGGCGGTTTTTGTTCGCTCTCCACCTTCTCTTCCGTTGGTGACTTAGCGAGGTGGAGCAAAAGGTGTGTAAGTGAGCCCCAAAGTGCTCCTACTAAATGAATACTCCAACCATAGATGCTATGTAGTGCATAGCCGTGGATGACGGTGTCTGCTACATATTTTATCAATCGGAGGATCATGAGTATCGCTATGACTCCGGCGCTTGCTGATCCGAATGTCACGAACGCTCCCCATAGTCGTTGGCCTGTGCTGGTCGCTATTTTGTCTAATGCTTCTTCGTCCATAAGGTTGTATAGCGAGATCTGTCCTTTTGGTATGTGTTGTCCGCTAACTCCACGTAGTAGTGTGTTCAAAACAGCGGGTTTTTCCGCAGGTTCCATGATATGCGAACGTAGTTTATTTAGGTCTTCGTTGGAGTAGATTCCGCTCGTTGCCAAATGTTGCGGGCTGATGTATTTCCATTGTGGTTTTGTTAATGGCTGAATCGTCGGCGGTGGTACGCTTTCAACGAGTTTCGGTGTTATTCTGTACCATGATCCATGTAGTAGGTACATTGCTGGTAGTAGCTCGTTGCAATCCGCCATTGCTGCTTCTTGTGTGATGATATGGGTTTTTGGTGTTAGGAAGCAAGACTGATTGCGGTAAGTTATTGGTAGGCTTTTGTAGCAGTTTTCCGTAGAGCGTACTTTTATTTCCACCGGTGTACATCTAATCAAGTGTATTACTTCTCCCGCTATCACTGCCATATAACCTGGTTCTTTCATGAAGGAATATGCGGTTTCGTCAGGAGACAAGTTTGCTAAGGATAAAGCGTTCTTCAAAATTTGTCTCTCGAGCGCACATTTCTGGCGGGTTATGTCTATATATAAATCAGTAAGTTGGGTTTTTAAATGGCGTTCGACGTATATGAATTTAGAATTTATATATGCGAAGATGTCTAAATTTTCTACAGGGGTTTTTGTCTTAGCTTTGAAGATTCTTCCAGGAGATGTTTCCAATATGAAAAGTTTCGGATGTTCGGTACGGATGATCGTATATCCGCACAGTGTAAATTCTTCTGTTTTTGTAAGTGCGAAGGTGACATCCTTGGACGTGACTGTGTATAGGACTGGTCCTGTTACTGGTCCTTTAGTTGTGAGTTTTGTTGCGAGGCCTTCGTACAAAACGTCGTATTCATTGAATCCGCAACTATCCGAAGGTAGAGTTTCCCAAAAGTTTTCGGCTCCTCCTTCGTCTTGACAATTTTCGGCTGTGTAAGCGCAGATGGTACCCGATTGCAGATGTATCTGGTCTGCTTTGATGGAGGCGGCTGCATAGTAGTCTTTCAAGGTGACTTCTACCGAGGCCTGTACAACGACGTCGTCCCAGGTACCATAGGGGTCGCTATATTGCGAGCCCTTGCAGGCTCCGTCTGTACCGACGGATCCACTTATGGTCAGGCTGTGAAGGTGCGTGCTGTTTCTCTTAAGTCCCGTTATGAGGCTGTTGGGGCCCAGAGATAGGCTTCCGGTGACTTGCGCTTGTTCGCATAGGCGTTGGGTGAGCGGATGAATGTATTCGCGTCGGCCATTGTGTACGATTGAAACGTGCGAGTACATTCCGCAGTGATAGATGGTCCTATCGATCCTCACTTTACATTGTATTACATTTATTGGGTGGTATTCAGACACTTGTAGTAATTGAATGTATAGTTCTTGGCTTGTTGGTTGGAGATTCGGCGTCTCGCATTCAGAGACGTCCAGCAACGAGAATGTAGTCACGTTGAGTGAGGAACCGGCACAGTCGTATCCGGTTAGGCTCTGCGTAGTTCCTACTATTGTAAGTAGTATAACGAATGATAATTTCTTCATTATGATTCGAGGTTTCTTCTTTAGCTTCGATGCTTTTGCTTCTTTATGGACAATTGACGCTCTGCTCGGACTGGAGTGGCTTATATTATAATGAAAATGGAGGGGAGACACCTTATCGACCGTCGTCCCGGACTCTGAGAACTACTGTGGCGCCATGCTGCGCCGTGGCAACCGTTAGTCGGTAAGGTAGAGTCCTAGACGTAGGCTTTAACTTATTTTCTAGCCTTATTTAATTTGAGTCTGTCCGTATGAACGACAGAGAGGCCTTTTGGCGTTTCTATTTTTACATTGCTATTATTAAGAATTTGTACAATTTTATATGGTCCCTCGTACTGGCTGTTGTTACGTCACCCGACGTACGGACTTATAAAATATATAAAGAGATATTCCTCGTGCCCGCTATATAGGGAGTCTTTTATTATCACGTGTAATTTCCTCGTGCCCGCTATATAGGGAGTCAGCTTATTAAATCATGTATTACTCATAGTATAGTTGATATCATTTATTAACAATATTATAATTTACACATTCGTGCCCGACATGAAGGGAGTAACTTTTACAACACTAACAAATATTATATTTACACTGGGGAACACCTTACGATTAGAACATGCATATATAATAATTAGCTATAAATAATAGATACATAATAATTGATACGTATTTAACACACACATTTATAATATACGCGAAGTCCGAACAAGAGACTGAAAGTAAACGCCGACTAGCCGGTCCTTCATCCATACATGGCCTTCACGTGGTCCTTAGGGAAACTACGCGGTCATTCGGATACTTCCTACACGAAACCTTTCGAACCAGAGGAGAGAGTGAAAGCCGTCACCATCAAGTAGCCTGTACTCTGTCCACACATGGTCACCACGTGGTCCTTAGGGAAACTACGCGGCCACTAGGGGCACCTTCTACCTGAAACCTTGGGACCGGAGGAGAAGAGCACAAAGCCGGCGACGTCGACAGGCCTGTCCTCCGCCCACACATGGCCACCACGTGCGCCTTAGGGAAAGCACGCGGCCGCCAGGCACTTACGGCACCTCTCCACAAGTGGTCATCACGCGCGTCTACAGAACGGACTCAGAATTCCGAAGTTACAAGATACATGGCACAGCTAACGCACACACGGGCCTAGGCCAACACACACACGCGGAATTCAGCTGACGCCAAGCAAAGTAACGCCAAGACGCTCATCCCTACCACCGCTAGTACGTGCTTCAGCTCAACGCGCGCAGGACCATCGCACGCTACCCCACCACCGCCAACAAGGACGAGAGAAGGGAAGACGGCAGCCAATCACCATCCTCTTAGAGCCAAGCCGCCGCCGCTTCGCTACGAGCCGCCGCCGCTTCGCCACGAGCCGCCGCCGCTAAGATTCAGTATATAAGGAGCTGCAGAGCAGCACACGACGGATTCCGACATCAGATTTTCTACGGTCATTTTCTACGGGTTTTTTCGACTACAGATTTTCTACGAATCACTTTGACGGACGTTTCGAACAATAATCGTGGGAGAGTCTTTTACGCTGTATCAATTCTATTCATATTATAATTTAAACTTAGAATAAATTAGAATTAGTAGAAGTCTGTGTTTCATTAGTCGGGACCCCGGTCACTACTCATTCGCTACTCGTATTATCTACGTGTTCCTGAACCGACGTGTGGTCGACAAGCTCTTCATCTCTCTCCGCATTTTCCAACCTTTTATCCTAGAACTATCGGGGCGTACGAATCGCCCGGGTTCACTCTTTCCAAGTCTTAGAACTATCGGGGCGTACGAATCGCCCGGGTTCATACTCCTAAATCATAGAACTATCGGGGCGTACGAATCGCCCGGGTTCATTCTTCACAGAACTATCGGAGCGTACGAATCGCTCGGGTTCAATCATCCTAAAAGGTCCCATTGCATCCTAGAGAATACCTATGCCGAAAACACGTCGGGGCGGACGTAAACATAGTCTCCGGCGTCTACTCGCGAACTATTATAGCGGTACAAACCATCTGGCTAACTTGGGCATCGACCCGTCGGCCTGCAGACCTAGGATCATCGAGGACACCACACTCTGCCATCCCAGGCCCGATACTCAGCAGGACCTGAGGTCTCCATCTTGCAGAATTACTGAATATCGGCTCGTACCGATCAACTGCCCGGAGTGTACCTTCGTTGCCGGACAGCTACCACCAAGCGACCCGCGAACAGCTCGCTATTTAGAATTGTACGGAGAGAAGCATTAAAGGTAAGTGAATCATCCTTATCAAAGACATAATCTATCGTTAAGCCCGTCCCGTGCCACGAACTACGCGTAGTAGGTAACGGCCGAATTGGGCAAATATCCCATTGAAGCAGGAGCTCCTTGAAGGAAAGAGCATAGTTCTTTTTTTTAAGGCCCGTGCCGAGTGGGACGTAACATAAAATTGGTGACAGCGGTGGGATAGAAACGATACATTATGTCTACTGAAAGGAGCGAACGTATTGAAACACGCAGCATGGCTGCGCGTCAACCCGATGAAGTTATGATCGATGAAGTACGACTACGAATGACTAAATTAGACGCGGCCGAACGGGCCCTCCTTGAACGCGAACGCGTCATTCGAGAACGCGAGCAAGAACTTCGCGATCATGCGCAGCGTCTTAACGCTGCAAAATCAGAAGAGGCAGATCCTCTCACGTTCTTGATGAGGGAGATTTTGGCGCTCAGGACGGAGAGCCAACATCACCTTCCTAATCATCAAATTAATGAGGCTTTCGCGTCTATACCACGATACGATGGGAAAAATATGCCTCTATCCTCATTTATTAGAGCTTGTAAACGCGCGCGACAAATGATTCCCGCATACCCGGAAGATTTGTTTACTCAAGCCGCGATACGGAAGCTCCAAGATTCGGCACACATTGCGATAGATAGACATAATCCGAAAACGATGTTCGAGTTGTATAGTCGACTCCGACAGACATTGGGCACATACCATTCTTTAGATTATTACCGGACAGAATTAAGAAACGTACTCATGTCGGAGAACGAACAGATTATCGATTACATTGGCCGTGTACAGGATTTATACGAGGGTCTTCTCGATGAAGAAAGGTTTTGGGGAGAAATCACGGATAGCAAGAAACGAGAAATAGATGAATTGGCATTAAAAAGCTTTTGTTCTGGGTTACCGATGGATTACCATCCCTACTTAAACGCGTTACGTTGTCGAGACTTAGGCGATGCATATGACAAAGCAATCCAATTACACTCGTCAATACAGCACGAGTGGGATAGAAGAGGATTAGTAAGGCCGCGACCACAATATAAGGCAAAAACATACCAAGAAAAACCTATGGATTATTATTACTTTGAATCTAAAAGAAACAATAGACCAAATATCCGGCCTACTAGAACTCCTCCAGACCCAGATTCGTGTTCGTATTGTAAGAGAATTGGTCATACACAAACCCAATGTTACAAGAAATCGCGTGACCAGCAACGCCGGTCACAGACACAAGTTCATGGGCCTTATACTCCACCTCCCGGAAATTCCCGTCAATCCTCTCCATCCTCTCACTACTCTCCTTCCTCACCACGAGACCAAAAGCATAAGAAAGAATGCTCGTATTGCAAAAATATCGGTCATACAATAGAAGAATGCCGAAAGAAAAGATGGAGAGAATCTCAGTCGGGAAACGAACCAACGTCTCTGAGGAAAGGCGCATCCGCAGAGACCGCGCCAGGGCGCCCGGTGAGAACGATAACAAAAGAAGAGAAGCCAATCGTGTCTACGTCCTCCAACTAAAGGAAGAAGCTACCTCCCCATCTATCGTCCTTTCCTCTGACGACCTAGCTAAAGAGACGGAGTTCCTAGTTGATACGGGTTCGGAACTCAACATATTAAAAATAAAAATGGCAAACGGGGATATAATATGCAACGAAAACGACAAAGTCAGACTGAGCGGTATCACCGACGAAACCGTTACCACGTACGGTTCGGTAACCATACGAATTCACGGATATCCGCTTAAATTCCAATTAGTACCAAATTCCTTTCCTATCCCCTACGACGGTATTTTGGGTTCCGACTTCTTTCAAAAAACAGCCAAAATTGATTATGAAAGAGAGTCTATAGAGTGGCACGGAATAGTTATGCCCTTTGTTCAATCAAAGGAGATAACCATTCCGGGGCGAACAAGCAATGTCTGTAAAATAAAGATAAAGAATAGCGATTTAGAAACGGGATATTTGCCGCGTTTGAATTTCGGAGAAGGAATTTATGCAGGAGAAGCAGTGGTGTCAAATAACCACGGCGAAGCATATATAAGCCGTAAACACTTTCCCTTCAATTAGTAAGTACTTACAAGAAGAATCAGCCTTCAAAATGCACGTATAACTACGTACATTTTATTATAAGGGGGGAAGTGTTACGTCACCCGACGTACGGACTTATAAAATATATAAAGAGATATTCCTCGTGCCCGCTATATAGGGAGTCTTTTATTATCACATGTAATTCCTCGTGCCCGCTATATAGGGAGTCTTTTATTATCACATGTAATTCCTCGTGCCCGCTATATAGGGAGTCTTTTATTATCACATGTAATTCCTCGTGCCCGCTATATAGGGAGTCTTTTATTAAATCATGTATTACTCATAGTATAGTTGATATCATTTATTAACAATATTATAATTTACACATTCGTGCCCGACATGAAGGGAGTAACTTTTACAACACTAACAAATATTATATTTACACTGGGGAACACCTTACGATTAGAACATGCATATATAATAATTAGCTATAAATAATAGATACATAATAATCGATACGTATTTAACACACACATTTATAATATACGCGAAGTCCTAACAAGCGCCTTTAAGTCACCAAAAGTCCTAACAAGAGACTGAAAGTAAACGCCGACTAGCCGGTCCTTCGCCCACACATGGCCACCACGTGCGCCTTAGGGAAAGCACGCGGCCGCCAGGCACTTACGGCACCTCTCCACAAGTGGTCATCACGCGCGTCTACAGAACGGACTCAGAATTCCGAAGTTACAAGATACATGGCACAGCTAACGCACACACGGGCCTAGGCCAACACACACACGCGGAATTCAGCTGACGCCAAGCAAAGTAACGCCAAGACGCTCATCCCTACCACCGCTAGTACGCGCTTCAGCTCAACGCGCGCAGGACCATCGCACGCTACCCCACCACCGCCAACAAGGACGAGAGAAGGGAAGACGGCAGCCAATCACCATCCTCTTAGAGCTAAGCCGCCGCCGCATCGCTACGAGCCGCCGCCGCTTCGCTACGAGCCGCCACCGCTTCGCTACGAGCCACCGCCGCTAAGATTCAGTATATAAGGAGCTGCAGAGCAGCACACGACGGATTTTTTCGACTACAGATTTTCTACGAATCACTTCGACGGACGTTTCGAACAATAATCGCGGGAGAATTTTTTACGCTGTATCAATTCTATTCATATTATAATTTAAACTTAGAATAAATTAGAATTAGTAGAAGTCTGTGTTTCATTAGTCGGGACCCCGGTCACTACTCATTCGCGACTCGTATTATCTACGTGTTCCTGAACCGACGTGTGGTCGACAAGCTCTTCATCTCTCTCCGCATTTTTCAACCTTTTATCCTAGAACTATCGGGGCGTACGAATCGCCCGGGTTCATACTCCTAAATCATAGAACTATCGGGGCGTACGAATCGCTCGGGTTCAATCATCCTAAAAGGTCCCGTTGCATCCTATAGAATACGTATGCCGAAAACACGTCGGGGCGGACGCAAACATAGTCTCCGGCGTCTACTCGCGAACTATTATAGCGGTACAAACCATCTGGCTAACTTGGGCATCGACCCGTCGGCCTGCAGACCTAGGATCATCGAGGACACTGTTACGTCCCACTCGGCACGGGCCTTAAAAAAAAGAACTATGTTCTTTCCTTCAAGGAGCTCCTGCTTCAATGGGATATTTGCCCAATTCGGCCGTTACCTACTACGTTTAGTTCGTGGCTCGGGACGGGCTTAACGATAAATTATGTCTTTCTTTGATGAGGATGATTTACTTACCCTTAATGCTTCTTTCCGTACAATTCTAAATAGCGAGCTGTTCGAGGATCGCTTGGTGGTAGCTGTCCGGCAACGAAGGTACACTCCGGGCAGTCAATCGGTACGAGCCGATATTCGATAATTCTGCAAGATGGAGACCTCAGGTCCTGCTGAGTATCGGGCCTGGGATGGCAGAGTGTGGTGTCCTCGATGATCCTAAGTCTACAGGCCGACGGGTCGATGCCCAAGTTAGCCAGATGGTTTGTACCGTTATAATAGTTCGCGAGTAGTCGCCGGAGACGATGCTTGTGTCCGCCTCGACGTGTTTTCGGCATACGTATTCTCTAGGATACAACGGGACCTTCTAGGATGATTGAACCCGGGCGATTCGTACGCCCCGATAGTTCTATGAAGAATGAACCCGGGCGATTCGTACGCCCCGATGGTTCTATGATTTAGGAATATGAACCCGGGCGATTCGTACGCCCCGATAGTTCTAAGACTTGGAAAGAGTGAACCCGGGCGATTCGTACGCCCCGATAGTTCTAGGATAAAAGGTTGGAAAATGCGGAGAGAGATATAAAGAGTTTGTCGACCACACGTCGGTTCAGGAACACGTAGCTAATACGAGTCGCGAACGAGTAGTGACCGGGGTCCCGACTAATGAAACTCAGACGTCTACTACTAATAATTATTTATTCTAAATTTAAAATTATACTACGAATAGAATTGATACAGTGTAAAAGACTCTCTCGCGATTATTGGTCGGAACTAGCGTCCGTCGAAGTGAACTGTAGAAAACCGTCGTAATGACCCGTAGGAATCTGTTATCGGGAATGACCATCGTGTGCTGCTCTGCAGCTCCTTATATACAAGGCCCAGCGGCGGCGGCTTGTGGCTTTGGCGGCGGCTTGTGGCTTTGGCGGCGGCGGCTTGTTGCTTTGGCGGCGGCTCGGTTCTTGGAAGATGGTGATTGGCTGCCGTCTTTCTTTCTTTCGTCCCTTTTGGATGGTCTATAGTGATGCGCACAACGGCTTTGTGTGCTTCGGTGCGAGGCGCTTACTGGTAGTGGTGAGGATGCGTCTCGGTGTTGTCGGCTCGTAGCCATCGGATTACCGCTTGTGTGTGGGTCCAGGTCCGTGTGCGAGTCTATGGCATTGTGTGGTGGTCCGTGTCTCTCCCTAAGGCGCACGTGGTGACCCTTGTGGAGTAGTACGGCGTGTGTGTGTGCTGTTACGTCCCACTCGGCACGGGCCTTAAAAAAAAGAACTATGTTCTTTCCTTCAAGGAGCTCCTGCTTCAATGGGATATTTGCCCAATTCGGCCGTTACCTACTACGTGTAGTTCGTGGCTCGGGACGGGCTTAACGATAAATTATGTCTTTGATGAGAGGATGATTTACTTACCCTTAATGCTTCTTTCCATATAATTCTAAATAGCGAGCTGTTCGAGGGTCGCTTGGTGGTAGCTGTCCGGCAACGAAGGTACACTCCGGGCAGTCGATCGGTACGAGCCGATATTCAATAATTCTGCAAGATGGAGACCTCAGGTCCTGCTGAGTATCGGGCCTGGGATGGCAGAGTGTGGTGTCCTCGATGATCCTAAGTCTGCAGGCCGACGGGTCGATGCCCAAGTTAGCCAGATGGTTTGTACCGTTATAATAGTTCGCGAGTAGTCGCCGGAGACGATGCTTGTGTCCGCCCCGACGTGTTTTCGGCATACGTATTCTCTAGGATACAACGGGACCTTCTAGGATGATTGAACCCGGGCGATTCGTACGCCCCGATAGTTCTATGAAGAATGAACCCGGGCGATTCGTACGCCCCGATGGTTCTATGATTTAGGAATATGAACCCGGGCGATTCGTACGCCCCGATAGTTCTAAGACTTGGAAAGAGTGAACCCGGGCGATTCGTACGCCCCGATAGTTCTAGGATAAAAGGTTGGAAAATGCGGAGAGAGATATAAAGAGTTTGTCGACCACACGTCGGTTCAGGAACACGTAGCTAATACGAGTCGCGAACGAGTAGTGACCGGGGTCCCGACTAATGAAACTCAGACGTCTACTACTAATAATTATTTATTCTAAATTTAAAATTATACTACGAATAGAATTGATACAGTGTAAAAGACTCTCTCGCGATTATTGGTCGGAACTAGCGTCCGTCGAAGTGAACTGTAGAAAACCGTCGTAATGACCCGTAGGAATCTGTTATCGGGAATGACCATCGTGTGCTGCTCTGCAGCTCCTTATATACAAGGCCCAGCGGCGGCGGCTTGTGGCTTTGGCGGCGGCTTGTGGCTTTGGCGGCGGCGGCTTGTTGCTTTGGCGGCGGCTCGGTTCTTGGAAGATGGTGATTGGCTGCCGTCTTTCTTTCTTTCGTCCCTTTTGGATGGTCTATAGTGATGCGCACAACGGCTTTGTGTGCTTCGGTGCGAGGCGCTTACTGGTAGTGGTGAGGATGCGTCTCGGTGTTGTCGGCTCGTAGCCATCGGATTACCGCTTGTGTGTGGGTCCAGGTCCGTGTGCGAGTCTATGGCATTGTGTGGTGGTCCGTGTCTCTCCCTAAGGCGCACGTGGTGACCCTTGTGGAGTAGTACGGCGTGTGTGTGTGCTGTTACGTCCCACTCGGCACGGGCCTTAAAAAAAAGAACTATGTTCTTTCCTTCAAGGAGCTCCTGCTTCAATGGGATATTTGCCCAATTCGGCCGTTACCTACTACGTGTAGTTCGTGGCTCGGGACGGGCTTAACGATAAATTATGTCTTTGATGAGAGGATGATTTACTTACCCTTAATGCTTCTTTCCATATAATTCTAAATAGCGAGCTGTTCGAGGGTCGCTTGGTGGTAGCTGTCCGGCAACGAAGGTACACTCCGGGCAGTCGATCGGTACGAGCCGATATTCAATAATTCTGCAAGATGGAGACCTCAGGTCCTGCTGAGTATCGGGCCTGGGATGGCAGAGTGTGGTGTCCTCGATGATCCTAAGTCTGCAGGCCGACGGGTCGATGCCCAAGTTAGCCAGATGGTTTGTACCGTTATAATAGTTCGCGAGTAGTCGCCGGAGACGATGCTTGTGTCCGCCCCGACGTGTTTTCGGCATACGTATTCTCTAGGATACAACGGGACCTTCTAGGATGATTGAACCCGAGCGATTCGTACGCTCCGTTAGTTCTATGAAGAATGAACCCGGGCGATTCGTACGCCCCGATAGTTCTAAGACTTGGAAAGAGTGAACCCGGGCGATTCGTACGCCCCGATAGTTCTATGATAAAAGGTTGGAAAATGCGGAGAGAGATATGAAGAGCTTGTCGACCACACGTCGGTTCAGGAACACGTAGCTAATACGAGTCGCGAACGAGTAGTGACCGGGGTCCCGACTAATGAAACTCAGACGTCTACTACTAATAATTATTTATTCTAAATTTAAAATTATACTACGAATAGAATTGATACAGTGTAAAAAAAGACTCTCTCGCGATTATTGGTTGGAACTAGCGTCCGTCGAAGTAAATCGTAGAAAATCTGATGCCGGAATAACCCGTAGGAATCTGTTGTCGGGAATGACCGTCGTGTGCTGCTCTGCAGCTCCTTATATACAAGTCCCAGCGGCGGCGGCTTGTGGCTTTGGCGGCGGTGTTACGTCACCCGACGTATGGACATATAAAATACATAAAGAATTCCTCGTGCCCGCTATATAGGGAGTCTTTTATTATTAGCACATGTAAGTCCTCGTGCCCGCTATATAGGGAGTCTTTTATTATAGTACAAATAATACGTAATTTAATAAAACTCAATATAACTAACCATTTACTAACAATATTATATTTCACACGTTCGTGCCCGACATGAAGGGAGTCATCTTTACAATATTAACCACTATTATAATACACACATATAACATAAGTTTCAAAGGAGATACCTTACGCTTAAATATTGTAAACAATACATATACATATATTTGTAATTCTACAATGATGCGTCATACGCGACAACACCGAGACGCATCCTCACCACTACCAGTAAGCGCCTCACACCGACACACGCAAAGCCGTTGCACGCATCGCTATAGACCATCCAGAAAGGACGAAAGAAAGAAAGACGGCAGCCAATCACCATCTTCCAAGAACCGAGCCGCCGCCAAAGCAACGAGCAGCCGCCGCCAAAGCCACAAGCCGCCGCCAAAGCCACAAGCCGCCGCCGCTGGGACTTGTATATAAGGAGCTGCAGAGCAGCACACGACGGTCATTCCCGACAACAGATTCCTACGGGTTATTCCGGCATCAGATTTTCTACGATTTACTTCGACGGACGCTAGTTCCAACCAATAATCGCGAGAGAGTCTTTTTTTTTACACTGTATCAATTCTATTCGTAGTATAATTTTAAATTTAGAATAAATAATTATTAGTAGACGTCTGAGTTTCATTAGTCGGGACCCCGGTCACTACTCGTTCGCGACTCGTATTAGCTACGTGTTCCTGAACCGACGTGTGGTCGACAAGCTCTTCATATCTCTCTCCGCATTTTCCAACCTTTTATCCTAGAACTATCGGGGCGTACGAATCGCCCGGGTTCACTCTTTCCAAGTCATAGAACTATCGGGGCGTACGAATCGCCCGGGTTCATATTCCTAAATCATAGAACCATCGGGGCGTACGAATCGCCCGGGTTCATTCTTCATAGAACTAACGGAGCGTACGAATCGCTCGGGTTCAATCATCCTAGAAGGTCCCGTTGTATCCTAGAGAATACGTATGCCGAAAACACGTCGGGGCGGACACAAGCATCGTCTCCGGCGACTACTCGCGAACTATTATAACGGTACAAACCATCTGGCTAACTTGGGCATCGACCCGTCGGCCTGCAGACTTAGGATCATCGAGGACACCACACTCTGCCATCCCAGGCCCGATACTCAGCAGGACCTGAGGTCTCCATCTTGCAGAATTATTGAATATCGGCTCGTACCGATCGACTGCCCGGAGTGTACCTTCGTTGCCGGACAGCTACCACCAAGCGACCCTCGAACAGCTCGCTATTTAGAATTATATGGAAAGAAGCATTAAGGGTAAGTAAATCATCCTCTCATCAAAGACATAATTTATCGTTAAGCCCGTCCCGAGCCACGAACTACACGTAGTAGGTAACGGCCGAATTGGGCAAATATCCCATTGAAGCAGGAGCTCCTTGAAGGAAAGAACATAGTTCTTTTTTTTAAGGCCCGTGCCGAGTGGGACGTAACAACAAAGTTGGTGCATCGGCCGGGAAACTAACGATACATTATGTCAATTGAGAGGAGCGATCGCATTGAAACGCGCAGCATGACCACGCGTCAAACAGACGAAATAAGCCCCGACGAAAGGCGGCGTATAGCCAATACAATGGCTCAGTTAGATTCGCGGGAACGCGACCTTTTCGAACGCGAACAAAGACTACGCGAACGCGAAGAAACTCTCCGTACCACATCCGAGGAAGCAAAATTGGGAGAAACAGATACTCTCGCGTTCCTAATGAGAGAAATCGTCGCGCTACGAACGGAAAATCAGCTTCACTTGCCTAATCATCAGGTTAGCGAAGCTCTAGCATCTATTCCACGGTACGACGGAAAAAATATGCCTTTATCTTCTTACATTAGAGCATGCAAACGCGCACGTCAAATGATCCCCACCTATCCGGAGGAACTGTTTACTCTAGCCGCGATAAGGAAACTACAGGATTCCGCTTATGTCGCGATCGAGAGACACCATCCTAGAACAATGCTTGAATTAGGCAGCAGACTCAGGCAAACTTTGGGGACATACTACTCGTTAGATTTTTATAGGACTGAACTAAGAAACGTGCTTATGTCCGAAAATGAACCGATAATAGATTACATCGGTCGCGTACAAGACTTACACGAAAGTCTCCTTGACGAAGAAAGATTCTGGGGAGGGCTTACAGAAAGTAAAAAACAGGAAATAGACGAATTAGCTCTAAAAAGTTTTTGTTCGGGTCTACCATTAGATTATCACCCGTACCTAAACGACTTACGGTGCGGAGACCTAAGCGACGCATACGATAAGGCGATTCAGCTACATTCGTCTATACAACATGAATGGGACAGACGAGGTCTGGCGAGGCCGCGGCCACAATACAAGACTAAGGCCTATCAAGAAAGACCAATGGATTATTATTATTATGAATCAAAAAGAAATAGTAAACCCAATACCCGGCCTACTAGACCTCCTCCGGACCCAGATGCATGTTCTTATTGCAAGAGGATCGGTCACACTCAAGCACAATGTTATAGGAAATCGCGTGACCTGCAACGCCGGTCACAGACACAAGTCCAAGAGCCTTACACTCCACCTCCCGAGAACTCCCGTCAATCCTCTCCATCCTCTCATCAAAGACATAATTTATCGTTAAGCCCGTCCCGAGCCACGAACTACACGTAGTAGGTAACGGCCGAATTGGGCAAATATCCCATTGAAGCAGGAGCTCCTTGAAGGAAAGAACATAGTTCTTTTTTTTAAGGCCCGTGCCGAGTGGGACGTAACAGCGGCTTGTGGCTTTGGCGGCGGCTGCTCGTTGCTTTGGCGGCGGCTCGGTTCTTGGAAGATGGTGATTGGCTGCCGTCTTTCTTTCTTTCGTCCTTTCTGGATGGTCTATAGCGATGCGTGCAACGGCTTTGCGTGTGTCGGTGTGAGGCGCTTACTGGTAGTGGTGAGGATGCGTCTCGGTGTTGTCGCGTATGACGCATCATTGTAGAATTACAAATATATGTATATGTATTGTTTACAATATTTAAGCGTAAGGTATCTCCTTTGAAACTTATGTTATATGTGTGTATTATAATAGTGGTTAATATTGTAAAGATGACTCCCTTCATGTCGGGCACGAACGTGTGAAATATAATATTGTTAGTAAATGGTTAGTTATATTGAGTTTTATTAAATTACGTATTATTTGTACTATAATAAAAGACTCCCTATATAGCGGGCACGAGGACTTACATGTGCTAATAATAAAAGACTCCCTATATAGCGGGCACGAGGAATTCTTTATGTATTTTATATGTCCATACGTCGGGTGACGTAACACCTCCCTCCTTATAAAAAAATGTACGTAGTTATACGTGCATTTTGAATGTCGGCTCCTCTTGCAAGTATCTGCTATTCGAAGGGTAGGGTGGTGGTGGCGTCCTTTGGTTTTGTCGTAGGTAGCTCTATTGTTTCAGCATCTTCTGGCGGGTTTTGGTCGTACTCCGCTTTTTCTTCCTTTGTTGACTTGGCAAGGTGAAGCAAAAGATGCGTAGGCGAACCCCAATGGCTCCCATTAGATGAATACTTCAACCGTAAGTGTTATGCATAGCCGTGGATGACGGTGTCTGTTACATATTTTATTGATCGGAGGATCATGAGTATTGTTTTTATGACTCCGGCGCTTGCTGATCCGAATGTCACAAACGCTCCCCAAAAGTCGTTGGCCTGTGTTACTACGTCGTTCCAGGTACCGTATAGGTTGCTATGTTGTGAGCCCTTGCAGGCTCCGTCTGTACTGACGAACCCACTTATGGTCAAGCTGTGTAGGTGCGTGCTGTTTCCTTTTCGTCCCATTATGAGGCTGTTGGGACCCAGAGATAGGCTTCTGGAGACTATTCCTTGTTCGCATAGGCGTTGGGTGAGCGGATGAATGTATTCGTGTTGGCCATTGTGTACTATTGAGTCGTGCGAGTACACTTCGTAGTGATAGATGGTCCTATCGATCCTTTCTTTACACTGGATAGTATTCAGACACGTATAGTTCTTGGCTTGTTGGTTGAAGATTCGGCGTCTATCATTCAGAGACGTCCAGCAGCGAGAATGTAGTTACATTGAGTGTGAAACCAGCACAGTCGTATCTGGTTATATCTTGCGTAGCTCTTACCAATGCTAATTTCTCCATTGTGATTCGAAGATTCTTCTTTGGTTTTGATGCTTGTTTTCTTTACAGAGAATATGACGCTTTGCTCGGACTGCGGTGACTTATGTTATAATAATAAAAATAAAATAAAATAAAATAAAGAGGAGACACCTTAACGACCGTCGTCCTAGACTCTTAGATCTACTGTGGCTTCATGCTGTGCCGTGTCAACCGTTAGTCGGTTTTATAGAGTCCTGGACGTAGGTTTTGACTTATTTTCTAACTTTATTTAATTTTAATCTGTCCGTATGAACGACAGAGAGGCCTTTTGGCGTTTCTATTTTTACATTGTTATTATTTAGAATTTGTATGATTTTATACGGTCCTTCGTACTGGCTGTCTAACTTGCCTTTGATTTTTCCCTTTAGGAAGTACACGGAGTCGCCCGTCGAGAAGCTCACTACTTTTTGTTTTCTGTCGTAATAACTATTGGACTTTATTTTTGCGCGTTTGAGGTTCTCTTTGGCGGCCTTCTGCGATTTCTGTAATTGTTCTGTTAGTTCAGCCAAGTACGATGCGTAAGTTTCGTCTGCGATATTATTCCTACAAATAGCTATAGTTTTTTTTTTTTAAATTTAGTTCGATTGCCGCGTCCAAAAGAGAATGTATTACTACCTCTAAGATTTCTAATTGAATAGAGACAAATGTTCTCTCCTGGACGGGTAACGCGATGAGGTATCGGTTGTCTTGTTTTGTAATTTTTTACTCTACCAAGCGTTACGTCGGTAATGTTTGGTAGCTTTTTATTATTGGCGAGTTCTCTGGCTCCTTTGTCAATAGGAGTTCCGGTCTTTGTCACAAAAAATGCTATGTGTCCTTTGTGCATTGTTATTCTGTCTTTTATTTCTATAATATTACTTTCGTAGCGTGATAGATCCAGTTCGTCGTCGTTCGTTTCGTTTGTTTCGTTCGTCTGTTCGTTTATGTTTATGTTTATATTAGGTATTTCCGTTTCAAGTGCGGTCTCGGGTTTTGATGTCTTTTGCACATTACGTCTCTTAACGAGCGGCGAGAATATTTCATCGTCACTCGAGCTGGTCCCTGCTATCGGAAGGATCCGTTTACTCGTTCGCCCCGGAATAGTTATCTCCTTTGATTGAACAAATGGCATAACTATTCCGTGCCATTCTATAGTTTCTTTTTCGTAGTCAATTTTAGCCGTTTTTTGTAAAAAGTTGCAACCCAAAATACCGTTGTAAGGGATAGGAAAGGAATTCGGGACCAGTTGGAATTTAACCGGATATCCGTGAATGTGTACGGTCACCGAACCGTACGTGGTAACAGTTTCGTCGGTGATACCGCTCAATCTGACCTTGTCGTTTTCGTTACATAATATGTCTCCGTTCGCCATTTTTATTTTTAATATGTTGAGTTCCGAGCCTGTGTCGACTAGAAATTCCGTCTCTTTGACTAGATCGTCAGAGGAAAGGACAATAGACGGAGAGGTAGATTCTTCTTTCAGTTGGAAGAAGTAGACGCGAGTGGCTGCTTCTCTTCTTATTGTCCGTACTGGACGCGCTGACGCGGTCTCTGCGGGTGCGCTTTTCCCCAGAGATGTCGGTTCGTTTCCCGACCGGGCTTCCCTCCACTTTTTCTTCCGGCATTCCTCTATCGTATGTCCGATGTGCTTACAATACGAGCATTTCTTTATATACCTTTGGTCTCGTGACGAGGGAGGGGAGTAGTGAGAGGATGGAGAGGATTGACGGGAGTTCTCGGGAGGTGGAGTGTAAGGCTCTTGGACTTGTGTCTGTGACCGGCGTTGCAGGTCACGCGATTTCCTATAACATTGTGCTTGTGTGTGACCGATCCTCTTGCAATAAGAACATGTGTTACGTCCCACTCGGCACGGGCCTTAAAAAAAAGAACTATGCTCTTTCCTTCAAGGAGCTCCTGCTTCAATGGGATATTTGCCCAATTCGGCCGTTACCTACTACGCGTAGTTCGTGGCACGGGACGGGCTTAACGATAGATTATGTCCTTGATAAGGATGATTCACTTACCTTTAATGCTTCTCTCCGTACAATTCTAAATAGCGAGCTGTTCGCGGGTCGCTCGGTGGTAGCTGTCCGGCAACGAAGGTACACTCCGGGCAGTTGATCGGTACGAGCCGATATTCAGTAATTCTGCAAGATGGAGACCTCAGGTCCTGCTGAGTATCGGGCCTGGGATGGCAGAGTGTGGTGTCCTCGATGATCCTAGGTCTGCAGGCCGACGGGTCGATGCCCAAGTTAGCCAGATGGTTTGTACCGCTATAATAGTTCGCGAGTAGACGCCGGAGACTATGTTTACGTCCGCCCCGACGTGTTTTCGGCATAGGTATTCTCTAGGATGCAATGGGACCTTTTAGGATGATTGAACCCGAGCGATTCGTACGCTCCGATAGTTCTGTGAAGAGTGAACCCGGGCGATTCGTACGCCCCGATAGTTCTATGATTTAGGAGTATGAACCCGGGCGATTCGTACGCCCCGATAGTTCTAAGACTTGGAAAGAGTGAACCCGGGCGATTCGTACGCCCCGATAGTTCTAGGATAAAAGGTTGGAAAATGCGGAGAGAGATGAAGAGCTTGTCGACCACACGTCGGTTCAGGAACACGTAGATAATACGAGTCGCGAATGAGTAGTGACCGGGGTTCCGACTAATGAAACACAGACTTCTACTAATTCTAATTTATTCTAAGATTAAATTATAATATGAATAGAATTGATACAGCGTAAAAGACTCTCCCGCGATTATTGTTCGAAACGTCCGTCGAAGTGATTCGTAGAAAATCTGTAGTCGAAAAAATCCGTCGTGTGCTGCTCTGCAGCTCCTTATATACTGAATCTTAGCGGCGGCGGCTCGTGGCGAAGCGGCGGCGGCTCGTAGCGAAGCGGCGGCGGCTTGGCTCTAAGAGGATGGTGATTGGCTGCCGTCTTCCCTTCTCTCGTCCTTGTTGGCGGTGGTGGGGTAGCGTGCGATGGTCCTGTGCGCGTTGAGCTGAAGCGCGTACTAGCGGTGGTAGGGATGAGCGTCTTGGCGTTACTTTGCTTGGCGTCAGCTGAATTCCGCGTGTGTGTGTTGGCCTAGGCCCGTGTGTGTGTTAGCTGTGCCATGTATCTTGTAACTTCGGAATTCTGAGTCCGTTCTGTAGACGCGCGTGATGACCACTTGTGGAGAGGTGCCGTAAGTGCCTGGCGGCCGCGTGCTTTCCCTAAGGCGCACGTGGTGGCCATGTGTGGGCGGAGGACAGGCCTGTCGACGTTTACTTTCAGTCTCTTGTTAGGACTTTTGGTGACTTAAAGGCGCTTGTTAGGACTTCGCGTATATTATAAATGTGTGCGTTAAATACGTATCAATTATTATGTATCTATTATTTATAGCTAATTATTATATATGCATGTTCTAATCGTAAGGTGTTCCCCAGTGTAAATATAATATTTGTTAGTGTTGTAAAAGTTACTCCCTTCATGTCGGGCACGAATGTGTAAATTATAATATTGTTAATAAATGATATCAACTATACTATGAGTAATACATGATTTAATAAAAGACTCCCTATATAGCGGGCACGAGGAAATTACACGTGATAATAAAAGACTCCCTATATAGCGGGCACGAGGATTAACTCTTTATATACTTTATAAGTCCGTACGTCGGGTGACGTAACACTTCCCCCCTTATAATAAAATGTACGTAATTATACGTGCATTTTGAAGGCTGATTCTTCTTGTAAGTACTTACTAATTGAAGGGAAAGTGTTTACGGCTTCTTTCTGTCCTGTCGTAGGTGGTTCTATCGCGTCAGCATCTTCTGGCGGTTTTTGTTCGCTCTCCACCTTCTCTTCCGTTGGTGACTTAGCGAGGTGGAGCAAAAGGTGTGTAAGTGAGCCCCAAAGTGCTCCTACTAAATGAATACTCCAACCATAGATGCTATGTAGTGCATAGCCGTGGATGACGGTGTCTGCTACATATTTTATCAATCGGAGGATCATGAGTATCGCTATGACTCCGGCGCTTGCTGATCCGAATGTCACGAACGCTCCCCATAGTCGTTGGCCTGTGCTGGTCGCTATTTTGTCTAATGCTTCTTCGTCCATAAGGTTGTATAGCGAGATCTGTCCTTTTGGTATGTGTTGTCCGCTGACTCCACGTAATAGTGTGTTCAAAACAGCGGGTTTTTCCGCAGGTTCCATGATATGCGAACGTAGTTTATTTAGATCTTCGTTGGAGTAGATTCCGCTCGTTGCCAAATGTTGCGGGCTGATGTATTTCCATTGTGGTTTTGTTAGTGGCTGAATCGTCGGCGGTGGTACGCTTTCAACGGGTTTCGGTGTTATTCTGTACCATGATCCATGTAGTAGGTACATTGCTGGTAGTAGTTCGTTGCAATCCGCCATTGCTGCTTCTTGTGTGATGATATGGGTTTTTGGTGTTAGGAAGCAAGACTGATTGCGGTAAGTTATTGGTAGGCTTTTGTAGCAGTTTTCCGTAGAGCGTACTTTTATTTCCACCGGTGTACATTTAATCAAGTGTATTACTTGTTACGTCCCACTCGGCACGGGCCTTAAAAAAAAGAACTATGTTCTTTCCTTCAAGGAGCTCCTGCTTCAATGGGATATTTGCCCGATTCAGCCGTTACCTACTACGTGTAGTTCGTGGCTCGGGACGGGCTTAACGATAAATTATATCTTTGACGAGAGGATGATTTACTTACCCTTAATGCTTCTTTCCATATAATTCTAGATAGCGAGCTGTTCGAGGGTCGCTTGGTGGTAGCTGTCCGGCAACGAAGGTACACTCCGGGCAGTCGATCGGTACGAGCCGATATTCAATAACTCTGCAAGATGAAGACCTCAGGTCCTGCTGAGTATCGGGCCTGGGATGGCAGAGTGTGGTGTCCTCGATGATCCTAAGTCTGCAGGCCGACGGGTCGATGCCCAAGTTAGCCAGATGGTTTGTACCGTTATAATAGTTCGCGAGTAGTCGCCGGAGACGATGCTTGTGTCCGCCCCGACGTGTTTTCGGCATACGTATTCTCTAGGATACAACGGGACCTTCTAGGATGATTGAACCCGAGCGATTCGTACGCTCCGTTAGTTCTATGAGGAATGAACCCGGGCGATTCGTACGCCCCGATAGTTCTATGATTTAGGAATATGAACCCGGGCGATTCGTACGCCCCGATAGTTCTAAGACTTGGAAAGAGTGAACCCGGGCGATTCGTACGCCCCGATAGTTCTATGATAAAAGGTTGGAAAATGCGGAGAGAGATATGAAGAGCTTGTCGACCACACGTCGGTTCAGGAACACGTAGCTAATACGAGTCGCGAACGAGTAGTGACCGGGGTCCCGACTAATGAAACTCAGACGTCTACTACTAATAATTATTTATTCTAAATTTAAAATTATACTACGAATAGAATTGATACAGTGTAAAAAAGACTCTCTCGCGATTATTGGTCGGAACTAGCGTCCGTCGAAGTAAATCGTAGAAAATCTGATGCCGGAATAACCGTCGAAATGACCCGTAGGAATCTGTTGTCGGGAATGACCGTCGTGTGCTGCTCTGCAGCTCCTTATATACAAGTCCCAGCGGCGGCGGCTTGTGGCTTTGGCGGCGGCTTGTGGCTTTGGCGGCGGCTGCTCGTTGCTTTGGCGGCGGCTCGGTTCTTGGAAGATGGTGATTGGCTGCCGTCTTTCTTTCTTTCGTCCCTTTTGGATGGTCTATAGTGATGCGTACAACGGCTTTGTGTGCTTCGGTGCGAGGCGCTTACTGGTAGTGGTGAGGATGCGTCTCGGTGTTGTCGGCTCGTAGCCATCGGATTACCGCTTGTGTGTGGGTCCAGGTCCGTGTGCGAGTCTATGGCATTGTGTGGTGGTCCGTGTCTCTCCCTAAGGCGCACGTGGTGACCACTTGTGGAGTAGTACGGCGTGTGTGTGTGCCCGGCGACCGCGTTGTTTTCCCTAGGGCGTACGTGGTAACCGTTCGGCGACTATTTAGCACGTACTCTCCATTTGCGGCCATGTGTACTCGGTCGTTTACGGCCTTCCCTTTGCGGCGTGACATCATGACTTGTATACGAGCTTCCTTTACGTAAGACGCATTGTTGTTTGTCTGGCGCGACGCTTTGTGTTTTTCCGCGTATGACGCATCATTGTAGAATTACAAATATATGTATATGTATTGTTTACAATATCTAAGCGTAAGGTATCTCCTTTGAAACTTATGTTATAGGTGTGTATTATAATAGTGGTTAGTATTGTAAAGATGACTCCCTTCATGTCGGGCACGAATGTGTGAAATATAATATTGTTAGTAAATGGTTAATTATATTGAGTTTTATTAAATTACGTATTATTTGTACTATAATAAAAGACTCCCTATATAGCGGGCACGAGGACTTACATGTGCTAATAATAAAAGACTCCCTATATAGCGGGCACGAGGACTTACATGTGCTAATAATAAAAGACTCCCTATATAGCGGGCACGAGGATTTCTTTATGTATTTTATATGTCCATACGTCGGGTGACGTAACACCTCCCTCCTTATAAAAAAATGTACGTAGTTATACGTGCATTTTGAATGTCGGCTCCTCTTGCAAGTATCTGCTATTCGAAGGGTAGGGTGGTGGTGGCGTCCTTTGGTTTTGTCGTAGGTAGCTCTATTGTTTCAGCATCTTCTGGCGGGTTTTGGTCGTTCTCCGCTTTTTCTTCCTTTGTTGACTTGGCAAGGTGAAACAAAAGATGCGTAGGCGAACCCCAATGGCTCCCATTAGATGAATACTTCAACCGTAAGTGTTATGCATAGCCGTGGATGACGGTGTCTGTTACATATTTTATTGATCGGAGGATCATGAGTATCGTTTTTATGACTCCGGCGCTTGCTGATCCGAATGTCACAAACGCTCCCCAAAAGTCGTTGGCCTGTGTTACTACGTCGTTCCAGGTACCGTATAGGTTGCTATGTTGTGAGCCCTTGCAGGCTCCGCCTGTACTGACGAACCCACTTATGGTCAAGCTGTGTAGGTGCGTGCTGTTCCTTTTTCGTCCCATTATGAGGCTGTTGGGACCCAGAGATAGGCTTCTGGAGACTATTCCTTGTTCGCATAGGCGTTGGGTGAGCGGATGAATGTATTCGTGTTGGCCATTGTGCACTATTGAGACGTGCGAGTACACTTCGCAGTGATAGATGGTCCTATCGGTCCTTTCTTTACACTGGATGGCATTTATTGGATGGTATTCAGACACGTATAGTTCTTGGCTTGTTGGTTGAAGATTCTTCTTTGGTTTTGATGCTTGTTTTCTTTACAGAAAATATGACGCTTTGCTCGGACTGCGGTGACTTATGTTATACTAATAAAAATAAAATAAAGAGGAGACACCTTAACGACCGTCGTCCTAGACTCTTAGATCTACTGTGGCTTCATGCTGTGCCGTGTCAACCGTTAGTCGGTTTTATAGAGTCCTGGACGAAGGTTTTGACTTATTTTCTAACTTTATTTAATTTTAATCTGTCCGTATGAACGACAGAGAGGCCTTTTGGCGTTTCTATTTTTACATTGTTATTATTTAAAATTTGTATGATCTTATACGGTCCTTCGTACTGGCTGTCTAACTTGCCTTTGATTTTTCCCTTTAGGAGGTATACGGAGTCGCCCATTGAGAAGTTCACCACCCTCTGTTTTTTATCGTAATAATTTTTAGATTTTATTTTCGCGCGTTCGAGGTTCTCTTTGGCGGCCTCCTGCGATTTCTGTAACTGTTCCGTCAATTCAGCCAAGTACGATGCGTAAGTTTCGTCCTTTAAGTCGTTAAGTGTGCTTTCGTTCGGAGTTTTCGCTAACTGGCCAAAGATTAATTCGTGTGGAGTGTATTGTGTTCCTTCATGTATACTTGTATTATAGGAAAACATCGCTATATCGACCCAATCGTCCCATTCAGAATTATCCTTTATGAAGTGTTTCAAAAATTCTGCTAACACGTGGTGTGAGCGTTCTATTGATCCGTTGGATTGCGGTCGATAAGCGGTGGTTTGGTATGTTTCTATTCTAAATTTCTTGGCCACTGCTTTCATCAATTCTGATAAGAAAGCAGTACCTTGATCAGTTAGTATCCCTTTCGGGCTGCCGAATTTACATATTAAATTTTTTATAAATGCGTCAGCTATTTCGACCGAAGAAGCTTGTTGTAGTGGTACCGCAATAGAATATTTGGTAAGGAGATCTTGTATTGTTAAAATGTAATTATTGCCTAGTTTACTAGTAGGCATCGGTCCTACTATATCCATCGAAATTTTGTCGAAGGCCCTTCCTGGTGTGTCGGTAAGGGTCATCGGTTGTCTGGTTTTTTGTCGAACAAGTTTCTTGGTTTGACAGCTGCGGCAGTTTTGGACGAAGTTTTGTATATCTGTTTTAAGGTTAGGCCAGTAGTATCGTTGTTTTATACGCCAATATGTCTTAGTGACTCCTTTGTGACCTCCCATTGGAGTAGCATGATTGTCATGGATAATTTGGACGCGTTCGATCTCCCTGGGTATTATGATTTCATGTTTTAATATAATAATTTTTGTTTTGTGACCCGCGAAGATCGAACTTATCTTGCGTTTAATGTTTATCCATGGTACGTCTGCTATATTGTCCCTTGAAATAGCTATTGTCTCTAAATTCAATTCAATTGCCGCGTCCAAAAGAGAATGTAATACTTCATCTAGAATTTCTAGTTGAATAGAGACGGATGTTCTCTCCTGGACGGGTAACGCGATGAGGTATCTATTGTCCCGTTTTGTAATCTTTACTCTACCAAGCGTTACGTCGGTAAT
This sequence comes from Dolichovespula saxonica, assembly GCA_911387935.1. Taxonomy (NCBI): domain Eukaryota; kingdom Metazoa; phylum Arthropoda; class Insecta; order Hymenoptera; family Vespidae; genus Dolichovespula; species Dolichovespula saxonica. The sequence goes on from OU427011.1 coordinate 4,841,107, forward strand.
GTTTGGTAGTCTTTTATTGTCGGCAAGTTCTTTAGCTCCTTTGTCAATAGGAGTTCCGGTCTTTGTCACAAAAAATGCTATGTGTCCTTTGTGCATTGTTATTCTGTCTTTTATTTCTATAATATTACTTTCGTAGCGTGATAGATCCAGTTCGTCGTCGTTCGTTTCGTCTGTATCGTTTATGTTTATGTTTATGTTAGGTATTTTCGTTTCACGTGCGGTCTCGGGTTTTGATATTTCTTGCATGCGACGTCTCTTAGTGAGCGACGAGAATATTTCGTCGTCACTCGAGCTGGTCCCTGCTATCGGAAGGATCTGTTTACTCAACTCTATAGGGTTACGCGATAGCGCGTCGGCATTGACATTTCGTTTTCCGGCTTTGTAGACAATATCGTATTCATACTCAGCGAGTTTGAGTCGCCATCTAATAAGCCGAGACGTCGGGTCTTTCACAGAATTTAACCACACTAGCGGACGGTGGTCAGTGATTAAACTGAATTTACGACCGTATAGATAAGGTCGGAAGTAATTAACAGCGTATATAATGGCAAGCAGCTCTTTTTCTATTGTTGAATAATTTTGTTCCGCTTGATTTAAGATCCTAGACGTGTAGGCTATGGGCAGATCTTTACCGATTTCTCCCTGACTGAGAATTCCCCCGATCGCGAAATTTGATGCGTCGGTAGTTACTAGGAAAGGCTTTGTAAAATCAGGGAATTGCAAAAGCGGTTGCTCACACAAAAGGCTTGTTAAAGTTTTGAATGCCTTGTTTTGAGCGTCTTCCCATTTAAATGGTACGTCTTTCTTTAAGAGGTTTGTCAGCGGTTTACTTGTACCTGAGAAGTTTGGTATGAAGCGTCGATAATAACCTGCCAGTCCCAGGAATTGTTTTATGTTCTTTGCATTCTTTGGCGTCGGGAAGTTCTTGACCGCTTCTATTTTTCCTGGGTCTGGTTTCACTCCATTCGCGCTAATGATATGCCCGAGATATACAACTTCCTTCCTGAGAAGATTGCATTTCTCGGGTTGTAATTTTAGATTGGCGTCACGGAGACGCGCACATAAATTTCGGTATTTCAAAAGGTGCTCTTGTAGCGAGCTGGAGTATATGACTATGTCATCTAGGTAAACGAATAATCCATTACCTTGCAATCCGGTCAGGACATTGTTCATCAAGCGTTGGAAGGTGGAAGGAGCGTTTTTGAGACCAAAGGGCATACGTTTAAATTCGTAATGCCCGAATGGCGTGGAGAAAGCCGTTTTCGGCGCGTCTTCTTTGTCCATGCCGATCTGATGGAAACCTGATGCGAGATCGAACGTACTAAAATATTTCGCGCTTCCTAATTGATCTAATATTTCTGTTATGTTCGGCAGTGGATAACTGTCTTTAATAGTTTTTTCGTTTAATATCCGGTAGTCGATGACTAATCTCCATTTTTTATTCCCTTTTGCGTCCGGTTTCTTCGGAACTATCCATAGTGGAGAATTATACGGAGACGTAGATGATTTGATTACATTGTTTTCTAGAAGTTCTCCTATCTGTTTGTTTATCTCCTCCTTATGGATGGGCGGGAAGCGGTACTGTCGGACATTTACCGGAATAGAGTCCACTGTCTCTATTTTGTGTGTTACGGTGTCGGAGTACGTCAGTCTGTCGCCCGGCAGGTGAAATAAATCTATGGATTCTCTGATCATATCTTTTGCTACGGATTTCTCTTCATCATTCAGTTCGTCCAAGTTAATGTTCTGTAGGGCTAGTACGTAACGTTCGTCTGTCTTTTTTGTGTGTTTGCAGGATTTGGAATGGGTGATGTGAGTAGGGAGGACGGTATGTTGGGTCTCGGTTTCCTGCTCGAATTCGTTATTCTTTATTTTTATTTTACAGACATTGCTCGTTCGCCCCGGAATAGTTATCTCCTTTGATTGAACAAAGGGCATAACTATTCCGTGCCACTTTATAGATTCTCTCTCATAATCGATTTTGGCTGTTTTATGAAAGAAGTCGGAGCCCAAAATACCGTCGTAGGGGATAGGAAAGGAATCTGGTACCAGTTGGAATTTAACCGGGTATCCGTGAATGTGTACGGTCACCGAACCGTATGTGGTAACAGTTTTGTCGGTGATACCGATCAGTCTGACCTTGTCGTTTTCGTCACATAGTATGTCTCCATTTGCCATTGTTATTTTTAATATGTTTAGTTCCGAACCCGTGTCGATTAAAAATTCTGTTTCCTTGGCTAAATCGTCGGAAGAAAGGACGATAGACGGAGAGGTGCATTCTTCCTTTAATTGGAAGAAGTAGACGCGAGTGGCTTCTCTTCCTTTATTGTTCGTACTGGGCGCGCTGACGCGGTCTCTGCGGGTGCGCCCTTCCCCAGAGACGTCAATTCGTTTCCCGACTGGGTTTCCCTCCACTTTTTCTTTCGGCATTCCTCTATCGTATGTCCGATGTGCTTACAATACGAGCATTTCTTTATATACCTTTGGTCTCTCGACGAGGGAGGGGAGTAGTGAGAGGATGGAGAGGATTGACGGGAGTTCTCGGGAGGTGGAGTGTAAGGTTCTTGAACTTGTGTCTGTGACCGGCGTTGCAGGTCACGCGATTTCCTATAACATTGTGCTTGAGTGTGACCGATCCTCTTGCAATAAGAACATGCATCTGGGTCCGGAGGAGGTCTAGTAGGCCGGGTATTGGGTTTACTATTTCTTTTTGATTCATAATAATAATAATCCATTGGTCTTTCTTGATAGGCCTTAGTCTTGTATTGTGGCCGCGGCCTCGCCAGACCTCGTCTGTCCCATTCATGTTGTATAGACGAATGTAGCTGAATCGCCTTATCGTATGCGTCGCTTAGGTCTCCGCACCGTAAGTCGTTTAGGTACGGGTGATAATCTAATGGTAGACCCGAACAAAAACTTTTTAGAGCTAATTCGTCTATTTCCTGTTTTTTACTTTCTGTAAGCCCTCCCCAGAATCTTTCTTCGTCAAGGAGACTTTCGTGTAAGTCTTGTACGCGACCGATGTAATCTATTATCGGTTCATTTTCGGACATAAGCACGTTTCTTAGTTCAGTCCTATAAAAATCTAACGAGTAGTATGTCCCCAAAGTTTGCCTGAGTCTGCTGCCTAATTCAAGCATTGTTCTAGGATGGTGTCTCTCGATCGCGACATAAGCGGAATCCTGTAGTTTCCTTATCGCGGCTAGAGTAAACAGTTCCTCCGGATAGGTGGGGATCATTTGACGTGCGCGTTTGCATGCTCTAATGTAAGAAGATAAAGGCATATTTTTTCCGTCGTACCGTGGAATAGATGCTAGAGCTTCGCTAACCTGATGATTAGGCAAGTGAAGCTGATTTTCCGTTCGTAGCGCGACGATTTCTCTCATTAGGAACGCGAGAGTATCTGTTTCTCCCAATTTTGCTTCCTCGGATGTGGTACGGAGAGTTTCTTCGCGTTCGCGTAGTCTTTGTTCGCGTTCGAAAAGGTCGCGTTCCCGCGAATCTAACTGAGCCATTGTATTGGCTATACGCCGCCTTTCGTCGGGGCTTATTTCGTCTGTTTGACGCGTGGTCATGCTGCGCGTTTCAATGCGATCGCTCCTCTCAATTGACATAATGTATCGTTAGTTTCCCGGCCGATGCACCAATTTTGTTGTTACGTCCCACTCGGCACGGGCCTTAAAAAAAAGAACTATGTTCTTTCCTTCAAGGAGCTCCTGCTTCAATGGGATATTTGCCCGATTCAGCCGTTACCTACTACGTGTAGTTCGTGGCTCGGGACGGGCTTAACGATAAATTATATCTTTGACGAGAGGATGATTTACTTACCCTTAATGCTTCTTTCCATATAATTCTAGATAGCGAGCTGTTCGAGGGTCGCTTGGTGGTAGCTGTCCGGCAACGAAGGTACACTCCGGGCAGTCGATCGGTACGAGCCGATATTCAATAACTCTGCAAGATGAAGACCTCAGGTCCTGCTGAGTATCGGGCCTGGGATGGCAGAGTGTGGTGTCCTCGATGATCCTAAGTCTGCAGGCCGACGGGTCGATGCCCAAGTTAGCCAGATGGTTTGTACCGTTATAATAGTTCGCGAGTAGTCGCCGGAGACGATGCTTGTGTCCGCCCCGACGTGTTTTCGGCATACGTATTCTCTAGGATACAACGGGACCTTCTAGGATGATTGAACCCGAGCGATTCGTACGCTCCGTTAGTTCTATGAGGAATGAACCCGGGCGATTCGTACGCCCCGATAGTTCTATGATTTAGGAATATGAACCCGGGCGATTCGTACGCCCCGATAGTTCTAAGACTTGGAAAGAGTGAACCCGGGCGATTCGTACGCCCCGATAGTTCTATGATAAAAGGTTGGAAAATGCGGAGAGAGATATGAAGAGCTTGTCGACCACACGTCGGTTCAGGAACACGTAGCTAATACGAGTCGCGAACGAGTAGTGACCGGGGTCCCGACTAATGAAACTCAGACGTCTACTACTAATAATTATTTATTCTAAATTTAAAATTATACTACGAATAGAATTGATACAGTGTAAAAAAGACTCTCTCGCGATTATTGGTCGGAACTAGCGTCCGTCGAAGTAAATCGTAGAAAATCTGATGCCGGAATAACCGTCGAAATGACCCGTAGGAATCTGTTGTCGGGAATGACCGTCGTGTGCTGCTCTGCAGCTCCTTATATACAAGTCCCAGCGGCGGCGGCTTGTGGCTTTGGCGGCGGCTTGTGGCTTTGGCGGCGGCGGCTCGTTGCTTTGGCGGCGGCTCGGTTCTTGGAAGATGGTGATTGGCTGCCGTCTTTCTTTCTTTCGTCCCTTTTGGATGGTCTATAGTGATGCGTACAACGGCTTTGTGTGCTTCGGTGCGAGGCGCTTACTGGTAGTGGTGAGGATGCGTCTCGGTGTTGTCGGCTCGTAGCCATCGGATTACCGCTTGTGTGTGGGTCCAGGTCCGTGTGCGAGTCTATGGCATTGTGTGGTGGTCCGTGTCTCTCCCTAAGGCGCACGTGGTGACCACTTGTGGAGTAGTACGGCGTGTGTGTGTGCCCGGCGACCGCGTTGTTTTCCCTAGGGCGTACGTGGTAACCGTTCGGCGACTGTTTAGCACGTACTCTCCATTTGCGGCCATGTGTACTCGGTCGTTTACGGCCTTCCCTTTGCGGCGTGACATCATGACTTGTATACGAGCTTCCTTTACGTAAGACGCATTGTTGTTTGTCTGGCGCGACGCTTTGTGTTTTTCCGCGTATGACGCATCATTGTAGAATTACAAATATATGTATATGTATTGTTTACAATATCTAAGCGTAAGGTATCTCCTTTGAAACTTATGTTATAGGTGTGTATTATAATAGTGGTTAGTATTGTAAAGATGACTCCCTTCATGTCGGGCACGAATGTGTGAAATATAATATTGTTAGTAAATGGTTAATTATATTGAGTTTTATTAAATTACGTATTATTTGTACTATAATAAAAGACTCCCTATATAGCGGGCACGAGGACTTACATGTGCTAATAATAAAAGACTCCCTATATAGCGGGCACGAGGACTTACATGTGCTAATAATAAAAGACTCCCTATATAGCGGGCACGAGGATTTCTTTATGTATTTTATATGTCCATACGTCGGGTGACGTAACATACTTCTCCCGCTATCACTGCCATATAACCTGGTTCTTTCATGAAGGAATATGCGGTTTCATCAGGAGACAAGTTTGCTAAGGATAAAGCGTTCTTCAAAATTTGTCTCTCGAGCGCACATTTCTGGCGGGTTATGTCTATATATAAATCAGTAAGTTGTGTTTTTAAATGGCGTTCGACGTATATGAATTTAGAATTTATATATGCGAAGATGTCTAAATTTTCTACAGGGGTTTTTGTCTTAGCTTTGAAGATTCTTCCAGGAGAGGTTTCCAATATGAAAAGTTTCGGATGTTCGGTACGGATGATCGTATATCCGCACAGTGTAAATTCTTCTGTTTTTGTAAGTGCGAAGGTGACATCCTTGGACGTAACTGTGTATAAGACTGGTCCTTTTACTGGTCCTTTAGTTGTGAGTTTTGTTGCGAGGCCTTCGTACAAAACGTCGTATTCATTGAATCCGCAACTATCCGAAGGTAGAGTTTCCCAAAAGTTTTCGGCTCCTCCTTCGTCTTGACAATTTTCGGCTGTGTAAGCGCAGATGGTACCCGATTGCAGATGTATCTGGTCTGTTTTGATGGAGGCGGCTGCATAGTAGTCTTTCAAGGTGACTTCTACCGAGGCCTGTACAACGACGTCGTCCCAGGTACCATAGGGGTCGCTATATTGCGAGCCCTTGCAGGCTCCGTCTGTACCGACGGATCCACTTATGGTCAGGCTGTGAAGGTGCGTGCTGTTTCTCTTAAGTCCCGTTATGAGGCTGTTGGGGCCCAGAGATAGGCTTCCGGTGACTTGCGCTTGTTCGCATAGGCGTTGGGTGAGCGGATGAATGTATTCGCGTCGGCCATTGTGTACGATTGAAACGTGCGAGTACATTCCGCAGTGATAGATGGTCCTATCGATCCTCACTTTACATTGTATTACATTTATTGGGTGGTATTCAGACACTTGTAGTAATTGAATGTATAGTTCTTGGCTTGTTGGTTGGAGATTCGGCGTCTCGCATTCAGAGACGTCCAGCAACGAGAATGTAGTCACGTTGAGTGAGGAACCGGCACAGTCGTATCCGGTTAGGCTCTGCGTAGTTCCTACTATTGTAAGTAGTATAACGAATGATAATTTCTTCATTATGATTCGAGGTTTCTTCTTTAGCCTCGATGCTTTTGCTTCTTTATGGACAATTGACGCTCTGCTCGGACTGGAGTGGCTTATATTATAATGAAAATGGAGGGGAGACACCTTATCGACCGTCGTCCCGGACTCTGAGAACTACTGTGGCGCCATGCTGCGCCGTGGCAACCGTTAGTCGGTAAGGTAGAGTCCTAGACGTAGGCTTTAACTTATTTTCTAGCCTTATTTAATTTGAGTCTGTCCGTATGAACGACAGAGAGGCCTTTTGGCGTTTCTATTTTTACATTGCTATTATTAAGAATTTGTACAATTTTATATGGTCCCTCGTACTGGCTGTCTAACTTGCCTTTGATTTTTCCCTTTAGGAGGTACACGGAGTCGCCCGTCGAGAAGCTCACCACCCTCTGTTTTTTATCGTAATAATTTTTAGATTTTATTTTCGCGCGTTCGAGGTTCTCTTTGGCGGCCTCCTGCGATTTCTGTAACTGTTCCGTCAATTCAGCCAAGTACGATGCGTAAGTTTCGTCCTTTAAGTCGTTAAGTGTGCTTTCGTTCGGAGTTTTCGCTAACTGGCCAAAGATTAATTCGTGTGGAGTGTATTGTGTACCTTCATGTATACTTGTATTATAAGAAAACATCGCTATATCGACCCAATCGTCCCATTCAGAATTATCCTTTATGAAATGTTTCAAAAATTCTGCTAACACGTGGTGTGAGCGTTCTATTGATCCGTTGGATTGCGGTCGATAAGCGGTGGTTTGGTATGTTTCTATTCTAAATTTCTTGGCCACTGCTTTCATCAATTCTGATAAGAAAGCAGTACCTTGATCAGTTAGTATCCCTTTCGGGCTGCCGTATTTACATATTAAATTTTTTATAAATGCATCAGCTACTTCGACCGAAGAAGCTTGTTGTAGTGGTACCGCTATAGAATATTTGGTAAGGAGATCTTGTATTGTTAGGATATAATTATTGCCTTGTTTACTGGTAGGCATCGGTCCTACTATATCCATCGAAACTTTGTCGAAGGCCCTTCCCGGCGTGTCGGTAAGGGTCATCGGTTGTCTGGTTTTTTGTCGAACAAGCTTCTTGGTCTGGCAGCTGCGGCAGTTTTGGATAAAGTTTTGTATATCGGGTTTAAGGTTAGGCCAGTAGTACCGTTGTTTTATACGCCAATATGTCTTAGTGACTCCTTTGTGACCTCCCACAGGAGTAGCGTGATTGTCATGGATAATTTGGACGCGTTCGATCTCCCTGGGTATTATGATTTCATGCTTTAGTATAATAATTTTAGTTTCGTGGCCCGCGAAGATCGAACTTATCTTGCGTTTAATGTTTATCCATGATACGTCTGCAATATTATCCCTTGAAATAGCTATTGTCTTTAAGTTTAATTCAATTGCCGCGTCCAAAAGAGAATGTAATACTTCGTCTAAAATTTCTAATTGAATAGAGACGGATGTTCTCTCCTGGACGGGTAACGCGATGAGGTATCTATTGTCCCGTTTTGTAATCTTTACTCTACCAAGCGTTACGTCGGTAATGTTTGGTAGTCTTTTATTGTCGGCAAGTTCTTTGGCTCCTTTGTCAATAGGGGTTCCGGTCTTTGTTACAAAAAATGCTATGTGCCCTTTGTGCATTGTTATCCTGTCTTTTACTTCTATAATATTACCTTCGTAACGTGATAGATCCAGTTCGTCGTCGTTCGTTTCGTCTGTATCGTTCGTCTGTTCGTTTATGTTTATGTTTATGTTAGGTGTTTCCGTTTCAAGTGCGGTCTCGGGTTTTGATATTTCTTGCGTGCGACGTCTCTTAGCGAGCGACGAGAATATTTCGTCGTCACTCGAGCTGGTCCCTGCTATCGGAAGGATCTGTTTACTCACCTCGATAGGGTTACGCGATAGCGCGTCGGCATTGACGTTTCGTTTACCGGCTTTATAAACAATATCGTATTCATACTCGGCGAGTTTGAGTCGCCATCTGATAAGCCGAGACGTCGGGTCTTTCACAGAATTTAACCACACTAACGGACGGTGGTCGGTGATTAAACTGAATTTACGACCGTATAGATAAGGTCGGAAGTAATTAACGGCGTATATAATGGCAAGCAGCTCTTTCTCTATTGTCGAATAATTTTGTTCCGCTTGATTTAAGATTCTTGACGTGTAAGCTATGGGCAGATCTTTACCGACTTCTCCCTGACTGAGAATTCCCCCGATCGCGTAATTTGATGCGTCGGTAGTTACTAGGAAAGGTTTGGTAAAATCAGGGAATTGCAAGAGCGGTTGTTCACACAAAAGGCTTGTTAAAGTTTTGAATGCCTTGTTTTGAGCGTCCTCCCACTTAAACGGTACGTCTTTCTTTAAGAGATTCGTCAGCGGTTTACTTGTACCTGAGAAATTTGGTATGAAGCGTCGATAATAGCCTGCCAGTCCCAGGAATTGTTTTATGTTCTTTGCATTCTTTGGCGTCGGGAAGTTCTTGACTGCCTCTATTTTTCCTGGGTCTGGTTTCACTCCATCCGCGCTAATGATATGTCCGAGATATACAACCTCCTTCCTGAGAAGATTGCATTTCTCGGGCTGTAGTTTTAGATTGGCGTCACGGAGACGCGCACATAATTTCCGGTATTTCAAAAGATGCTCTCGTAGCGAGCTGGAGTATATGACTATGTCGTCTAGGTAAACGAATAATTCATTACCTTGCAATCCGGTCAGGACATTGTTCATCAAGCGTTGGAAGGTGGAAGGAGCGTTTTTGAGACCAAAGGGCATACGTTTAAATTCATAATGCCCGAATGGCGTGGAGAAAGCCGTTTTCGGCGCGTCTTCTTTATCCATGCCGATTTGATGGAAGCCCGATGCGAGATCGAACGTACTAAAATATTTCGCGCTTCCTAGTTGATCTAATATTTCCGTTATGTTCGGCAGTGGATAACTGTCTTTAATAGTTTTTTCGTTTAACATCCGGTAGTCGATGACTAATCTCCATCTTTTATTCCCTTTTGCGTCCGGTTTCTTCGGAACTATCCATAGTGGAGAATTATACGGGGACGTAGATGGTTTGATCACGTTGTTTTCTAGAAGTTCTCCTATCTGTTTGTTTATCTCTTCCTTATGAATGGGCGGGAAGCGATACTGTCGGACATTTACTGGAATAGAGTCCACTGTCTCTATCTTGTGTGTTACGGTGTCTGAGTACGTCAATCTGTCGCCCGGTAAATGGAATAAATCTATAGATTCTCTTATCATATCTTTTGCTACGGTTTTCTCTTCGTCGTTCAGTTCGTCCAAATTAATATTCTGTAGGGCTAGTGCGTAACGTTCGTCTGTCTTGTTTATGTGTTTGCAGGATTTGGAAGGGGTAATGTGAGTAGGGAGGACGGTATGTTGGGTCTCGGTTTCCTGTTCGAGTTTCGGAGAATTGTTTATTAGACTGCTTATGTCATCGTCTCTCGATTCGAGTCGAGGCACTTGAGACGTAATCTCCTCTGAATGCGATAAGAGTTCGGTTTTATTTATCTCGAACTCTTCTAGTGTTACAGACGGAGGTTTTATGTTGACGTCCGTATCGTTGGTGTTAATTATTTTGATATATGCTTCGCCGTGGTTATTTGACACCACTGCTTCTCCGGCATAAATTCCTTCTCCGAAATTCAAACGCGGCAAATATCCTGTTGCTAAATCGCTATTCTTTATCTTTATTTTACAGACATTGCTCGTTCGCCCCGGAATGGTTATCTCCTTTGATTGAACAAAGGGCATAACTATTCCGTGCCATTCTATAGACTCTCTTTCATAATCGATCTTGGCTGTTTTTTGAAAGAAGTCGGAACCCAAAATACCGTCGTAGGGGATAGGAAAGGAATTTGGTACTAATTGAAATTTAAGCGGATATCCGTGAATTCGTATGGTTACCGAACCGTACGTGGTAACGGTTTCGTCGGTTATACCGCTCAGTCTGACTTTGTCGTTTTCGTCGCATATTATATCCCCGTTTGCCATTTTTATTTTTAATATGTTGAGTTCCGAACCCGTATCAACTAGGAACTCCGTCTCTTTAGCTAGGTCGTCAGAGGAAAGGACGATAGATGGGGAAGTAGCTTCTTCCTTTAGTTGGAGGACGTAGACACGATTGGCTTCTCTTCTTTTGTTATCGTTCTCACTGGGCGCCCTGGCGCGGTCTCTGCGGATGCGCCTTTCCTCAGAGACGTTGGTTCGTTTCCCGACTGAGATTCTCTCCATCTTTTCTTCCGGCATTCTTCTATCGTATGGCCGATGTTCTTACAATACGAGCATTCCTTCTTATGCTTCTGGTCTCGTGACGAGGAAGGAGAGTAGTGAGAGGATGGAGAGGATTGACGGGAGATCTCGGGAGGTGGAGTATAAGGCCCATGAACTTGTGTCTGTGACCGGCGTTGCTGGTCACGCGATTTCTTGTAACATTGGGTTTGTGTATGACCAATTCTCTTACAATACGAACACGAATCTGGGTCTGGAGGAGTTCTAGTAGGCCGGATATTTGGTCTATTGTTTCTTTTAGATTCAAAGTAATAATAATCCATAGGTTTTTCTTGGTATGTTTTTGCCTTATATTGTGGTCGCGGCCTTACTAATCCTCTTCTATCCCATTCGTGTTGTATTGATGAGTGTAATTGGATTGCTTTGTCATATGCATCGCCTAAGTCTCGGCAACGTAACGCGTTTAAGTAGGGATGGTAATCCATCGGTAACCCAGAACAAAAGCTTTTTAATGCCAATTCATCTATTTCTCGTTTCTTGCTATCCGTAATTTCTCCCCAAAACCTTTCTTCATCGAGAAGACCCTCGTATAAATCCTGTACACGGCCAATGTAATCGATAATCTGTTCGTTCTCCGACATGAGTACGTTTCTTAATTCTGTCCGGTAATAATCTAAAGAATGGTATGTGCCCAATGTCTGTCGGAGTCGACTATACAACTCGAACATCGTTTTCGGATTATGTCTATCTATCGCAATGTGTGCCGAATCTTGGAGCTTCCGTATCGCGGCTTGAGTAAACAAATCTTCCGGGTACGCGGGAATCATTTGTCGCGCGCGTTTACAAGCTCTAATAAATGAGGATAGAGGCATATTTTTCCCATCGTATCGTGGTATAGACGCGAAAGCCTCATTAATTTGATGATTAGGAAGGTGATGTTGGCTCTCCGTCCTGAGCGCCAAAATCTCCCTCATCAAGAACGTGAGAGGATCTGCCTCTTCTGATTTTGCAGCGTTAAGACGCTGCGCGTGATCGCGAAGTTCTTGTTCGCGTTCTCGAATGACGCGTTCGCGTTCAAGGAGGGCCCGTTCGGCCGCGTCTAATTTAGTCATTCGTAGTCGTACTTCATCGATCATAACTTCATCAGGTTGACGCGCAGCCATGCTGCGTGTTTCAATACGTTCGCTCCTTTCAGTAGACATAATGTATCGTTTGTATCCCACCGCTGTCACCAATTTTATGTTACGTCCCACTCGGCACGGGCCTTAAAAAAAAGAACTATGCTCTTTCCTTCAAGGAGCTCCTGCTTCAATGGGATATTTGCCCAATTCGGCCGTTACCTACTACGCGTAGTTCGTGGCACGGGACGGGCTTAACGATAGATTATGTCCTTGATAAGGATGATTCACTTACCTTTAATGCTTCTCTCCGTACAATTCTAAATAGCGAGCTGTTCGCGGGTCGCTCGGTGGTAGCTGTCCGGCAACGAAGGTACACTCCGGGCAGTTGATCGGTACGAGCCGATATTCAGTAATTCTGCAAGATGGAGACCTCAGGTCCTGCTGAGTATCGGGCCTGGGATGGCAGAGTGTGGTGTCCTCGATGATCCTAGGTCTGCAGGCCGACGGGTCGATGCCCAAGTTAGCCAGATGGTTTGTACCGCTATAATAGTTCGCGAGTAGACGCCGGAGACTATGTTTACGTCCGCCCCGACGTGTTTTCGGCATAGGTATTCTCTAGGATGCAATGGGACCTTTTAGGATGATTGAACCCGAGCGATTCGTACGCTCCGATAGTTCTGTGAAGAGTGAACCCGGGCGATTCGTACGCCCCGATAGTTCTATGATTTAGGAGTATGAACCCGGGCGATTCGTACGCCCCGATAGTTCTAAGACTTGGAAAGAGTGAACCCGGGCGATTCGTACGCCCCGATAGTTCTAGGATAAAAGGTTGGAAAATGCGGAGAGAGATGAAGAGCTTGTCGACCACACGTCGGTTCAGGAACACGTAGATAATACGAGTCGCGAATGAGTAGTGACCGGGGTTCCGACTAATGAAACACAGACTTCTACTAATTCTAATTTATTCTAAGTTTAAATTATAATATGAATAGAATTGATACAGCGTAAAAGACTCTCCCGCGATTATTGTTCGAAACGTCCGTCGAGGTGATTCGTAGAAAATCTGTAGTCGAAAAAAAATCCGTCGTGTGCTGCTCTGCAGCTCCTTATATACTGAATCTTAGCGGCGGCGGCTCGTGGCGAAGCGGCGGCGGCTCGTAGCGAAGCGGCGGCGGCTTGGCTCTAAGAGGATGGTGATTGGCTGCCGTCTTCCCTTCTCTCGTCCTTGTTGGCGGTGGTGGGGTAGCGTGCGATGGTCCTGCGCGCGTTGAGCTGAAGCGCGTACTAGCGGTGGTAGGGATGAGCGTCTTGGCGTTACTTTGCTTGGCGTCAGCTGAATTCCGCGTGTGTGTGTTGGCCTAGGCCCGTGTGTGTGTTAGCTGTGCCATGTATCTTGTAACTTCGGAATTCTGAGTCCGTTCTGTAGACGCGCGTGATGACCACTTGTGGAGAGGTGCCGTAAGTGCCTGGCGGCCGCGTGCTTTCCCTAAGGCGCACGTGGTGGCCATGTGTGGGCGGAGGACAGGCCTGTCGACGTTTACTTTCAGTCTCTTGTTAGGACTTTTGGTGACTTAAAGGCGCTTGTTAGGACTTCGCGTATATTATAAATGTGTGCGTTAAATACGTATCAATTATTATGTATCTATTATTTATAGCTAATTATTATATATGCATGTTCTAATCGTAAGGTGTTCCCCAGTGTAAATATAATATTTGTTAGTGTTGTAAAAGTTACTCCCTTCATGTCGGGCACGAATGTGTAAATTATAATATTGTTAATAAATGATATCAACTATACTATGAGTAATACATGATTTAATAAAAGACTCCCTATATAGCGGGCACGAGGAAATTACACGTGATAATAAAAGACTCCCTATATAGCGGGCACGAGGATTAACTCTTTATATACTTTATAAGTCCGTACGTCGGGTGACGTAACACATGCATCTGGGTCCGGAGGAGGTCTAGTAGGCCGGGTACTGGGTTTACTATTTCTTTTTGATTCATAATAATAATAATCCATTGGTCTTTCTTGATAGGCCTTAGTTTTGTATTGTGGCCGCGGCCTCGCTAGACCTCGTCTGTCCCACTCATGTTGTATAGACGAATGTAGCTGAATCGCCTTATCGTATGCGTCGCTTAGGTCTCCGCACCGTAAGTCGTTTAGATACGGGTGATAATCTAATGGTAGACCCGAACAAAAACTTTTTAGAGCTAATTCGTCTATTTCCTGTTTTTTACTTTCTGTAAGCCCTCCCCAGAATCTTTCTTCGTCAAGGAGATGTTACGTCACCCGACGTACGGACTTATAAAGTATATAAAGAGTTAATCCTCGTGCCCGCTATATAGGGAGTCTTTTATTATCACGTGTAATTTCCTCGTGCCCGCTATATAGGGAGTTGTTACGTCACCCGACGTATGGACATATAAAATACATAAAGAAATCCTCGTGCCCGCTATATAGGGAGTCTTTTATTATTAGCACATGTAAGTCCTCGTGCCCGCTATATAGGGAGTCTTTTATTATTAGCACATGTAAGTCCTCGTGCCCGCTATATAGGGAGTCTTTTATTATAGTACAAATAATACGTAATTTAATAAAACTCAATATAATTAACCATTTACTAACAATATTATATTTCACACATTCGTGCCCGACATGAAGGGAGTCATCTTTACAATACTAACCACTATTATAATACACACCTATAACATAAGTTTCAAAGGAGATACCTTACGCTTAGATATTGTAAACAATACATATACATATATTTGTAATTCTACAATGATGCGTCATACGCGGAAAAACACAAAGCGTCGCGCCAGACAAACAACAATGCGTCTTACGTAAAGGAAGCTCGTATACAAGTCATGATGTCACGCCGCAAAGGGAAGGCCGTAAACGACCGAGTACACATGGCCGCAAATGGAGAGTACGTGCTAAATAGTCGCCGAACGGTTACCACGTACGCCCTAGGGAAAACAACGCGGTCGCCGGGCACACACACACGCCGTACTACTCCACAAGTGGTCACCACGTGCGCCTTAGGGAGAGACACGGACCACCACACAATGCCATAGACTCGCACACGGACCTGGACCCACACACAAGCGGTAATCCGATGGCTACGAGCCGACAACACCGAGACGCATCCTCACCACTACCAGTAAGCGCCTCGCACCGAAGCACACAAAGCCGTTGTACGCATCACTATAGACCATCCAAAAGGGACGAAAGAAAGAAAGACGGCAGCCAATCACCATCTTCCAAGAACCGAGCCGCCGCCAAAGCAACGAGCCGCCGCCGCCAAAGCCACAAGCCGCCGCCAAAGCCACAAGCCGCCGCCGCTGGGACTTGTATATAAGGAGCTGCAGAGCAGCACACGACGGTCATTCCCGACAACAGATTCCTACGGGTCATTTCGACGGTTATTCCGGCATCAGATTTTCTACGATTTACTTCGACGGACGCTAGTTCCGACCAATAATCGCGAGAGAGTCTTTTTTACACTGTATCAATTCTATTCGTAGTATAATTTTAAATTTAGAATAAATAATTATTAGTAGTAGACGTCTGAGTTTCATTAGTCGGGACCCCGGTCACTACTCGTTCGCGACTCGTATTAGCTACGTGTTCCTGAACCGACGTGTGGTCGACAAGCTCTTCATATCTCTCTCCGCATTTTCCAACCTTTTATCATAGAACTATCGGGGCGTACGAATCGCCCGGGTTCACTCTTTCCAAGTCATAGAACTATCGGGGCGTACGAATCGCCCGGGTTCATATTCCTAAATCATAGAACCATCGGGGCGTACGAATCGCCCGGGTTCATTCCTCATAGAACTAACGGAGCGTACGAATCGCTCGGGTTCAATCATCCTAGAAGGTCCCGTTGTATCCTAGAGAATACGTATGCCGAAAACACGTCGGGGCGGACACAAGCATCGTCTCCGGCGACTACTCGCGAACTATTATAACGGTACAAACCATCTGGCTAACTTGGG
This sequence comes from Dolichovespula saxonica, assembly GCA_911387935.1. Classification (NCBI taxonomy): domain Eukaryota; kingdom Metazoa; phylum Arthropoda; class Insecta; order Hymenoptera; family Vespidae; genus Dolichovespula; species Dolichovespula saxonica. The sequence goes on from OU427011.1 coordinate 4,857,263, forward strand.
CATCGACCCGTCGGCCTGCAGACTTAGGATCATCGAGGACACCACACTCTGCCATCCCAGGCCCGATACTCAGCAGGACCTGAGGTCTTCATCTTGCAGAGTTATTGAATATCGGCTCGTACCGATCGACTGCCCGGAGTGTACCTTCGTTGCCGGACAGCTACCACCAAGCGACCCTCGAACAGCTCGCTATCTAGAATTATATGGAAAGAAGCATTAAGGGTAAGTAAATCATCCTCTCGTCAAAGATATAATTTATCGTTAAGCCCGTCCCGAGCCACGAACTACACGTAGTAGGTAACGGCTGAATCGGGCAAATATCCCATTGAAGCAGGAGCTCCTTGAAGGAAAGAACATAGTTCTTTTTTTTAAGGCCCGTGCCGAGTGGGACGTAACAACAAATTGGTGCATCGCCCGGGAAACTAACGATACATTATGTCAATTGAGAGGAGCGATCGCATTGAAACGCGCAGCATGACCACGCGTCAAACAGACGAAATAAGCCCCGACGAAAGGCGGCGTATAGCCAATACAATGGCTCAGTTAGATTCGCGGGAACGCGACCTTTTCGAACGCGAACAAAGACTACGCGAACGCGAAGAAACTCTCCGTACCACATCCGAGGAAGCAAAATTGGGAGAAACAGATACTCTCGCGTTCCTAATGAGAGAAATCGTCGCGCTACGAACGGAAAATCAGCTTCACTTGCCTAATCATCAGGTTAGCGAAGCTCTAGCATCTATTCCACGGTACGACGGAAAAAATATGCCTTTATCTTCTTACATTAGAGCATGCAAACGCGCACGTCAAATGATCCCCACCTATCCGGAGGAACTGTTTACTCTAGCCGCGATAAGGAAACTACAGGATTCCGCTTATGTCGCGATCGAGAGACACCATCCTAGAACAATGCTTGAATTAGGCAGCAGACTCAGGCAAACTTTGGGGACATACTACTCGTTAGATTTTTATAGGACTGAACTAAGAAACGTGCTTATGTCCGAAAATGAACCGATAATAGATTACATCGGTCGCGTACAAGACTTACACGAAAGTCTCCTTGACGAAGAAAGATTCTGGGGAGGGCTTACAGAAAGTAAAAAACAGGAAATAGACGAATTAGCTCTAAAAAGTTTTTGTTCGGGTCTACCATTAGATTATCACCCGTACCTAAACGACTTACGGTGCGGAGACCTAAGCGACGCATACGATAAGGCGATTCAGCTACATTCGTCTATACAACATGAATGGGACAGACGAGGTCTGGCGAGGCCGCGGCCACAATACAAGACTAAGGCCTATCAAGAAAGACCAATGGATTATTATTATTATGAATCAAAAAGAAATAGTAAACCCAATACCCGGCCTACTAGACCTCCTCCGGACCCAGATGCATGTTCTTATTGCAAGAGGATCGGTCACACTCAAGCACAATGTTATAGGAAATCGCGTGACCTGCAACGCCGGTCACAGACACAAGTTCAAGAACCTTACACTCCACCTCCCGAGAACTCCCGTCAATCCTCTCCATCCTCTCACTACTCCCCTCCCTCGTCGAGAGACCAAAGGTATATAAAGAAATGCTCGTATTGTAAGCACATCGGACATACGATAGAGGAATGCCGAAAGAAAAAGTGGAGGGAAACCCAGTCGGGAAACGAATTGACGTCTCTGGGGAAGGGCGCACCCGCAGAGACCGCGTCAGCGCGCCCAGTACGAACAATAAAGGAAGAGAAGCCACTCGCGTCTACTTCTTCCAATTAAAGGAAGAATGCACCTCTCCGTCTATCGTCCTTTCTTCCGACGATTTAGCCAAGGAAACAGAATTTTTAATCGACACGGGTTCGGAACTAAACATATTAAAAATAACAATGGCAAATGGAGACATACTATGTGACGAAAACGACAAGGTCAGACTGATCGGTATCACCGACAAAACTGTTACCACATACGGTTCGGTGACCGTACACATTCACGGATACCCGGTTAAATTCCAACTGGTACCAAATTCCTTTCCTATCCCCTACGACGGTATTTTGGGCTCCGACTTCTTTCATAAAACAGCCAAAATCGATTATGAGAGAGAATCTATAAAGTGGCACGGAATAGTTATGCCCTTTGTTCAATCAAAGGAGATAACTATTCCGGGGCGAACGAGCAATGTCTGTAAAATAAAAATAAAGAATAACGAATTCGAGCAGGAAACCGAGACCCAACATACCGTCCTCCCTACTCACATTACCCATTCCAAATCCTGCAAATACACAAAAAAGACAGACGAACGTTACGTACTAGCCCTACAGAACATTAACTTGGACGAACTGAATGATGAAGAGAAATCCGTAGCAAAAGATATGATCAGAGAATCCATAGATTTATTTCACCTGCCGGGCGACAGACTGACGTACTCCGACACCGTAACACACAAAATAGAGACAGTGGACTCTATTCCGGTAAATGTCCGACAGTACCGCTTCCCGCCCATCCATAAGGAGGAGATAAACAAACAGATAGGAGAACTTCTAGAAAACAATGTAATCAAATCATCTACGTCTCCGTATAATTCTCCACTATGGATAGTTCCGAAGAAACCGGACGCAAAAGGGAATAAAAAATGGAGATTAGTCATCGACTACCGGATATTAAACGAAAAAACTATTAAAGACAGTTATCCACTGCCGAACATAACAGAAATATTAGATCAATTAGGAAGCGCGAAATATTTTAGTACGTTCGATCTCGCATCAGGTTTCCATCAGATCGGCATGGACAAAGAAGACGCGCCGAAAACGGCTTTCTCCACGCCATTCGGGCATTACGAATTTAAACGTATGCCCTTTGGTCTCAAAAACGCTCCTTCCACCTTCCAACGCTTGATGAACAATGTCCTGACCGGATTGCAAGGTAATGGATTATTCGTTTACCTAGATGACATAGTCATATACTCCAGCTCGCTACAAGAGCACCTTTTGAAATACCGAAATTTATGTGCGCGTCTCCGTGACGCCAATCTAAAATTACAACCCGAGAAATGCAATCTTCTCAGGAAGGAAGTTGTATATCTCGGGCATATCATTAGCGCGAATGGAGTGAAACCAGACCCAGGAAAAATAGAAGCGGTCAAGAACTTCCCGACGCCAAAGAATGCAAAGAACATAAAACAATTCCTGGGACTGGCAGGTTATTATCGACGCTTCATACCAAACTTCTCAGGTACAAGTAAACCGCTGACAAACCTCTTAAAGAAAGACGTACCATTTAAATGGGAAGACGCTCAAAACAAGGCATTCAAAACTTTAACAAGCCTTTTGTGTGAGCAACCGCTTTTGCAATTCCCTGATTTTACAAAGCCTTTCCTAGTAACTACCGACGCATCAAATTTCGCGATCGGGGGAATTCTCAGTCAGGGAGAAATCGGTAAAGATCTGCCCATAGCCTACACGTCTAGGATCTTAAATCAAGCGGAACAAAATTATTCAACAATAGAAAAAGAGCTGCTTGCCATTATATACGCTGTTAATTACTTCCGACCTTATCTATACGGTCGTAAATTCAGTTTAATCACTGACCACCGTCCGCTAGTGTGGTTAAATTCTGTGAAAGACCCGACGTCTCGGCTTATTAGATGGCGACTCAAACTCGCTGAGTATGAATACGATATTGTCTACAAAGCCGGAAAACGAAATGTCAATGCCGACGCGCTATCGCGTAACCCTATAGAGTTGAGTAAACAGATCCTTCCGATAGCAGGGACCAGCTCGAGTGACGACGAAATATTCTCGTCGCTCACTAAGAGACGTCGCATGCAAGAAATATCAAAACCCGAGACCGCACGTGAAACGGAAATACCTAACATAAACATAAACATAAACGATACAGACGAAACGAACGACGACGAACTGGATCTATCACGCTACGAAAGTAATATTATAGAAATAAAAGACAGAATAACAATGCACAAAGGACACATAGCATTTTTTGTGACAAAGACCGGAACTCCTATCGACAAAGGAGCTAAAGAACTTGCCGACAATAAAAGACTACCAAACATTACCGACGTAACGCTTGGTAGAGTAAAGATTACAAAACGGGACAATAGATACCTCATCGCGTTACCCGTCCAGGAGAGAACATCCGTCTCTATTCAACTAGAAATTCTAGATGAAGTATTACATTCTCTTTTGGACGCGGCAATTGAATTGAATTTAGAGACAATAGCTATTTCAAGGGACAATATAGCAGACGTACCATGGATAAACATTAAACGCAAGATAAGTTCGATCTTCGCGGGTCACAAAACAAAAATTATTATATTAAAACATGAAATCATAATACCCAGGGAGATCGAACGCGTCCAAATTATCCATGACAATCATGCTACTCCAATGGGAGGTCACAAAGGAGTCACTAAGACATATTGGCGTATAAAACAACGATACTACTGGCCTAACCTTAAAACAGATATACAAAACTTCGTCCAAAACTGCCGCAGCTGTCAAACCAAGAAACTTGTTCGACAAAAAACCAGACAACCGATGACCCTTACCGACACACCAGGAAGGGCCTTCGACAAAATTTCGATGGATATAGTAGGACCGATGCCTACTAGTAAACTAGGCAATAATTACATTTTAACAATACAAGATCTCCTTACCAAATATTCTATAGCGGTACCACTACAACAAGCTTCTTCGGTCGAAATAGCTGACGCATTTATAAAAAATTTAATATGTAAATTCGGCAGCCCGAAAGGGATACTAACTGATCAAGGTACTGCTTTCTTATCAGAATTGATGAAAGCAGTGGCCAAGAAATTTAGAATAGAAACATACCAAACCACCGCTTATCGACCGCAATCCAACGGATCAATAGAACGCTCACACCACGTGTTAGCAGAATTTTTGAAACACTTCATAAAGGATAATTCTGAATGGGACGATTGGGTCGATATAGCGATGTTTTCCTATAATACAAGTATACATGAAGGTACACAATACACTCCACACGAATTAATCTTTGGCCAGTTAGCGAAAACTCCGAACGAAAGCACACTTAACGACTTAAAGGACGAAACTTACGCATCGTACTTGGCTGAATTGACGGAACAGTTACAGAAATCGCAGGAGGCCGCCAAAGAGAACCTCGAACGCGCGAAAATAAAATCTAAAAATTATTACGATAAAAAACAGAGGGTGGTGAACTTCTCAATGGGCGACTCCGTATACCTCCTAAAGGGAAAAATCAAAGGCAAGTTAGACAGCCAGTACGAAGGACCGTATAAGATCATACAAATTTTAAATAATAACAATGTAAAAATAGAAACGCCAAAAGGCCTCTCTGTCGTTCATACGGACAGATTAAAATTAAATAAAGTTAGAAAATAAGTCAAAACCTACGTCCAGGACTCTATAAAACCGACTAACGGTTGACACGGCACAGCATGAAGCCACAGTAGATCTAAGAGTCTAGGACGACGGTCGTTAAGGTGTCTCCTCTTTATTTTATTTTTATTAGTATAACATAAGTCACCGCAGTCCGAGCAAAGCGTCATATTTTCTGTAAAGAAAACAAGCATCAAAACCAAAGAAGAATCTTCAACCAACAAGCCAAGAACTATACGTGTCTGAATACCATCCAATAAATGCCATCCAGTGTAAAGAAAGGACCGATAGGACCATCTATCACTGCGAAGTGTACTCGCACGTCTCAATAGTGCACAATGGCCAACACGAATACATTCATCCGCTCACCCAACGCCTATGCGAACAAGGAATAGTCTCCAGAAGCCTATCTCTGGGTCCCAACAGCCTCATAATGGGACGAAAAAGGAACAGCACGCACCTACACAGCTTGACCATAAGTGGGTTCGTCAGTACAGGCGGAGCCTGCAAGGGCTCACAACATAGCAACCTATACGGTACCTGGAACGACGTAGTAACACAGGCCAACGACTTTTGGGGAGCGTTTGTGACATTCGGATCAGCAAGCGCCGGAGTCATAAAAACGATACTCATGATCCTCCGATCAATAAAATATGTAACAGACACCGTCATCCACGGCTATGCATAACACTTACGGTTGAAGTATTCATCTAATGGGAGCCATTGGGGTTCGCCTACGCATCTTTTGTTTCACCTTGCCAAGTCAACAAAGGAAGAAAAAGCGGAGAACGACCAAAACCCGCCAGAAGATGCTGAAACAATAGAGCTACCTACGACAAAACCAAAGGACGCCACCACCACCCTACCCTTCGAATAGCAGATACTTGCAAGAGGAGCCGACATTCAAAATGCACGTATAACTACGTACATTTTTTTATAAGGAGGGAGGTGTTACGTCACCCGACGTATGGACATATAAAATACATAAAGAAATCCTCGTGCCCGCTATATAGGGAGTCTTTTATTATTAGCACATGTAAGTCCTCGTGCCCGCTATATAGGGAGTCTTTTATTATTAGCACATGTAAGTCCTCGTGCCCGCTATATAGGGAGTCTTTTATTATAGTACAAATAATACGTAATTTAATAAAACTCAATATAATTAACCATTTACTAACAATATTATATTTCACACATTCGTGCCCGACATGAAGGGAGTCATCTTTACAATACTAACCACTATTATAATACACACCTATAACATAAGTTTCAAAGGAGATACCTTACGCTTAGATATTGTAAACAATACATATACATATATTTGTAATTCTACAATGATGCGTCATACGCGGAAAAACACAAAGCGTCGCGCCAGACAAACAACAATGCGTCTTACGTAAAGGAAGCTCGTATACAAGTCATGATGTCACGCCGCAAAGGGAAGGCCGTAAACGACCGAGTACACATGGCCGCAAATGGAGAGTACGTGCTAAATAGTCGCCGAACGGTTACCACGTACGCCCTAGGGAAAACAACGCGGTCGCCGGGCACACACACACGCCGTACTACTCCACAAGTGGTCACCACGTGCGCCTTAGGGAGAGACACGGACCACCACACAATGCCATAGACTCGCACACGGACCTGGACCCACACACAAGCGGTAATCCGATGGCTACGAGCCGACAACACCGAGACGCATCCTCACCACTACCAGTAAGCGCCTCGCACCGAAGCACACAAAGCCGTTGTACGCATCACTATAGACCATCCAAAAGGGACGAAAGAAAGAAAGACGGCAGCCAATCACCATCTTCCAAGAACCGAGCCGCCGCCAAAGCAACGAGCCGCCGCCGCCAAAGCCACAAGCCGCCGCCAAAGCCACAAGCCGCCGCCGCTGGGACTTGTATATAAGGAGCTGCAGAGCAGCACACGACGGTCATTCCCGACAACAGATTCCTACGGGTCATTTCGACGGTTATTCCGGCATCAGATTTTCTACGATTTACTTCGACGGACGCTAGTTCCGACCAATAATCGCGAGAGAGTCTTTTTTACACTGTATCAATTCTATTCGTAGTATAATTTTAAATTTAGAATAAATAATTATTAGTAGTAGACGTCTGAGTTTCATTAGTCGGGACCCCGGTCACTACTCGTTCGCGACTCGTATTAGCTACGTGTTCCTGAACCGACGTGTGGTCGACAAGCTCTTCATATCTCTCTCCGCATTTTCCAACCTTTTATCATAGAACTATCGGGGCGTACGAATCGCCCGGGTTCACTCTTTCCAAGTCATAGAACTATCGGGGCGTACGAATCGCCCGGGTTCATATTCCTAAATCATAGAACCATCGGGGCGTACGAATCGCCCGGGTTCATTCCTCATAGAACTAACGGAGCGTACGAATCGCTCGGGTTCAATCATCCTAGAAGGTCCCGTTGTATCCTAGAGAATACGTATGCCGAAAACACGTCGGGGCGGACACAAGCATCGTCTCCGGCGACTACTCGCGAACTATTATAACGGTACAAACCATCTGGCTAACTTGGGCATCGACCCGTCGGCCTGCAGACTTAGGATCATCGAGGACACCACACTCTGCCATCCCAGGCCCGATACTCAGCAGGACCTGAGGTCTTCATCTTGCAGAGTTATTGAATATCGGCTCGTACCGATCGACTGCCCGGAGTGTACCTTCGTTGCCGGACAGCTACCACCAAGCGACCCTCGAACAGCTCGCTATCTAGAATTATATGGAAAGAAGCATTAAGGGTAAGTAAATCATCCTCTCGTCAAAGATATAATTTATCGTTAAGCCCGTCCCGAGCCACGAACTACACGTAGTAGGTAACGGCTGAATCGGGCAAATATCCCATTGAAGCAGGAGCTCCTTGAAGGAAAGAACATAGTTCTTTTTTTTAAGGCCCGTGCCGAGTGGGACGTAACAGAGTCTTTTATTAAATCATGTATTACTCATAGTATAGTTGATATCATTTATTAACAATATTATAATTTACACATTCGTGCCCGACATGAAGGGAGTAACTTTTACAACACTAACAAATATTATATTTACACTGGGGAACACCTTACGATTAGAACATGCATATATAATAATTAGCTATAAATAATAGATACATAATAATTGATACGTATTTAACGCACACATTTATAATATACGCGAAGTCCTAACAAGCGCCTTTAAGTCACCAAAAGTCCTAACAAGAGACTGAAAGTGGACGTCGACAGGCCTGTCCTCCGCCCACACATGGCCACCACGTGCGCCTTAGGGAAAGCACGCGGCCGCCAGGCACTTGCGGCACCTCTCCACAAGTGGTCATCACGCGCGTCTACAGAACGGACTCAGAATTCCGAAGTTACAAGATACATGGCACAGCTAACACACACACGGGCCTAGGCCAACACACACACGCGGAATTCAGCTGACGCCAAGCAAAGTAACGCCAAGACGCTCATCCCTACCACCGCTAGTACGCGCTTCAGCTCAACGCGCACAGGACCATCGCACGCTACCCCACCACCGCCAACAAGGACGAGAGAAGGGAAGACGGCAGCCAATCACCATCCTCTTAGAGCCAAGCCGCCGCCGCTTCGCTACGAGCCGCCGCCGCTTCGCCACGAGCCGCCGCCGCTAAGATTCAGTATATAAGGAGCTGCAGAGCAGCACACGACGGATTTTTTCGACTACAGATTTTCTACGAATCACTTCGACGGACGTTTCGAACAATAATCGCGGGAGAGTCTTTTACGCTGTATCAATTCTATTCATATTATAATTTAATCTTAGAATAAATTAGAATTAGTAGAAGTCTGTGTTTCATTAGTCGGAACCCCGGTCACTACTCATTCGCGACTCGTATTATCTACGTGTTCCTGAACCGACGTGTGGTCGACAAGCTCTTCATCTCTCTCCGCATTTTCCAACCTTTTATCCTAGAACTATCGGGGCGTACGAATCGCCCGGGTTCACTCTTTCCAAGTCTTAGAACTATCGGGGCGTACGAATCGCTCGGGTTCAATCATCCTAAAAGGTCCCATTGCATCCTAGAGAATACCTATGCCGAAAACACGTCGGGGCGGACGTAAACATAGTCTCCGGCGTCTACTCGCGAACTATTATAGCGGTACAAACCATCTGGCTAACTTGGGCATCGACCCGTCGGCCTGCAGACCTAGGATCATCGAGGACACCACACTCTGCCATCCCAGGCCCGATACTCAGCAGGACCTGAGGTCTCCATCTTGCAGAATTACTGAATATCGGCTCGTACCGATCAACTGCCCGGAGTGTACCTTCGTTGCCGGACAGCTACCACCGAGCGACCCGCGAACAGCTCGCTATTTAGAATTGTACGGAGAGAAGCATTAAAGGTAAGTGAATCATCCTTATCAAGGACATAATCTATCGTTAAGCCCGTCCCGTGCCACGAACTACGCGTAGTAGGTAACGGCCGAATTGGGCAAATATCCCATTGAAGCAGGAGCTCCTTGAAGGAAAGAGCATAGTTCTTTTTTTTAAGGCCCGTGCCGAGTGGGACGTAACATAAAATTGGTGACAGCGGTGGGATACAAACGATACATTATGTCTACTGAAAGGAGCGAACGTATTGAAACACGCAGCATGGCTGCGCGTCAACCTGATGAAGTTATGATCGATGAAGTACGACTACGAATGACTAAATTAGACGCGGCCGAACGGGCCCTCCTTGAACGCGAACGCGTCATTCGAGAACGCGAACAAGAACTTCGCGATCACGCGCAGCGTCTTAACGCTGCAAAATCAGAAGAGGCAGACCCTCTCACGTTCTTGATGAGGGAGATTTTGGCGCTCAGGACGGAGAGCCAACATCACCTTCCTAATCATCAAATTAATGAGGCTTTCGCGTCTATACCACGATACGATGGGAAAAATATGCCTCTATCCTCATTTATTAGAGCTTGTAAACGCGCGCGACAAATGATTCCCGCGTACCCGGAAGATTTGTTTACTCAAGCCGCGATACGGAAGCTCCAAGATTCGGCACACATTGCGATAGATAGACATAATCCGAAAACGATGTTCGAGTTGTATAGTCGACTCCGACAGACATTGGGCACATACCATTCTTTAGATTATTACCGGACAGAATTAAGAAACGTACTCATGTCGGAGAACGAACAGATTATCGATTACATTGGCCGTGTACAGGATTTATACGAGGGTCTTCTCGATGAAGAAAGGTTTTGGGGAGAAATTACGGATAGCAAGAAACGAGAAATAGATGAATTGGCATTAAAAAGCTTTTGTTCTGGGTTACCGATGGATTACCATCCCTACTTAAACGCGTTACGTTGCCGAGACTTAGGCGATGCATATGACAAAGCAATCCAATTACACTCATCAATACAACACGAATGGGATAGAAGAGGATTAGTAAGGCCGCGACCACAATATAAGGCAAAAACATACCAAGAAAAACCTATGGATTATTATTACTTTGAATCTAAAAGAAACAATAGACCAAATATCCGGCCTACTAGAACTCCTCCAGACCCAGATTCGTGTTCGTATTGTAAGAGAATTGGTCATACACAAACCCAATGTTACAAGAAATCGCGTGACCAGCAACGCCGGTCACAGACACAAGTTCATGGGCCTTATACTCCACCTCCCGAGATCTCCCGTCAATCCTCTCCATCCTCTCACTACTCTCCTTCCTCGTCACGAGACCAGAAGCATAAGAAGGAATGCTCGTATTGTAAGAACATCGGCCATACGATAGAAGAATGCCGGAAGAAAAGATGGAGAGAATCTCAGTCGGGAAACGAACCAACGTCTCTGAGGAAAGGCGCATCCGCAGAGACCGCGCCAGGGCGCCCAGTGAGAACGATAACAAAAGAAGAGAAGCCAATCGTGTCTACGTCCTCCAACTAAAGGAAGAAGCTACTTCCCCATCTATCGTCCTTTCCTCTGACGACCTAGCTAAAGAGACGGAGTTCCTAGTTGATACGGGTTCGGAACTCAACATATTAAAAATAAAAATGGCAAACGGGGATATAATATGCGACGAAAACGACAAAGTCAGACTGAGCGGTATAACCGACGAAACCGTTACCACGTACGGTTCGGTAACCATACGAATTCACGGATATCCGCTTAAATTTCAATTAGTACCAAATTCCTTTCCTATCCCCTACGACGGTATTTTGGGTTCCGACTTCTTTCAAAAAACAGCCAAGATCGATTATGAAAGAGAGTCTATAGAATGGCACGGAATAGTTATGCCCTTTGTTCAATCAAAGGAGATAACCATTCCGGGGCGAACGAGCAATGTCTGTAAAATAAAGATAAAGAATAGCGATTTAGCAACAGGATATTTGCCGCGTTTGAATTTCGGAGAAGGAATTTATGCCGGAGAAGCAGTGGTGTCAAATAACCACGGCGAAGCATATATCAAAATAATTAACACCAACGATACGGACGTCAACATAAAACCTCCGTCTGTAACACTAGAAGAGTTCGAGATAAATAAAACCGAACTCTTATCGCATTCAGAGGAGATTACGTCTCAAGTGCCTCGACTCGAATCGAGAGACGATGACATAAGCAGTCTAATAAACAATTCTCCGAAACTCGAACAGGAAACCGAGACCCAACATACCGTCCTCCCTACTCACATTACCCCTTCCAAATCCTGCAAACACATAAACAAGACAGACGAACGTTACGCACTAGCCCTACAGAATATTAATTTGGACGAACTGAACGACGAAGAGAAAACCGTAGCAAAAGATATGATAAGAGAATCTATAGATTTATTCCATTTACCGGGCGACAGATTGACGTACTCAGACACCGTAACACACAAGATAGAGACAGTGGACTCTATTCCAGTAAATGTCCGACAGTATCGCTTCCCGCCCATTCATAAGGAAGAGATAAACAAACAGATAGGAGAACTTCTAGAAAACAACGTGATCAAACCATCTACGTCCCCGTATAATTCTCCACTATGGATAGTTCCGAAGAAACCGGACGCAAAAGGGAATAAAAGATGGAGATTAGTCATCGACTACCGGATGTTAAACGAAAAAACTATTAAAGACAGTTATCCACTGCCGAACATAACGGAAATATTAGATCAACTAGGAAGCGCGAAATATTTTAGTACGTTCGATCTCGCATCGGGCTTCCATCAAATCGGCATGGATAAAGAAGACGCGCCGAAAACGGCTTTCTCCACGCCATTCGGGCATTATGAATTTAAACGTATGCCCTTTGGTCTCAAAAACGCTCCTTCCACCTTCCAACGCTTGATGAACAATGTCCTGACCGGATTGCAAGGTAATGAATTATTCGTTTACCTAGACGACATAGTCATATACTCCAGCTCGCTACGAGAGCATCTTTTGAAATACCGGAAATTATGTGCGCGTCTCCGTGACGCCAATCTAAAACTACAGCCCGAGAAATGCAATCTTCTCAGGAAGGAGGTTGTATATCTCGGACATATCATTAGCGCGGATGGAGTGAAACCAGACCCAGGAAAAATAGAGGCAGTCAAGAACTTCCCGACGCCAAAGAATGCAAAGAACATAAAACAATTCCTGGGACTGGCAGGCTATTATCGACGCTTCATACCAAATTTCTCAGGTACAAGTAAACCGCTGACGAATCTCTTAAAGAAAGACGTACCGTTTAAGTGGGAGGACGCTCAAAACAAGGCATTCAAAACTTTAACAAGCCTTTTGTGTGAACAACCGCTCTTGCAATTCCCTGATTTTACCAAACCTTTCCTAGTAACTACCGACGCATCAAATTACGCGATCGGGGGAATTCTCAGTCAGGGAGAAGTCGGTAAAGATCTGCCCATAGCCTACACGTCAAGAATCTTAAATCAAGCGGAACAAAATTATTCGACAATAGAGAAAGAGCTGCTTGCCATTATATACGCCGTTAATTACTTCCGACCTTATCTATACGGTCGTAAATTCAGTTTAATCACCGACCACCGTCCGTTAGTGTGGTTAAATTCTGTGAAAGACCCGACGTCTCGGCTTATCAGATGGCGACTCAAACTCGCCGAGTATGAATACGATATTGTTTATAAAGCCGGTAAACGAAACGTCAATGCCGACGCGCTATCGCGTAACCCTATCGAGGTGAGTAAACAGATCCTTCCGATAGCAGGGACCAGCTCGAGTGACGACGAAATATTCTCGTCGCTCGCTAAGAGACGTCGCACGCAAGAAATATCAAAACCCGAGACCGCACTTGAAACGGAAACACCTAACATAAACATAAACATAAACGAACAGACGAACGATACAGACGAAACGAACGACGACGAACTGGATCTATCACGTTACGAAGGTAATATTATAGAAATAAAAGACAGGATAACAATGCACAAAGGACACATAGCATTTTTTGTAACAAAGACCGGAACCCCTATTGACAAAGGAGCCAAAGAACTTGCCGACAATAAAAGACTACCAAACATTACCGACGTAACGCTTGGTAGAGTAAAGATTACAAAACGGGACAATAGATACCTCATCGCGTTACCCGTCCAGGAGAGAACATCCGTCTCTATTCAATTAGAAATTTTAGACGAAGTATTACATTCTCTTTTGGACGCGGCAATTGAATTAAACTTAAAGACAATAGCTATTTCAAGGGATAATATTGCAGACGTATCATGGATAAACATTAAACGCAAGATAAGTTCGATCTTCGCGGGCCACGAAACTAAAATTATTATACTAAAGCATGAAATCATAATACCCAGGGAGATCGAACGCGTCCAAATTATCCATGACAATCACGCTACTCCTGTGGGAGGTCACAAAGGAGTCACTAAGACATATTGGCGTATAAAACAACGGTACTACTGGCCTAACCTTAAACCCGATATACAAAACTTTATCCAAAACTGCCGCAGCTGCCAGACCAAGAAGCTTGTTCGACAAAAAACCAGACAACCGATGACCCTTACCGACACGCCGGGAAGGGCCTTCGACAAAGTTTCGATGGATATAGTAGGACCGATGCCTACCAGTAAACAAGGCAATAATTATATCCTAACAATACAAGATCTCCTTACCAAATATTCTATAGCGGTACCACTACAACAAGCTTCTTCGGTCGAAGTAGCTGATGCATTTATAAAAAATTTAATATGTAAATACGGCAGCCCGAAAGGGATACTAACTGATCAAGGTACTGCTTTCTTATCAGAATTGATGAAAGCAGTGGCCAAGAAATTTAGAATAGAAACATACCAAACCACCGCTTATCGACCGCAATCCAACGGATCAATAGAACGCTCACACCACGTGTTAGCAGAATTTTTGAAACACTTTATAAAGGATAATTCTGAATGGGACGATTGGGTCGATATAGCGATGTTTTCTTATAATACAAGTATACATGAAGGTACACAATACACTCCACACGAATTAATCTTTGGCCAGCTAGCGAAAACTCCAAACGATAGCACACTTAACGACTTAAAAGACGAAACTTACGCATCGTACTTGGCTGAATTGACGGAACAATTACAGAAATCGCAGGAGGCCGCCAAAGAGAACCTCGAACGCGCGAAAATAAAATCTAAAAATTATTACGATAAGAAACAGAGGGTGGCGAGCTTCTCGACGGGCGACTCCGTGTACCTCCTAAAGGGAAAAATCAAAGGCAAGTTAGACAGCCAGTACGAGGGACCATATAAAATTGTACAAATTCTTAATAATAGCAATGTAAAAATAGAAACGCCAAAAGGCCTCTCTGTCGTTCATACGGACAGACTCAAATTAAATAAGGCTAGAAAATAAGTTAAAGCCTACGTCTAGGACTCTACCTTACCGACTAACGGTTGCCACGGCGCAGCATGGCGCCACAGTAGTTCTCAGAGTCCGGGACGACGGTCGATAAGGTGTCTCCCCTCCATTTTCATTATAATATAAGCCACTCCAGTCCGAGCAGAGCGTCAATTGTCCATAAAGAAGCAAAAGCATCGAGGCTAAAGAAGAAACCTCGAATCATAATGAAGAAATTATCATTCGTTATACTACTTACAATAGTAGGAACTACGCAGAGCCTAACCGGATACGACTGTGCCGGTTCCTCACTCAACGTGACTACATTCTCGTTGCTGGACGTCTCTGAATGCGAGACGCCGAATCTCCAACCAACAAGCCAAGAACTATACATTCAATTACTACAAGTGTCTGAATACCACCCAATAAATGTAATACAATGTAAAGTGAGGATCGATAGGACCATCTATCACTGCGGAATGTACTCGCACGTTTCAATCGTACACAATGGCCGACGCGAATACATTCATCCGCTCACCCAACGCCTATGCGAACAAGCGCAAGTCACCGGAAGCCTATCTCTGGGCCCCAACAGCCTCATAACGGGACTTAAGAGAAACAGCACGCACCTTCACAGCCTGACCATAAGTGGATCCGTCGGTACAGACGGAGCCTGCAAGGGCTCGCAATATAGCGACCCCTATGGTACCTGGGACGACGTCGTTGTACAGGCCTCGGTAGAAGTCACCTTGAAAGACTACTATGCAGCCGCCTCCATCAAAACAGACCAGATACATCTGCAATCGGGTACCATCTGCGCTTACACAGCCGAAAATTGTCAAGACGAAGGAGGAGCCGAAAACTTTTGGGAAACTCTACCTTCGGATAGTTGCGGATTCAATGAATACGACGTTTTGTACGAAGGCCTCGCAACAAAACTCACAACTAAAGGACCAGTAAAAGGACCAGTCTTATACACAGTTACGTCCAAGGATGTCACCTTCGCACTTACAAAAACAGAAGAATTTACACTGTGCGGATATACGATCATCCGTACCGAACATCCGAAACTTTTCATATTGGAAACCTCTCCTGGAAGAATCTTCAAAGCTAAGACAAAAACCCCTGTAGAAAATTTAGACATCTTCGCATATATAAATTCTAAATTCATATACGTCGAACGCCATTTAAAAACACAACTTACTGATTTATATATAGACATAACCCGCCAGAAATGTGCGCTCGAGAGACAAATTTTGAAGAACGCTTTATCCTTAGCAAACTTGTCTCCTGATGAAACCGCATATTCCTTCATGAAAGAACCAGGTTATATGGCAGTGATAGCGGGAGAAGTAATACACTTGATTAAATGTACACCGGTGGAAATAAAAGTACGCTCTACGGAAAACTGCTACAAAAGCCTACCAATAACTTACCGCAATCAGTCTTGCTTCCTAACACCAAAAACCCATATCATCACACAAGAAGCAGCAATGGCGGATTGCAACGAACTACTACCAGCAATGTACCTACTACATGGATCATGGTACAGAATAACACCGAAACCCGTTGAAAGCGTACCACCGCCGACGATTCAGCCACTAACAAAACCACAATGGAAATACATCAGCCCGCAACATTTGGCAACGAGCGGAATCTACTCCAACGAAGATCTAAATAAACTACGTTCGCATATCATGGAACCTGCGGAAAAACCCGCTGTTTTGAACACACTATTACGTGGAGTCAGCGGACAACACATACCAAAAGGACAGATCTCGCTATACAACCTTATGGACGAAGAAGCATTAGACAAAATAGCGACCAGCACAGGCCAACGACTATGGGGAGCGTTCGTGACATTCGGATCAGCAAGCGCCGGAGTCATAGCGATACTCATGATCCTCCGATTGATAAAATATGTAGCAGACACCGTCATCCACGGCTATGCACTACATAGCATCTATGGTTGGAGTATTCATTTAGTAGGAGCACTTTGGGGCTCACTTACACACCTTTTGCTCCACCTCGCTAAGTCACCAACGGAAGAGAAGGTGGAGAGCGAACAAAAACCGCCAGAAGATGCTGACGCGATAGAACCACCTACGACAGGACAGAAAGAAGCCGTAAACACTTTCCCTTCAATTAGTAAGTACTTACAAGAAGAATCAGCCTTCAAAATGCACGTATAATTACGTACATTTTATTATAAGGGGGGAAGTGTTACGTCACCCGACGTACGGACTTATAAAGTATATAAAGAGTTAATCCTCGTGCCCGCTATATAGGGAGTCTTTTATTATCACGTGTAATTTCCTCGTGCCCGCTATATAGGGAGTCTTTTATTAAATCATGTATTACTCATAGTATAGTTGATATCATTTATTAACAATATTATAATTTACACATTCGTGCCCGACATGAAGGGAGTAACTTTTACAACACTAACAAATATTATATTTACACTGGGGAACACCTTACGATTAGAACATGCATATATAATAATTAGCTATAAATAATAGATACATAATAATTGATACGTATTTAACGCACACATTTATAATATACGCGAAGTCCTAACAAGCGCCTTTAAGTCACCAAAAGTCCTAACAAGAGACTGAAAGTGGACGTCGACAGGCCTGTCCTCCGCCCACACATGGCCACCACGTGCGCCTTAGGGAAAGCACGCGGCCGCCAGGCACTTGCGGCACCTCTCCACAAGTGGTCATCACGCGCGTCTACAGAACGGACTCAGAATTCCGAAGTTACAAGATACATGGCACAGCTAACACACACACGGGCCTAGGCCAACACACACACGCGGAATTCAGCTGACGCCAAGCAAAGTAACGCCAAGACGCTCATCCCTACCACCGCTAGTACGCGCTTCAGCTCAACGCGCACAGGACCATCGCACGCTACCCCACCACCGCCAACAAGGACGAGAGAAGGGAAGACGGCAGCCAATCACCATCCTCTTAGAGCCAAGCCGCCGCCGCTTCGCTACGAGCCGCCGCCGCTTCGCCACGAGCCGCCGCCGCTAAGATTCAGTATATAAGGAGCTGCAGAGCAGCACACGACGGATTTTTTCGACTACAGATTTTCTACGAATCACTTCGACGGACGTTTCGAACAATAATCGCGGGAGAGTCTTTTACGCTGTATCAATTCTATTCATATTATAATTTAATCTTAGAATAAATTAGAATTAGTAGAAGTCTGTGTTTCATTAGTCGGAACCCCGGTCACTACTCATTCGCGACTCGTATTATCTACGTGTTCCTGAACCGACGTGTGGTCGACAAGCTCTTCATCTCTCTCCGCATTTTCCAACCTTTTATCCTAGAACTATCGGGGCGTACGAATCGCCCGGGTTCACTCTTTCCAAGTCTTAGAACTATCGGGGCGTACGAATCGCCCGGGTTCATACTCCTAAATCATAGAACTATCGGGGCGTACGAATCGCCCGGGTTCACTCTTCACAGAACTATCGGAGCGTACGAATCGCTCGGGTTCAATCATCCTAAAAGGTCCCATTGCATCCTAGAGAATACCTATGCCGAAAACACGTCGGGGCGGACGTAAACATAGTCTCCGGCGTCTACTCGCGAACTATTATAGCGGTACAAACCATCTGGCTAACTTGGGCATCGACCCGTCGGCCTGCAGACCTAGGATCATCGAGGACACCACACTCTGCCATCCCAGGCCCGATACTCAGCAGGACCTGAGGTCTCCATCTTGCAGAATTACTGAATATCGGCTCGTACCGATCAACTGCCCGGAGTGTACCTTCGTTGCCGGACAGCTACCACCGAGCGACCCGCGAACAGCTCGCTATTTAGAATTGTACGGAGAGAAGCATTAAAGGTAAGTGAATCATCCTTATCAAGGACATAATCTATCGTTAAGCCCGTCCCGTGCCACGAACTACGCGTAGTAGGTAACGGCCGAATTGGGCAAATATCCCATTGAAGCAGGAGCTCCTTGAAGGAAAGAGCATAGTTCTTTTTTTTAAGGCCCGTGCCGAGTGGGACGTAACAGAGACTTTCGTGTAAGTCTTGTACGCGACCGATGTAATCTATTATCGGTTCATTTTCGGACATAAGCACGTTTCTTAGTTCAGTCCTATAAAAATCTAACGAGTAGTATGTCCCCAAAGTTTGCCTGAGTCTGCTGCCTAATTCAAGCATTGTTCTAGGATGGTGTCTCTCGATCGCGACATAAGCGGAATCCTGTAGTTTCCTTATCGCGGCTAGAGTAAACAGTTCCTCCGGATAGGTGGGGATCATTTGACGTGCGCGTTTGCATGCTCTAATGTAAGAAGATAAAGGCATATTTTTTCCGTCGTACCGTGGAATAGATGCTAGAGCTTCGCTAACCTGATGATTAGGCAAGTGAAGCTGATTTTCCGTTCGTAGCGCGACGATTTCTCTCATTAGGAACGCGAGAGTATCTGTTTCTCCTAATTTTGCTTCCTCTGATGTGGTACGGAGAGTCTCTTCGCGTTCGCGTAGTCTTTGTTCGCGTTCGAAAAGGTCGCGTTCCCGCGAATCTAACTGAGCCATTGTATTGGCTATACGCCGCCTTTCGTCGGGGCTTATTTCGTCTGTTTGACGCGTGGTCATGCTGCGCGTTTCAATGCGATCGCTCCTCTCAATTGACATAATGTATCGTTAGTTTCCCGGCCGATGCACCAATTTTGTTGTTACGTCCCACTCGGCACGGGCCTTAAAAAAAAGAACTATGTTCTTTCCTTCAAGGAGCTCCTGCTTCAATGGGATATTTGCCCAATTCGGCCGTTACCTACTACGTGTAGTTCGTGGCTCGGGACGGGCTTAACGATAAATTATGTCTTTGATGAGAGGATGATTTACTTACCCTTAATGCTTCTTTCCATATAATTCTAAATAGCGAGCTGTTCGAGGGTCGCTTGGTGGTAGCTGTCCGGCAACGAAGGTACACTCCGGGCAGTCGATCGGTACGAGCCGATATTCAATAATTCTGCAAGATGGAGACCTCAGGTCCTGCTGAGTATCGGGCCTGGGATGGCAGAGTGTGGTGTCCTCGATGATCCTAAGTCTGCAGGCCGACGGGTCGATGCCCAAGTTAGCCAGATGGTTTGTACCGTTATAATAGTTCGCGAGTAGTCGCCGGAGACGATGCTTGTGTCCGCCCCGACGTGTTTTCGGCATACGTATTCTCTAGGATACAACGGGACCTTCTAGGATGATTGAACCCGAGCGATTCGTACGCTCCGTTAGTTCTATGAAGAATGAACCCGGGCGATTCGTACGCCCCGATAGTTCTAAGACTTGGAAAGAGTGAACCCGGGCGATTCGTACGCCCCGATAGTTCTATGATAAAAGGTTGGAAAATGCGGAGAGAGATATGAAGAGCTTGTCGACCACACGTCGGTTCAGGAACACGTAGCTAATACGAGTCGCGAACGAGTAGTGACCGGGGTCCCGACTAATGAAACTCAGACGTCTACTACTAATAATTATTTATTCTAAATTTAAAATTATACTACGAATAGAATTGATACAGTGTAAAAAAAGACTCTCTCGCGATTATTGGTTGGAACTAGCGTCCGTCGAAGTAAATCGTAGAAAATCTGATGCCGGAATAACCCGTAGGAATCTGTTGTCGGGAATGACCGTCGTGTGCTGCTCTGCAGCTCCTTATATACAAGTCCCAGCGGCGGCGGCTTGTGGCTTTGGCGGCGGCTTGTGGCTTTGGCGGCGGCTGCTCGTTGCTTTGGCGGCGGCTCGGTTCTTGGAAGATGGTGATTGGCTGCCGTCTTTCTTTCTTTCGTCCTTTCTGGATGGTCTATAGCGATGCGTGCAACGGCTTTGCGTGTGTCGGTGTGAGGCGCTTACTGGTAGTGGTGAGGATGCGTCTCGGTGTTGTCGCGTATGACGCATCATTGTAGAATTACAAATATATGTATATGTATTGTTTACAATATTTAAGCGTAAGGTATCTCCTTTGAAACTTATGTTATATGTGTGTATTATAATAGTGGTTAATATTGTAAAGATGACTCCCTTCATGTCGGGCACGAACGTGTGAAATATAATATTGTTAGTAAATGGTTAGTTATATTGAGTTTTATTAAATTACGTATTATTTGTACTATAATAAAAGACTCCCTATATAGCGGGCACGAGGACTTACATGTGCTAATAATAAAAGACTCCCTATATAGCGGGCACGAGGAATTCTTTATGTATTTTATATGTCCATACGTCGGGTGACGTAACAGTGCCCGGCGACCGCGTTGTTTTCCCTAGGGCGTACGTGGTAACCGTTCGGCGACTGTTTAGCACGTACTCTCCATTTGCGGCCATGTGTACTCGGTCGTTTACGGCCTTCCCTTTGCGGCGTGACATCATGACTTGTATACGAGCTTCCTTTACGTAAGACGCATTGTTGTTTGTCTGGCGCGACGCTTTGTGTGTTTTCCGCGTATGACGCATCATTGTAGAATTACAAATATATGTATATGTATTGTTTACAATATCTAAGCGTAAGGTATCTCCTTTGAAACTTATGTTATATGTGTGTATTATAATAGTGGTTAGTATTGTAAAGATGACTCCCTTCATGTCGGGCACGAACGTGTGAAATATAATATTGTTAGTAAATGATTAGTTATATTGAGTTTTATTAAATTACGTATTATTTGTACTATAATAAAAGACTCCCTATATAGCGGGCACGAGAATTTCTTTATGTATTTTATATGTCCATACGTCGGGTGACGTAACACCTCCCTCCTTATAAAAAAATGTACGTAGTTATACGTGCATTTTGAATGTCGGCTCCTCTTGCAAGTATCTGCTAATTGAAGGGTAGGGTGGTGGTGGCGTCCTTTGTTTTTGTCGTAGGTAGCTCTATTGTTTCAGCATCTTCTGGCGGTTTTTGGTCGTTCTCCGCCTTTTCTTCCTTTGTTGACTTGGCAAGGTGAAGCAAAAGATGCGTAGGCGAACCCCAATGACTCCCATTAGATGAATACTCCAACCGTAAGTGTTATGCATAGCCGTGGGTGACGGTGTCTGTTACATATTGTATTGATCGGAAGATAATGAGTATCGTTCTTATGACTCCGGCGCTTGCTGATCCGAATGTCACGAACGCTCCCCAAAGTCGTTGGCCTGTGTTACGACGTCGTTCCAGGTACCGTATAGGTCGCTTATATTGCGAGCCCTTGCAGGCTCCGCCTGTACTGACGAACCCACTTATGGTCAAGCTGTGTAGGTGCGTGCTATTTCCTTTTCGTCCCATTATGAGGCTGTTGGGACCCAAAGATAGGCTTCTGGAGACTATTCCTTGTTCGCATAGGCGTTGGGTGAGCGGATGAATGTATTCGTTTTGGCCATTGTGTACTATTGAGTCGTGCGAGTACACTTCGTAGTGATAGATGATCCTATCGATCCTTTCTTTACACTGGATAGTATTCAGACACGTATAGTTCTTGGCTTGTTGGTTGAAGATTCGGCGTCTATCATTCAGAGACGTCCAGCAGCGAGAATGTAGTTACATTGAGTGTGAAACCAGCACAGTCGTATCTGGTTATATCTTGCGTAGCTCTTACCAATGCTAATTTCTCCATTGTGATTCGAAGATTCTTCTTTGGTTTTGATGCTTGTTTTCTTTACAGAGAATATGACGCTTTGCTCGGACTGCGGTGACTTATGTTATAATAATAAAAAATAAAATAAAATAAAGAGGAGACACCTTAACGACCGTCGTCCTAGACTCTTAGATCTACTGTGGCTTCATGCTGTGCCGTGTCAACCGTTAGTCGGTTTTATAGAGTCCTGGACGTAGGTTTTGACTTATTTTCTAACTTTATTTAATTTTAATCTGTCCGTATGAACGACAGAGAGGCCTTTTGGCGTTTCTATTTTTACATTGTTATTATTTAAAATTTGTATGATTTTATACGGTCCTTCGTACTGGCTGTCTAACTTGCCTTTGATTCTTCCTTTCAAAAGGTACACGGAGTCGCCCATTGAGAAGCTCACCACCCTCTGTTTTTTATCATAATAATTTTTAGATTTTATTTTCGCGCGTTCGAGGTTCTCTTTGGCGGCCTCCTGCGATTTCTGTAATTGTTCCGTCAATTCAGCCAAGTACGACGCGTAAGTTTCGTCCTTTAAGTCGTTAAGTGTGCTATCGTTCGGAGTTTTCGCTAACTGGCCAAAGATTAATTCGTGTGGAGTGTATTGTGTACCTTCATGTATACTTGTATTATAAGAAAACATCGCTATATCGACCCAATCGTCCCATTCAGAATTATCCTTTATAAAGTGTTTCAAAAATTCTGCTAACACGTGGTGTGAGCGTTCTATTGATCCGTTGGATTGCGGTCGATAAGCGGTGGTTTGGTATGTTTCTATTCTAAATTTCTTGGCCACTGCTTTCATCAATTCTGATAAGAAAGCAGTACCTTGATCAGTTAGTATCCCTTTCGGGCTGCCGTATTTACATATTAAATTTTTTATAAATGCGTCAGCTATTTCGACCGAAGAAGCTTGTTGTAGTGGTACCGCTATAGAATATTTGGTAAGGAGATCTTGTATTGTTAAAATGTAATTATTGCCTAGTTTACTAGTAGGCATCGGTCCTACTATATCCATCGAAATTTTGTCGAAGGCCCTTCCTGGTGTGTCGGTAAGGGTCATCGGTTGTCTGGTTTTTTGTCGAACAAGTTTCTTGGTTTGACAGCTGCGGCAGTTTTGGACGAAGTTTTGTATATCTGTTTTAAGGTTAGGCCAGTAGTACCGTTGTTTTATACGCCAATATGTCTTAGTGACTCCTTTGTGACCTCCCACAGGAGTAGCGTGATTGTCATGGATAATTTGGACGCGTTCGATCTCCCTGGGTATTATGATTTCGTGTTTTAATATAATAATTTTTGTTTTGTGACCCGCGAAGATCGAACTTATCTTGCGTTTAATGTTCATCCATGGTACGTCTGCTATATTGTCCCTTGAAATAGCTATTGTCTCTAAATTCAATTCAATTGCCGCGTCCAAAAGAGAATGTAATACTTCATCTAGAATTTCTAATTGAATAGAGACGGATGTTCTCTCCTGGACGGGTAATGCGATGAGGTATCTATTGTCCCGTTTTGTAATTTTTACTCTACCAAGCGTTACGTCGGTAATGTTTGGTAGTCTTTTATTGTCGGCTAGTTCTTTAGCTCCTTTGTCAATAGGAGTTCCGGTCTTTGTCACAAAAAATGCTATGTGTCCTTTGTGCATTGTTATTCTGTCTTTTATTTCTATAATATTACTTTCGTAACGTGATAGATCCAGTTCGTCGTCGTTCGTTTCGTTTGTATCGTTCGTCTGTTCGTTTATGTTTATGTTTATATTAGGTATTTCCGTTTCAAGTGCGGTCTCGGGTTTTGATATTTCTTGCGTGCGACGTCTCTTAGTGAGCGACGAGAATATTTCGTCGTCGCTCGAGCTGGTCCCTGCTATCGGAAGGATCTGTTTACTCACTTCTATAGGGTTACGCGATAGCGCGTCGGCATTGACGTTTCGTTTTCCGGCTTTGTAGATAATATCGTATTCATACTCGGCGAGTTTGAGTCGCCATCTGATAAGCCGAGACGTCGGGTCTTTCACAGAATTTAACCACACTAACGGACGATGGTCGGTGATTAAACTGAATTTACGACCGTATAGATAAGGTCGAAAGTAATTAACGGCGTATATAATGGCAAGCAGCTCTTTCTCTATTGTTGAGTAATTTTGTTCCGCTTGATTTAAGATTCTTGACGTGTAGGCTATGGGCAGATCTTTACCGATTTCTCCCTGACTGAGAATTCCCCCGATCGCGTAATTTGATGCGTCGGTAGTTACTAGGAAAGGTTTAGTAAAATCAGGGAATTGCAAGAGCGGTTGCTCACACAAAAGGCTTGTTAAAGTTTTGAATGCCTTGTTTTGAGCGTCCTCCCACTTAAATGGTACGTCTTTCTTTAAGAGGTTTGTCAACGGTTTACTTGTACCTGAGAAATTTGGTATGAAGCGTCGATAATAACCTGCCAGTCCCAGGAATTGTTTTATGTTCTTTGCATTCTTTGGCGTCGGGAAGTTCTTGACTGCCTCTATTTTTCCTGGGTCTGGTTTCACTCCATCCGCGCTAATGATATGTCCGAGATATACAACCTCCTTCCTGAGAAGATTGCATTTCTCGGGCTGTAGTTTTAGATTGGCGTCACGGAGACGCGCACATAATTTTCGGTATTTTAAAAGGTGCTCTTGTAGCGAGCTGGAGTATATGACTATGTCGTCTAGGTATACGAATAATTCATTACCTTGCAATCCGGTCAGGACATTGTTCATCAAGCGTTGGAAGGTGGAAGGAGCGTTTTTGAGACCAAAGGGCATACGTTTAAATTCGTAATGCCCGAATGGCGTGGAGAAAGCCGTTTTCGGCGCGTCTTCTTTGTCCATGCCGATCTGATGGAAACCCGATGCGAGATCGAACGTACTGAAATATTTCGCGCTTCCTAATTGATCTAATATTTCTGTTATGTTCGGCAGTGGATAACTGTCTTTAATAGTTTTTTCGTTTAACATCCGGTAGTCGATGACTAATCTCCATCTTTTATTCCCTTTTGCGTCCGGTTTCTTCGGAACTATCCATAGTGGAGAATTATACGGAGACGTAGATGATTTGATTACATTGTTTTCTAGAAGTTCTCCTATCTGTTTGTTTATCTCCTCCTTATGAATGGGCGGGAAGCGGTACTGTCGGACATTCACTGGAATACAGTCCACTGTCTCTATTTTGTGTGTTACGGTGTCGGAGTACGTCAGTCTGTCGCCCGGTAAATGAAATAAATCTATGGATTCTCTGATCATATCTTTTGCTACGGATTTCTCTTCATCGTTCAGTTCGTCCAAGTTAATATTCTGTAGAGCTAGTGCGTAACGTTCGTCTGTCTTTTTTGTGTATTTGCAGGATTTGGAAGGGGTGATGTGAGTAGGGAGGACGGTATGTTGGGTCTCAGTTTCCTGTTCGAGTTTCGGAGAATTGTTTATTAGACGGCTTATGTCATCGTCTTTCGATTCGAGTCGAGGCAAATATCCCGTTTCTAAATCGTTATTCTTTATTTTTATTTTACAGACATTGCTCGTTCGCCCCGGAATAGTTATCTCCTTTGTTTGAACGAAAGGCATAACTATTCCGTGCCACTTTATAGACTCTCTTTCATAATCGATTTTGGCTGTTTTTTGAAAGAAGTCGGAACCCAAAATACCGTCGTAGGGGATAGGAAAGGAATTTGGTACCAGTTGGAATTTGACCGGGTATCCGTGAATGTGTACGGTCACCGAACCGTACGTGGTAACAGTTTTGTCGGTGATACCGATCAGTCTGACCTTGTCGTTTTCGTCACATAATATGTCTCCATTTGCCATTGTTATTTTTAGTATGTTAAGTTCTGAACCCGTGTCGATTAAAAATTCTTTTTCCTTGACTAAATCGTCGGAAGAAAGGATGATAGACGGAGAGGTACATTCTTCCTTTAATTGAAAGAAGTAGACGCGAGTGGCTTCTCTTCCTTTATTGTTCGTACTGGGCGCGCTGACGCCGTCTCTGCGGGTGCGCCCTTCCCCAGAGACGTCAGTTCGTTTCCCGACCGGGCTTCTCTCCATTTTTTCTTCCGGCATTCCTCTATCGTATGTCCGATGTGCTTACAATACGAGCATTTCTTTATATACCTTTGGTCTCGCGACGAGGGAGGGGAGTAGTGAGAGGATGGAGAGGAATGACGGGAGTTCTCGGGAGGTGGAGTGTAAGGCTCTTGGACTTGTGTCTGTGACCGGCGTTGCAGGTCACGCGATTTCCTATAACATTGTGCTTGTGTGTGACCGATCCTCTTGCAATAAGAACATGCATCTGGGTCCGGAGGAGGTCTAGTAGGCCGGGTACTGGGTTTACTATTTCTTTTTGATTCATAATAATAATAATCCATTGGTCTTTCTTGATAGGCCTTAGTTTTGTATTGTGGCCGCGGCCTCGCTAGACCTCGTCTGTCCCACTCATGTTGTATAGACGAATGTAGCTGAATCGCCTTATCGTATGCGTCGCTTAGGTCTCCGCACCGTAAGTCGTTTAGATACGGGTGATAATCTAATGGTAGACCCGAACAAAAACTTTTTAGAGCTAATTCGTCTATTTCCTGTCTTTTATTTTCCGTAAGCCCTCCCCAGAACCTTTCTTCGTCAAGGAGACTTTCGTGTAAGTCTTGTACGCGACCGATGTAGTCTATTATCGGTTCATTTTCGGACATAAGCACGTTTCTTAATTCAGTCCTATAAAAATCTAACGAGTAGTATGTCCCCAAAGTTTGCCTGAGTCTGCTGCCTAATTCAAGCATTGTTCTAGGATGGTGTCTCTCGATCGCGACATAAGCGGAATCCTGTAGTTTCCTTATCGCGGCTAGTGTAAACAGTTCCTCCGGATAGGTGGGGATCATTTGACGTGCGCGTTTGCATGCTCTAATGTAAGAAGATAAAGGCATATTTTTTCCGTCGTACCGTGGAATAGATGCTAGAGCTTCGCTAACCTGATGATTAGGCAAGTGAAGCTGATTTTCCGTTCGTAGCGCGACGATTTCTCTCATTAGGAACGCGAGAGTATCTGTTTCTCCTAATTTTGCTTCCTCTGATGTGGTACGGAGAGTCTCTTCGCGTTCGCGTAGTCTTTGTTCGCGTTCGAAAAGGTCGCGTTCCCGCGAATCTAACTGAGCCATTGTATTGGCTATACGCCGCCTTTCGTCGGGGCTTATTTCGTCTGTTTGACGCGTAGTCATGCTGCGCGTTTCAATGCGATCGCTCCTCTCAATTGACATAATGTATCGCTAGTATCCCACCGCTGTCACCAATTTTATGTTGTTACGTCCCACTCGGCACGGGCCTTAAAAAAAAGAACTATGTTCTTTCCTTCAAGGAGCTCCTGCTTCAATGGGATATTTGCCCAATTCGGCCGTTACCTACTACGTGTAGTTCGTGGCTCGGGACGGGCTTAACGATAAATTATGTCTTTCTTTGATGAGGATGATTTACTTACCCTTAATGCTTCTTTCCGTACAATTCTAAATAGCGAGCTGTTCGAGGATCGCTTGGTGGTAGCTGTCCGGCAACGAAGGTACACTCCGGGCAGTCAATCGGTACGAGCCGATATTCGGTAATTCTGCAAGATGGAGACCTCAGGTCCTGCTGAGTATCGGGCCTGGGATGGCAGAGTGTGGTGTCCTCGATGATCCTAAGTCTACAGGCCGACGGGTCGATGCCCAAGTTAGCCAGATGGTTTGTACCGTTATAATAGTTCGCGAGTAGTCGCCGGAGACGATGCTTGTGTCCGCCTCGACGTGTTTTCGGCATACGTATTCTCTAGGATACAACGGGACCTTCTAGGATGATTGAACCCGGGCGATTCGTACGCCCCGATAGTTCTATGAAGAATGAACCCGGGCGATTCGTACGCCCCGATGGTTCTATGATTTAGGAATATGAACCCGGGCGATTCGTACGCCCCGATAGTTCTAAGACTTGGAAAGAGTGAACCCGGGCGATTCGTACGCCCCGATAGTTCTAGGATAAAAGGTTGGAAAATGCGGAGAGAGATATAAAGAGTTTGTCGACCACACGTCGGTTCAGGAACACGTAGCTAATACGAGTCGCGAACGAGTAGTGACCGGGGTCCCGACTAATGAAACTCAGACGTCTACTACTAATAATTATTTATTCTAAATTTAAAATTATACTACGAATAGAATTGATACAGTGTAAAAGACTCTCTCGCGATTATTGGTCGGAACTAGCGTCCGTCGAAGTGAACTGTAGAAAACCGTCGTAATGACCCGTAGGAATCTGTTATCGGGAATGACCATCGTGTGCTGCTCTGCAGCTCCTTATATACAAGTCCCAGCGGCGGCGGCTTGTGGTGTTACGTCACCCGACGTACGGACTTATAAAATATATAAAGAGAATTTCCTCGTGCCCGCTATATAGGGAGTCTTTTATTATCACATGTAATTCCTCGTGCCCGCTATATAGGGAGTCTTTTATTAAATCATGTATTACTCATAGTATAGTTGATATCATTTATTAACAATATTATAATATACACATTCGTGCCCGACATGAAGGGAGTAACTTTTACAACACTAACAAATATTATATTTACACTGGGGAACACCTTACGATTAGAACATGCATATATAATAATTAGCTATAAATAATAGATACATAATAATTGATACGTATTTAACACACACATTTATAATATACGCGAAGTCCTAACAAGAGACTGAAAGTAAACGCCGACTAGCCGGTCCTTCATCCATACATGGCCTTCACGTGGTCCTTAGGGAAACTACGCGGTCATTCGGATACTTCCTACACGAAACCTTTCGAACCAGAGGAGAGAGTGAAAGCCGTCACCATCAAGTAGCCTGTACTCTGCCCACACATGGTCACCACGTGGTCCTTAGGGAAACTACGCGGCCACTAGGGGCACCTTCTACCTGAAACCTTGGGACCGGAGGAGAAGAGCACAAAGCCGGCGACGTCGACAGGCCTGTCCTCCGCCCACACATGGCCACCACGTGCGCCTTAGGGAAAGCACGCGGCCGCCAGGCACTTACGGCACCTCTCCACAAGTGGTCATCACGCGCGTCTACAGAACGGACTCAGAATTCCGAAGTTACAAGATACATGGCACAGCTAACGCACACACGGGCCTAGGCCAACACACACACGCGGAATTCAGCTGACGCCAAGCAAAGTAACGCCAAGACGCTCATCCCTACCACCGCTAGTACGTGCTTCAGCTCAACGCGCGCAGGACCATCGCACGCTACCCCACCACCGCCAACAAGGACGAGAGAAGGGAAGACGGCAGCCAATCACCATCCTCTTAGAGCCAAGCCGCCGCCGCTTCGCTACGAGCCGCCGCCGCTTCGCCACGAGCCGCCGCCGCTAAGATTCAGTATATAAGGAGCTGCAGAGCAGCACACGACGGTTTTTTCGACTACAGATTTTCTACGAATCACTTCGACGGACGTTTCGAACAATAATCGCGGGAGAGTCTTTTACGCTGTATTCATATTATAATTTAAACTTAGAATAAATTAGAATTAGCAGAAGTCTGTGTTTCATTAGTCGGGACCCCGGTCACTACTCATTCGCGACTCGTATTATCTACGTGTTCCTGAACCGACGTGTGGTCGACAAGCTCTTCATCTCTCTCCGCATTTTCCAACCTTTTATCCTAGAACTATCGGGGCGTACGAATCGCCCGGGTTCATTCTTCACAGAACTATCGGAGCGTACGAATCGCTCGGGTTCAATCATCCTAAAAGGTCCCGTTGTATCCTATAGAATACGTATGCCGAAAACACGTCGGGGCGGATGCAAACATAGTCTCCGGCGTATACTCGCGAACTACTATAGCGGTACAAACCATCTGGCTAACTTGG
The DNA here is from genome assembly GCA_911387935.1 of Dolichovespula saxonica. Taxonomy (NCBI): domain Eukaryota; kingdom Metazoa; phylum Arthropoda; class Insecta; order Hymenoptera; family Vespidae; genus Dolichovespula; species Dolichovespula saxonica. The sequence goes on from OU427011.1 coordinate 4,887,981, forward strand.
GCATCGACCCGTCGGCCTGCAGACCTAGGATCATCGAGGACACCACACTCTGCCATCCCAGGCCCGATACTCAGCAGGACCTGAGGTCTCCATCTTGCAGAATTACTGAATATCGGCTCGTACCGATCAACTGCCCGGAGTGTACCTTCGTTGCCGGACAGCTACCACCGAGCGACCCGCGAACAGCTCGCTATTTAGAATTGTACGGAGAAAAGCATTAAAGGTAAGTGAATCATCCTTATCAAAGACATAATCTATCGTTAAGCCCGTCCCGTGCCACGAACTACGCGTAGTAGGTAACGGCCGAATTGGGCAAATATCCCATTGAAGCAGGAGCTCCTTGAAGGAAAGAGCATAGTTCTTTTTTTTAAGGCCCGTGCCGAGTGGGACGTAACATAAAATTGGTGACAGCGGTGGGATAGTGTTACGTCACCCGACGTACGGACTTATAAAATATATAAAGAGATACTCCTCGTGCCCGCTATATAGGGAGTCTTTTATTATCACGTGAAATTTCCTCGTGCCCGCTATATAGGGAGTCAGCTTATTAAATCATGTATTACTCATAGTATAGTTGATATCATTTATTAACAATATTATAATTTACACATTCGTGCCCGACATGAAGGGAGTAACTTTTACAACACTAACAAATATTATATTTACACTGGGAAACACCTTACGATTAGAACATGCATATATAATAATTAGCTATAAATAATAGATACATAATAATTGATACGTATTTAACGCACACATTTATAATATACGCGAAGTCCTAACAAGCGCCTTTAAGTCACCAAAAGTCCTAACAAGAGACTGAAAGTAAACGTCGACAGGCCTGTCCTCCGCCCACACATGGCCACCACGTGCGCCTTAGGGAAAGCACGCGGCCGCCAGGCACTTACGGCACCTCTCCACAAGTGGTCATCACGCGCGTCTACAGAACGGACTCAGAATTCCGAAGTTACAAGATACATGGCACAGCTAACACACACACGGGCCTAGGCCAACACACACACGCGGAATTCAGCTGACGCCAAGCAAAGTAACGCCAAGACGCTCATCCCTACCACCGCTAGTACGCGCTTCAGCTCAACGCGCACAGGACCATCGCACGCTACCCCACCACCGCCAACAAGGACGAGAGAAGGGAAGACGGCAGCCAATCACCATCCTCTTAGAGCCAAGCCGCCGCCGCTTCGCTACGAGCCGCCGCCGCTTCGCCACGAGCCGCCGCCGCTAAGATTCAGTATATAAGGAGCTGCAGAGCAGCACACGACGGATTTTTTCGACTACAGATTTTCTACGAATCACCTCGACGGACGTTTCGAACAATAATCGCGGGAGAGTCTTTTACGCTGTATCAATTCTATTCATATTATAATTTAAACTTAGAATAAATTAGAATTAGTAGAAGTCTGTGTTTCATTAGTCGGGACCCCGGCACTACTCATTCGCGACTCGTATTATCTACGTGTTCCTGAACCGACGTGTGGTCGACAAGCTCTTCATCTCTCTCCGCATTTTCCAACCTTTTATCCTAGAACTATCGGGGCGTACGAATCGCCCGGGTTCACTCTTTCCAAGTCTTAGAACTATCGGGGCGTACGAATCGCCCGGGTTCATACTCCTAAATCATAGAACTATCGGGGCGTACGAATCGCCCGGGTTCATTCTTCATAGAACTATCGGAGCGTACGAAGCGCTCGGGTTCAATCATCCTAAAAGGTCCCGTTGCATCCTATAGAATACGTATGCCGAAAACACGTCGGGGCGGACGCAAACATAGTCTCCGGCGTCTACTCGCGAACTATTATAGCGGTACAAACCATCTGGCTAACTTGGGCATCGACCCGTCGGCCTGTAGACCTAGGATCATCGGGGACACCACACTCTGCCATCCCAGGCCCGATACTCAGCAGGACCTGAGGTCTCCATCTTGCAGAGTTACTGAATATCGGCTCGTACCGATCAACTGCCCGGAGTGTACCTTCGTTGCCGGACAGCTGCCACCGAGCGACCCGCGAACAGCTCGCTATTTAGAATTGTACGGAGAGAAGCATTAAAGGTAAGTGAATCATCCTTATCAAAGACATAATCTATCGTTAAGCCCGTCCCGTGCCACGAACTACGCGTAGTAGGTAACGGCCGAATTGGGCGAATATCCCATTGAAGCAGGAGCTCCTTGAAGGAAAGAGCATAGTTCTTTTTTTTAAGGCCCGTGCCGAGTGGGACGTAACATAAAATTGGTGACAGCGGTGGGATAGAAACGATACATTATGTCTACTGAAAGGAGCGAACGTATTGAAACACGCAGCATGGCTGCGCGTCAACCTGATGAAGTTATGATCGATGAAGTACGACTACGAATGACTAAATTAGACGCGGCCGAACGGGCCCTCCTTGAACGCGAACGCGTCATTCGAGAACGCGAACAAGAACTTCGCGATCATGCGCAGCGTCTTAACGCTGCAAAATCAGAAGAGGCAGACCCTCTCACGTTCTTGATGAGGGAGATTTTGGCGCTCAGGACGGAGAGCCAACATCACCTTCCTAATCATCAAATTAATGAGGCTTTCGCGTCTATACCACGATACGATGGGAAAAATATGCCTCTATCCTCATTTATTAGAGCTTGTAAACGCGCGCGACAAATGATTCCCGCGTACCCGGAAGATTTGTTTACTCAAGCCGCGATACGGAAGCTCCAAGATTCGGCACACATTGCTATAGATAGACATAATCCGAAAACGATGTTCGAGTTGTATAGTCGACTCCGACAGACATTGGGCACATACCATTCTTTAGATTATTACCGGACAGAATTAAGAAACGTACTCATGTCGGAGAACGAACAGATTATCGATTACATTGGCCGTGTACAGGATTTATACGAGGGTCTTCTCGATGAAGAAAGGTTTTGGGGAGAAATTACGGATAGCAAGAAACGAGAAATAGATGAATTGGCATTAAAAAGCTTTTGTTCTGGGTTACCGATGGATTACCATCCCTACTTAAACGCGTTACGTTGCCGAGACTTAGGCGATGCATATGACAAAGCAATCCAATTACACTCATCAATACAACACGAATGGGATAGAAGAGGATTAGTAAGGCCGCGACCACAATATAAGGCAAAAACATACCAAGAAAAACCTATGGATTATTATTACTTTGAATCTAAAAGAAACAATAGACCAAATATCCGGCCTACTAGAACTCCTCCAGACCCAGATTCGTGTTCGTATTGTAAGAGAATTGGTCATACACAAACCCAATGTTACAAGAAATCGCGTGACCAGCAACGCCGGTCACAGACACAAGTTCATGGGCCTTATACTCCACCTCCCGGAAATTCCCGTCAATCCTCTCCATCCTCTCACTACTCTCCTTCCTCACCACGAGACCAAAAGCATAAGAAAGAATGCTCGTATTGCAAAAATATCGGTCATACAATAGAAGAATGCCGAAAGAAAAGATGGAGAGAATCTCAGTCGGGAAACGAACCAACGTCTCTGAGGAAAGGCGCATCCGCAGAGACCGCGCCAGGGCGCCCAGTGAGAACGATAACAAAAGAAGAGAAGCCAATCGTGTCTACGTCCTCCAACTAAAGGAAGAAGCTACCTCCCCATCTATCGTCCTTTCCTCTGACGACCTAGCTAAAGAGACGGAGTTCCTAGTTGATACGGGTTCGGAACTCAACATATTAAAAATAAAAATGGCAAACGGGGATATAATATGCGACGAAAACGACAAAGTCAGACTGAGCGGTATAACCGACGAAACCGTTACCACGTACGGTTCGGTAACCATACGAATTCACGGATATCCGCTTAAATTTCAATTAGTACCAAATTCCTTTCCTATCCCCTACGACGGTATTTTGGGTTCCGACTTCTTTCAAAAAACAGCCAAGATCGATTATGAAAGAGAGTCTATAGAGTGGCACGGAATAGTTATGCCCTTTGTTCAATCAAAGGAGATAACCATTCCGGGGCGAACGAGCAATGTCTGTAAAATAAAGATAAAGAATAGCGATTTAGCAACAGGATATTTGCCGCGTTTGAATTTCGGAGAAGGAATTTATGCCGGAGAAGCAGTGGTGTCAAATAACCACGGCGAAGCATATATCAAAATAATTAACACCAACGATACGGACGTCAACATAAAACCTCCGTCTGTAACACTAGAAGAGTTCGAGATAAATAAAACCGAACTCTTATCGCATTCAGAGGAGATTACGTCTCAAGTGCCTCGACTCGAATCGAGAGACGATGACATAAGCAGTCTAATAAACAATTCTCCGAAACTCGAACAGGAAACCGAGACCCAACATACCGTCCTCCCTACTCACATTACCCCTTCCAAATCCTGCAAACACATAAACAAGACAGACGAACGTTACGCACTAGCCCTACAGAATATTAATTTGGACGAACTGAACGACGAAGAGAAAACCGTAGCAAAAGATATGATAAGAGAATCTATAGATTTATTCCATTTACCGGGCGACAGATTGACGTACTCAGACACCGTAACACACAAGATAGAGACAGTGGACTCTATTCCAGTAAATGTCCGACAGTATCGCTTCCCGCCCATTCATAAGGAAGAGATAAACAAACAGATAGGAGAACTTCTAGAAAACAACGTGATCAAACCATCTACGTCCCCGTATAATTCTCCACTGTTACGTCCCACTCGGCACGGGCCTTAAAAAAAAGAACTATGTTCTTTCCTTCAAGGGGCTCCTGCTTCAATGGGATATTTGCCCAATTCGGCCGTTACCTACTACGTGTAGTTCGTGGCTCGGGACGGGCTTAACGATAAATTATGTCTTTGACGAGAGGATGATTTACTTACCCTTAATGCTTCTTTCCATATAATTCTAGATAGCGAGCTGTTCGAGGGTCGCTTGGTGGTAGCTGTCCGGCAACGAAGGTACACTCCGGGCAGTCGATCGGTACGAGCCGATATTCAATAACTCTGCAAGATGAAGACCTCAGGTCCTGCTGAGTATCGGGCCTGGGATGGCAGAGTGTGGTGTCCTCGATGATCCTAAGTCTGCAGGCCGACGGGTCGATGCCCAAGTTAGCCAGATGGTTTGTACCGTTATAATAGTTCGCGAGTAGTCGCCGGAGACGATGCTTGTGTCCGCCCCGACGTGTTTTCGGCATACGTATTCTCTAGGATACAACGGGACCTTCTAGGATGATTGAACCCGAGCGATTCGTACGCTCCGTTAGTTCTATGAAGAATGAACCCGGGCGATTCGTACGCCCCGATGGTTCTATGATTTAGGAATATGAACCCGGGCGATTCGTACGCCCCGATAGTTCTATGACTTGGAAAGAGTGAACCCGGGCGATTCGTACGCCCCGATAGTTCTATGATAAAAAGGTTGGAAAATGCGGAGAGAGATATGAAGAGCTTGTCGACCACACGTCGGTTCAGGAACACGTGGCTAATACGAGTCGCGAACGAGTAGTGACCGGGGTCCCGACTAATGAAACTCAGACGTCTACTAATAATAATTATTTATTCTAAATTTAAAATTATACTACGAATAGAATTGATACAGTGTAAAAAGACTCTCTCGCGATTATTGGTCGGAACTAGCGTCCGTCGAAGTGAATCGTAGAAAATCTGATGTCGGAATTACCCGTAGGAATCTGTTATCGGGAATGACCATCGTGTGCTACTCTGCAGCTCCTTATATACAAGTCCCAGCGGCGGCGGCTTGTGGCTTTGGCGGCGGCTTGTGGCTTTGGCGGTGGCGGTTTGTTGCTTTGGCGGTGGCGGTTTGTTGCTTTGGCGGCGGCTCGGTTCTTGGAAGATGGTGACTGGCTGCCGTCTTTCTTTCTTTCGTCCTTCCTGGATGGTCTATAGTGATGCGTGCAACGGCTTTGTGTGCTTTGGTGCGAGGCGCTTACTGGTAGTAGTGAGGATGCGTCTCGGTGTTGTCGGCTCGACGCTTTGTGTTTTTCCGCGTATGACGCATCATTGTAGAATTACAGATATATGTATATGTATTGTTTACAATATCTAAGCGTAAGGTATCTCCCTTGAAACTTATGTTATAGGTGTGTATTATAATAGTGGTTAGTATTGTAAAGATGACTCCCTTCATGTCGGGCACGAACGTGTGAAATATAATATTGTTAGTAAATGGTTAGTTATATTGAGTTTTTATTAAATTACGTATTATTTGTACTATAATAAAAGACTCCCTATATAGCGGGCACGAGGACTTACATGTGCTAATAATAAAAGACTCCCTATATAGCGGGCACGAGGACTTCTTTATGTATTTTATATGTCCATACGTCGGGTGACGTAACACCACTATGGATAGTTCCGAAGAAACCGGACGCAAAAGGGAATAAAAGATGGAGATTAGTCATCGACTACCGGATGTTAAACGAAAAAACTATTAAAGACAGTTATCCACTGCCGAACATAACGGAAATATTAGATCAACTAGGAAGCGCGAAATATTTTAGTACGTTCGATCTCGCATCGGGCTTCCATCAAATCGGCATGGATAAAGAAGACGCGCCGAAAACGGCTTTCTCCACGCCATTCGGGCATTATGAATTTAAACGTATGCCCTTTGGTCTCAAAAACGCTCCTTCCACCTTCCAACGCTTGATGAACAATGTCCTGACCGGATTGCAAGGTAATGAATTATTCGTTTACCTAGACGACATAGTCATATACTCCAGCTCGCTACGAGAGCATCTTTTGAAATACCGGAAATTATGTGCGCGTCTCCGTGACGCCAATCTAAAACTACAGCCCGAGAAATGCAATCTTCTCAGGAAGGAGGTTGTATATCTCGGACATATCATTAGCGCGGATGGAGTGAAACCAGACCCAGGAAAAATAGAGGCAGTCAAGAACTTCCCGACGCCAAAGAATGCAAAGAACATAAAACAATTCCTGGGACTGGCAGGCTATTATCGACGCTTCATACCAAATTTCTCAGGTACAAGTAAACCGCTGACGAATCTCTTAAAGAAAGACGTACCGTTTAAGTGGGAGGACGCTCAAAACAAGGCATTCAAAACTTTAACAAGCCTTTTGTGTGAACAACCGCTCTTGCAATTCCCTGATTTTACCAAACCTTTTCTAGTAACTACCGACGCATCAAATTACGCGATCGGGGGAATTCTCAGTCAGGGAGAAGTCGGTAAAGATCTGCCCATAGCTTACACGTCAAGAATCTTAAATCAAGCGGAACAAAATTATTCGACAATAGAGAAAGAGCTGCTTGCCATTATATACGCCGTTAATTACTTCCGACCTTATCTATACGGTTGTAAATTCAGTTTAATCACCGACCACCGTCCGTTAGTGTGGTTAAATTCTGTGAAAGACCCGACGTCTCGGCTTATCAGATGGCGACTCAAACTCGCCGAGTATGAATACGATATTGTTTATAAAGCCGGTAAACGAAACGTCAATGCCGACGCGCTATCGCGTAACCCTATCGAGGTGAGTAAACAGATCCTTCCGATAGCAGGGACCAGCTCGAGTGACGACGAAATATTCTCGTCGCTCGCTAAGAGACGTCGCACGCAAGAAATATCAAAACCCGAGACCGCACTTGAAACGGAAACACCTAACATAAACATAAACATAAACGAACAGACGAACGATACAGACGAAACGAACGACGACGAACTGGATCTATCACGTTACGAAGGTAATATTATAGAAATAAAAGACAGGATAACAATGCACAAAGGACACATAGCATTTTTTGTAACAAAGACCGGAACCCCTATTGACAAAGGAGCCAAAGAACTTGCCGACAATAAAAGACTACCAAACATTACCGACGTAACGCTTGGTAGAGTAAAGATTGCAAAACGGGACAATAGATACCTCATCGCGTTACCCGTCCAGGAGAGAACATCCGTCTCTATTCAATTAGAAATTTTAGACGAAGTATTACATTCTCTTTTGGACGCGGCAATTGAATTAAACTTAAAGACAATAGCTATTTCAAGGGATAATATTGCAGACGTATCATGGATAAACATTAAACGCAAGATAAGTTCGATCTTCGCGGGCCACGAAACTAAAATTATTATACTAAAGCATGAAATCATAATACCCAGGGAGATCGAACGCGTCCAAATTATCCATGACAATCACGCTACTCCTGTGGGAGGTCACAAAGGAGTCACTAAGACATATTGGCGTATAAAACAACGGTACTACTGGCCTAACCTTAAACCCGATATACAAAACTTTATCCAAAACTGCCGCAGCTGCCAGACCAAGAAGCTTGTTCGACAAAAAACCAGACAACCGATGACCCTTACCGACACGCCGGGAAGGGCCTTCGACAAAGTTTCGATGGATATAGTAGGACCGATGCCTACCAGTAAACAAGGCAATAATTATATCCTAACAATACAAGATCTCCTTACCAAATATTCTATAGCGGTACCACTACAACAAGCTTCTTCGGTTGAAGTAGCTGATGCATTTATAAAAAATTTAATATGTAAATACGGCAGCCCGAAAGGGATACTAACTGATCAAGGTACTGCTTTCTTATCAGAATTGATGAAAGCAGTGGCCAAGAAATTTAGAATAGAAACATACCAAACCACCGCTTATCGACCGCAATCCAACGGATCAATAGAACGCTCACACCACGTGTTAGCAGAATTTTTGAAACACTTTATAAAGGATAATTCTGAATGGGACGATTGGGTCGATATAGCGATGTTTTCTTATAATACAAGTATACATGAAGGTACACAATACACTCCACACGAATTAATCTTTGGCCAGTTAGCGAAAACTCCGAACGATAGCACACTTAACGACTTAAAAGACGAAACTTACGCATCGTACTTGGCTGAATTGACGGAACAATTACAGAAATCGCAGGAGGCCGCCAAAGAGAACCTCGAACGCGCGAAAATAAAATCTAAAAATTATTACGATAAAAAACAGAGGGTGGTGAGCTTCTCGACGGGCGACTCCGTGTACCTCCTAAAGGGAAAAATCAAAGGCAAGTTAGACAGCCAGTACGAGGGACCATATAAAATTGTACAAATTCTTAATAATAGCAATGTAAAAATAGAAACGCCAAAAGGCCTCTCTGTCGTTCATACGGACAGACTCAAATTAAACAAGGCTAGAAAATAAGTTAAAGCCTACGTCTAGGACTCTACCTTACCGACTAACGGTTGCCACGGCGCAGCATGGCGCCACAGTAGTTCTCAGAGTCCGGGACGACGGTCGATAAGGTGTCTCCCCTCCATTTTCATTATAATATAAGTCACTCCAGTCCGAGCAGAGCGTCAATTGTCCATAAAGAAGCAAAAGCATCGAAGCTAAAGAAGAAACCTCGAATCATAATGAAGAAATTATCATTCGTTATACTACTTACAATAGTAGGAACTACGCAGAGCCTAACCGGATACGACTGTGCCGGTTCCTCACTCAACGTGACTACATTCTCGTTGCTGGACGTCTCTGAATGCGAGACGCCGAATCTCCAACCAACAAGCCAAGAACTATACATTCAATTACTACAAGTGTCTGAATACCACCCAATAAATGTAATACAATGTAAAGTGAGGATCGATAGGACCATCTATCACTGCGGAATGTACTCGCACGTTTCAATCGTACACAATGGCCGACGCGAATACATTCATCCGCTCACCCAACGCCTATGCGAACAAGCGCAAGTCACCGGAAGCCTATCTCTGGGCCCCAACAGCCTCATAACGGGACTTAAGAGAAACAGCACGCACCTTCACAGCCTGACCATAAGTGGATCCGTCGGTACAGACGGAGCCTGCAAGGGCTCGCAATATAGCGACCCCTATGGTACCTGGGACGACGTCGTTGTACAGGCCTCGGTAGAAGTCACCTTGAAAGACTACTATGCAGCCGCCTCCATCAAAGCAGACCAGATACATCTGCAATCGGGTACCATCTGCGCTTACACAGCCGAAAATTGTCAAGACGAAGGAGGAGCCGAAAACTTTTGGGAAACTCTACCTTCGGATAGTTGCGGATTCAATGAATACGACGTTTTGTACGAAGGCCTCGCAACAAAACTCACAACTAAAGGACCAGTAAAAGGACCAGTCCTATACACAGTTACGTCCAAGGATGTCACCTTCGCACTTACAAAAACAGAAGAATTTACACTGTGCGGATATACGATCATCCGTACCGAACATCCGAAACTTTTCATATTGGAAACCTCTCCTGGAAGAATCTTCAAAGCTAAGACAAAAACCCCTGTAGAAAATTTAGACATCTTCGCATATATAAATTCTAAATTCATATACGTCGAACGCCATTTAAAAACACAACTTACTGATTTATATATAGACATAACCCGCCAGAAATGTGCGCTCGAGAGACAAATTTTGAAGAACGCTTTATCCTTAGCAAACTTGTCTCCTGATGAAACCGCATATTCCTTCATGAAAGAACCAGGTTATATGGCAGTGATAGCGGGAGAAGTAATACACTTGATTAAATGTACACCGGTGGAAATAAAAGTACGCTCTACGGAAAACTGCTACAAAAGCCTACCAATAACTTACCGCAATCAGTCTTGCTTCCTAACACCAAAAACCCATATCATCACACAAGAAGCAGCAATGGCGGATTGCAACGAGCTACTACCAGCAATGTACCTACTACATGGATCATGGTACAGAATAACACCGAAACTCGTTGAAAGCGTACCACCGCCGACGATTCAGCCATTAACAAAACCACAATGGAAATACATCAGCCCGCAACATTTGGCAACGAGCGGAATCTACTCCAACGAAGATCTAAATAAACTACGTTCGCATATCATGGAACCTGCGGAAAAACCCGCTGTTTTGAACACACTATTACGTGGAGTCAGCGGACAACACATACCAAAGGGACAGATCTCGCTATACAACCTTATGGACGAAGAAGCATTAGACAAAATAGCGACCAGCACGAGTCAACGACTATGGGGAGCGTTCGTGACATTCGGATCAGCAAGCGCCGGAGTCATAGCGATACTCATGATCCTCCGATTGATAAAATATGTAGCAGACACCGTCATCCACGGCTATGCACTACATAGCATCTATGGTTGGAGTATTCATTTAGTAGGAGCACTTTGGGGCTCACTTACACACCTTTTGCTCCACCTCGCTAAGTCACCAACGGAAGAGAAGGTGGAGAGCGAACAAAAACCGCCAGAAGATGCTGACGCGATAGAACCACCTACGACAGGACAGAAAGAAGCCGTAAACACTTTCCCTTCAATTAGTAAGTACTTACAAGAAGAATCAGCCTTCAAAATGCACGTATAACTACGTACATTTTATTATAAGGGGGGAAGTGTTACGTCACCCGACGTACGGACTTATAAAATATATAAAGAGATACTCCTCGTGCCCGCTATATAGGGAGTCTTTTATTATCACGTGTAATTTCCTCGTGCCCGCTATATAGGGAGTCAGCTTATTAAATCATGTATTACTCATAGTATAGTTGATATCATTTATTAACAATATTATAATTTACACATTCGTGCCCGACATGAAGGGAGTAACTTTTACAACACTAACAAATATTATATTTACACTGGGAAACACCTTACGATTAGAACATGCATATATAATAATTAGCTATAAATAATAGATACATAATAATTGATACGTATTTAACGCACACATTTATAATATACGCGAAGTCCTAACAAGCGCCTTTAAGTCACCAAAAGTCCTAACAAGAGACTGAAAGTAAACGTCGACAGGCCTGTCCTCCGCCCACACATGGCCACCACGTGCGCCTTAGGGAAAGCACGCGGCCGCCAGGCACTTACGGCACCTCTCCACAAGTGGTCATCACGCGCGTCTACAGAACGGACTCAGAATTCCGAAGTTACAAGATACATGGCACAGCTAACACACACACGGGCCTAGGCCAACACACACACGCGGAATTCAGCTGACGCCAAGCAAAGTAACGCCAAGACGCTCATCCCTACCACCGCTAGTACGCGCTTCAGCTCAACGCGCACAGGACCATCGCACGCTACCCCACCACCGCCAACAAGGACGAGAGAAGGGAAGACGGCAGCCAATCACCATCCTCTTAGAGCCAAGCCGCCGCCGCTTCGCTACGAGCCGCCGCCGCTAAGATTCAGTATATAAGGAGCTGCAGAGCAGCACACGACGGATTTTTTCGACTACAGATTTTCTACGAATCACCTCGACGGACGTTTCGAACAATAATCGCGGGAGAGTCTTTTACGCTGTATCAATTCTATTCATATTATAATTTAAACTTAGAATAAATTAGAATTAGTAGAAGTCTGTGTTTCATTAGTCGGGACCCCGGTCACTACTCATTCGCGACTCGTATTATCTACGTGTTCCTGAACCGACGTGTGGTCGACAAGCTCTTCATCTCTCTCCGCATTTTCCAACCTTTTATCCTAGAACTATCGGGGCGTACGAATCGCCCGGGTTCACTCTTTCCAAGTCTTAGAACTATCGGGGCGTACGAATCGCCCGGGTTCATACTCCTAAATCATAGAACTATCGGGGCGTACGAATCGCCCGGGTTCATTCTTCATAGAACTATCGGAGCGTACGAAGCGCTCGGGTTCAATCATCCTAAAAGGTCCCGTTGCATCCTATAGAATACGTATGCCGAAAACACGTCGGGGCGGACGCAAACATAGTCTCCGGCGTCTACTCGCGAACTATTATAGCGGTACAAACCATCTGGCTAACTTGGGCATCGACCCGTCGGCCTGTAGACCTAGGATCATCGAGGACACCACACTCTGCCATCCCAGGCCCGATACTCAGCAGGACCTGAGGTCTCCATCTTGCAGAGTTACTGAATATCGGCTCGTACCGATCAACTGCCCGGAGTGTACCTTCGTTGCCGGACAGCTGCCACCGAGCGACCCGCGAACAGCTCGCTATTTAGAATTGTACGGAGAGAAGCATTAAAGGTAAGTGAATCATCCTTATCAAAGACATAATCTATCGTTAAGCCCGTCCCGTGCCACGAACTACGCGTAGTAGGTAACGGCCGAATTGGGCGAATATCCCATTGAAGCAGGAGCTCCTTGAAGGAAAGAGCATAGTTCTTTTTTTTAAGGCCCGTGCCGAGTGGGACGTAACAATGACAATAACGATAATAATGACTTTAAACACTACAATTACAATATCGATAACTATAACAGTATGAATATCAATAACCATAACAATATCTAAAACGATGAAAATAACGAAAATAATGACTTTAATAGCTACAATTAATATATCAATAACAATAACAATAATAATTAAAATAACATTAACATTAACAATAACGATGACAATAACGATAATAATAACTTTAACAACTACAATTACAATATCAATAACAATAAAAATATGAATATCAGTAACTATAACAATAACATTAAAGATGACAATAACGAAAATAATGACTTTAATAGCTACAATTACAATATCAATAACTATAACAGTATGTATATCAATAACCATAGCAATATCTAAAAGGATGGAAATAACGAAAATAATGACTTTAATAGCTACAATTAATATATCAAAAACAATAACAATAATAATTACAATAACATTAACATTAACAATAACGATGACAATAACGAAAATAATAACTTTAACAACTACAATTACAATATCAATAACAATAAAAATATGGATATCAGTAACTATAAAAATAACAATAACGATGACAATAACGATAATTATAACTTTTATAGCTACAATTACAATATCAATAACAAAAACAATATGAATATCAATAACCATGACAATAACAATAACAATGACAATAACGATAAAATTAATATTATCAAGTACAAATACAATACCAAGAACAATAACAATAATAATTACAATAACATTAACATTGACAATAAAGATGCCAATAACGATAATAATAACTTTAAACACTACAATTACAATATCAATAACAATAACAATATGAATATCAATAACCATAAAAATAACAATAACGATGACAATAACGATAAAATTAATATTATCAAGTACAAATACAATACCAAGAACAATAACAATAATAATTACAATAACATTAACATTGACAATAAAGATAACAATAACGATAATAATAACTTTAAACACTACAATTACAATATCGATAACTATAACAGTATGAATATCAATAACCATAACAATATCTAAAACGATGAAAATAACGAAAATAAATACTTTAATAGCTACAATTAATATATCAATAACAATAACAATAATAATTACAATAACATTAACATTAACAATAACGATGACAATAACGATTATAATAACTTTTCAACTAATAATAACTTTAACAACTACAATTACAATATCAATGACAATAACAATATGAATATCAATAACCATAAAAATAACAATAACGATGACAATAACGATAACATTAATTTTATCAACTACAATTACAATATCAATAACAATAAAAATATGGATATCAGTAACTATAAAAATAACAGTAACGATGACAATAACGATAATTATAACTATAACAGCTACAATTACAATATCAATAAAAAAACAATATGAATAACAATAACTATAACAATAACAATAAAGATGACAATAACGAAATTAATGACTTTAATTGCTACAATTACAATATCAATAACTATAACTGTATGAATATCAATAACCATAACAATATCTAAAACGATGAAAATAACGAAAATAATGACTTTAATAGCTACAATTAATATATCAAAAACAATAACAATAATAATTACAATAACATTAACATTAACAATAACGATGACAATAACGAAAATAATAACTTTAACAACTACAATTACAATATCAATAACAATAAAAATATGAATATCAGTAACTATAAAAATAACAATAACGATGACAATAACGATAATTATAACTTTTATAGCTACAATTACAATATCAATAACAAAAAGAATATGAATATCAATAACCATGACAATAACAATAACGATGACAATAACGATAAAATTAATATTATCAAGTACAAATACAATACCAAGAACAATAACAATAATAATTACAATAACATTAACATTGACAATAAAGATGACAGTAACGATAATAATAACTTTAAACACTACAATTACAATATCAATAACAATAACAGTATGAATATCAATAACCATAACAATATCTAAAACGATGAAAATAACGAAAATAATGACTTTAATAGCTACAATTAATATATCAATAACATTAACAATAATATTTACAATAACATTAACTTTAACAATAACGAATACAATAACGATAGTAATAACTTTAACAACTACAATTACAATATCAATAACAATAACAATATGTATATCAATAACCATAACAATATCTAAAACGATGAAAATAACGAAAATAATGACGTTAATAGCTACAATTAATATATCAATAACAATAACAATAATAATTACAATAACATTAACATTAACAATAACGATGACAATAACGATAATAATAACTTTAACAACTACAATTACAATATCAATAACAATAACAATATGAATATCAGTAACTATAAAAAAAACAATAACGATAATTATAACATTTACAGCTACAATTACAATATCAATAACATAAACAATATGAAAATCAATTACCATGACAATAACAATAACGGTGACAATAACGATAATAATAACTTTAACAACTACAATTACAATATCAATAACAATAACAATAATAATTACAATAACATTAACATTATCAATAACGATGACAATAACGAAAATAATAACTTTAACAACTACAATTACAATATCAATAACAATAAAAATATGAATATCAATAACCATAAAAATAACAATTACGATAAAATTAATATTATCAAGTACAAATACAATACCAAGAACAATAACAATAATAATTACAATAACATTAACATTGACAATAAAGATAACAATAACGATAATAATAACTTTAAACACTACAATTACAATATCGATAACTATAACAGTATGAATATCAATAACCATAACAATATCTAAAACGATGAAAATAACGAAAATAAATACTTTAATAGCTACAATTAATATATCAATAACAATAACAATAATAATTACAATAACATTAACATTAACAATAACGATGACAATAACGATAATAATAACTTTAACAACTACAATTACAATATCAATAACAATAAAAATATGAATATCAGTAACTATAAAAATAACAATAACGATTACAATAACGATAATTATAACTTTTATAGCTACAATTACAATATCAATAACAAAAACAATATGAATATCTATAACCATGACAATAACAATAACAATGACAATAACGATAAAATTAATATTATGTTACGTCACCCGACGTACGGACTTATAAAGTATATAAAGAGTTAATCCTCGTGCCCGCTATATAGGGAGTCTTTTATTATCACGTGTAATTTCCTCGTGCCCGCTATATAGGGAGTCTTTTATTAAATCATGTATTACTCATAGTATAGTTGATATCATTTATTAACAATATTATAATTTACACATTCGTGCCCGACATGAAGGGAGTAACTTTTACAACACTAACAAATATTATATTTACACTGGGGAACACCTTACGATTAGAACATGCATATATAATAATTAGCTATAAATAATAGATACATAATAATTGATACGTATTTAACGCACACATTTATAATATACGCGAAGTCCTAACAAGCGCCTTTAAGTCACCAAAAGTCCTAACAAGAGACTGAAAGTAAACGTCGACAGGCCTGTCCTCCGCCCACACATGGCCACCACGTGCGCCTTAGGGAAAGCACGCGGCCGCCAGGCACTTACGGCACCTCTCCACAAGTGGTCATCACGCGCGTCTACAGAACGGACTCAGAATTCCGAAGTTACAAGATACATGGCACAGCTAACACACACACGGGCCTAGGCCAACACACACACGCGGAATTCAGCTGACGCCAAGCAAAGTAACGCCAAGACGCTCATCCCTACCACCGCTAGTACGCGCTTCAGCTCAACGCGCGCAGGACCATCGCACGCTACCCCACCACCGCCAACAAGGACGAGAGAAGGGAAGACGGCAGCCAATCACCATCCTCTTAGAGCCAAGCCGCCGCCGCTTCGCTACGAGCCGCCGCCGCTTCGCCACGAGCCGCCGCCGCTAAGATTCAGTATATAAGGAGCTGCAGAGCAGCACACGACGGATTTTTTCGACTACAGATTTTCTACGAATCACTTCGACGGACGTTTCGAACAATAATCGCGGGAGAGTCTTTTACGCTGTATCAATTCTATTCATATTATAATTTAATCTTAGAATAAATTAGAATTAGTAGAAGTCTGTGTTTCATTAGTCGGAACCCCGGTCACTACTCATTCGCGACTCGTATTATCTACGTGTTCCTGAACCGACGTGTGGTCGACAAGCTCTTCATCTCTCTCCGCATTTTCCAACCTTTTATCCTAGAACTATCGGGGCGTACGAATCGCCCGGGTTCACTCTTTCCAAGTCTTAGAACTATCGGGGCGTACGAATCGCCCGGGTTCATACTCCTAAATCATAGAACTATCGGGGCGTACGAATCGCCCGGGTTCACTCTTCACAGAACTATCGGAGCGTACGAATCGCTCGGGTTCAATCATCCTAAAAGGTCCCATTGCATCCTAGAGAATACCTATGCCGAAAACACGTCGGGGCGGACGTAAACATAGTCTCCGGCGTCTACTCGCGAACTATTATAGCGGTACAAACCATCTGGCTAACTTGGGCATCGACCCGTCGGCCTGCAGACCTAGGATCATCGAGGACACCACACTCTGCCATCCCAGGCCCGATACTCAGCAGGACCTGAGGTCTCCATCTTGCAGAATTACTGAATATCGGCTCGTACCGATCAACTGCCCGGAGTGTACCTTCGTTGCCGGACAGCTACCACCGAGCGACCCGCGAACAGCTCGCTATTTAGAATTGTACGGAGAGAAGCATTAAAGGTAAGTGAATCATCCTTATCAAGGACATAATCTATCGTTAAGCCCGTCCCGTGCCACGAACTACGCGTAGTAGGTAACGGCCGAATTGGGCAAATATCCCATTGAAGCAGGAGCTCCTTGAAGGAAAGAGCATAGTTCTTTTTTTTAAGGCCCGTGCCGAGTGGGACGTAACAATTATCAAGTACAAATACAATACCAAGAACAATAACAATAATAATTACAATAACATTAACATTGACAATAAAGATGCCAATAACGATAATAATAACTTTAAACACTACAATTACAATATCAATAACAATAACAATATGAATATCAATAACCATAAAAATAACAATAACGATGACAATAACGATAAAATTAATATTATCAAGTACAAATACAATACCAAGAACAATAACAATAATAATTACAATAACATTAACATTGACAATAAAGATAACAATAACGATAATAATAACTTTAAACACTACAATTACAATATCGATAACTATAACAGTATGAATATCAATAACCATAACAATATCTAAAACGATGAAAATAACGAAAATAAATACTTTAATAGCTACAATTAATATATCAATAACAATAACAATAATAATTACAATAACATTAACATTAACAATAACGATGACAATAACGATAATAATAACTTTAACAACTACAATTACAATATCAATAACAATAAAAATATGAGTATCAGTAACTATAACAATAACATTAAAGATGACAATAACGAAAATAATGACTTTAATAGCTACAATTACAATATCAATAACTATAACAGTATGTATATCAATAACCATAGCAATATCTAAAAGGATGGAAATAACGAAAATAATGACTTTAATAGCTACAATTAATATATCAATAACAATAACAATAATAATTACAATAACATTAACATTAACAATAACGATGACAATAACGATTATAATAACTTTTCAACTAATAATAACTTTAACAACTACAATTACAATATCAATGACAATAACAATATGAATATCAATAACCATAAAAATAACAATAACGATGACAATAACGATAACATTAATTTTATCAACTACAATTACAATATCAATAACAATAAAAATATGGATATCAGTAACTATAAAAATAACAATAACGATGACAATAACGATAATTATAACTATAACAGCTACAATTACAATATCAATAAAAAAACAATATGAATAACAATAACTATAACAATAACAATAACGATGACAATAACGAAATTAATGACTTTAATTGCTACAATTACAATATCAATAACTATAACTGTATGAATATCAATAACCATAACAATATCTAAAACGATGAAAATAACGAAAATAATGACTTTAATAGCTACAATTAATATATCAAAAACAATAACAATAATAATTACAATAACATTAACATTAACAATAACGATGACAATAACGAAAATAATAACTTTAACAACTACAATTACAATATCAATAACAATAAAAATATGAATATCAGTAACTATAAAAATAACAATAACGATTACAATAACGATAATTATAACTTTTATAGCTACAATTACAATATCAATAACAAAAAGAATATGAATATCAATAACCATGACAATAACAATAACGATGACAATAACGATAAAATTAATATTATCAAGTACAAATACAATACCAAGAACAATAACAATAATAATTACAATAACATTAACATTGACAATAAAGATGACAATAACGATAATAATAACTTTAAACACTACAATTACAATATCAATAACTATAACAGTATGAATATCAATAACCATAACAATATCTAAAACGATGAAAATAACGAAAATAATGACTTTAACACTTTGACTGCCATGTTGGTCATATATGACCGGCCACGATTTGTCCTGTGACGCCACGGTGGTCATTGGTGACCGGAGCGCTTCGACTATTTACAATTGTAAAAAATGAATGAAAATTGACAGTTAGTGCATTTTGAATATGGCCGATATATAGAAAATACTTTAAAATAAAAAGTGCCTCATTGAACAATTAAAAATTTTTATTAGAACATCAGTAAAAGAAAATATTATAACAAGTCTAACAACATCTAACGGTGCACTTTGTTGAAACACTTTAAACACAAATGTGGCGTATCAACGCAATCTGGACAGTAGGTGGTCACCTTTCTGGTCCGATTTTTAGCAATTTTTGATCCTAACAGTTTGACATTTTTTTTATAACACTCTCTGCAAAACTTTCTTTCCAGGTACGCTTGCCCTTCTTTCTTCTGCATTTCGTGCCGCAATCTTCGTCGAGTAGGTGTATTTGACAGTGCTGGTGAATGGCGCTGTTTAAGGTGCATTGCGAGTGCCATTCTAAAGTCTGGTACCTTGATTTTTGTTCTCGTGGCGAGTTTATAGAGTATCAGCGCGTTTGAGACTGATGTATTCAATAATAACTCTAAAGCTAATTTTATGTACCACTTGAGGGTTCTTCTATGTGGTGTAGAATACGCTATCATTTGATCTGATACATCAACACCACATTTTCCTTTGTTGTAGTCTACAACTATTACTGGTTTATCACAAACATAGTTTTTTTTGCGGACCTCTACCATTTCGGCCGAATGTTTTGTCGAAAGCATAAAAATATCACGCTTGTCCTTCCACTTGAGGACCATAATCCCCTTCTTATTTTGCATAGCGATAAGCTCACCTCGTTTCAATTTTTTAAATTTGACGTCGACGGGTATTCCCTTTCTATCTTTTCTTAGGGTTCCTACTAAATGAGTGTTGCAGTCTATTAATTTTTCCGCTAAATTTATACTAGTGTACCAATTATCGGTGTAAATTGTGTGGCCTCTATGTAGAATATTGTGGCATATAT
This sequence comes from Dolichovespula saxonica, assembly GCA_911387935.1. NCBI lineage: Eukaryota > Metazoa > Arthropoda > Insecta > Hymenoptera > Vespidae > Dolichovespula > Dolichovespula saxonica. Next base: position 4,908,855 of record OU427011.1, read on the forward strand.
TCATTACTATACTTGTGGGCGTTACGCATTGTTCATTTAAGTTTTTTCCCGAATATATTTGAAATTGGTATGTATACCCTTGGTCGGAACACATTTTGAAAACTTTGATGCCGTATTTGTGTCGTTTTTGCTTCAAGAATTGCCTGAATTTTATCCGTCCTCGGAAAGGTACCAAAGACTCATCGATGCATATGTTTTCGTCTAGATCATAGTATTTGGAAAAATTTTGATTTAGTATATCAACAAGTTGTCTGATCTTATACAATCTATCATTTATGTTTGCTGTTTGATTATTGCTGAAATGAAGGAATCGTAACAGCAACTCAAAACGATTTCTCGACATGACTGTTCTTGGAAATGATTGGCAATAGGTATTATTGGTACACCAATATGATTCGTATTTCGGTAACTTCACCAGGCCCATCCATATAAGTAGTCCGAAAAATCGTTTTATTTCATCTTTGTCGGTTGGTGTCCATTTATCTAGACGAGTCGATCTTCTATTTTGCATATATTGTTCAGCGTACCTATTGGTCTCATCAACAATTATTTGTAGAATTTCTTCCGTAAGAAAAGCAAAGTAAAAACTGTGTGGCTGATTATCCTCGATCTGTACAGCATTTCGGGTTTTTTCAAATGGAATTACACTTGCCGCTGTTTGTGTTATATTATTTGACCATTCGTTATCATCTATATTATGTTCATCTTCATTTTCTAAATCCAATTCATCCTCGGTATCCGATTCGATTCGGCGTCGCCTTATCGTGGGCGATATGTGAATTATTTCGTCTTCCGATACTTCATTTTGGGACGAGTCTTCCGATGAAGACTCCTCGGATACACTCGAAAAATATTCAGTGTTTGCATCCATAATTATGAGGGGTAATCTACGAACACTATTATAAACAAACCTTAGACAACAAATCGTAAATGCTGCTTTATAATCATATAACTGACGTTAGAAGTGTGCACATACCTTACTATTATATATAAAATGAGCAAATACTGTTTATCTTCTGCACGTTTCACCAATATATTTTTTCTATATTTTTTTGCTACACGTTTCGCCAATTGTGGACGTTTCGTTTACGACGAAATAAGAAATACGAAAGCTTGTTGAAATAAACGAAGGCCTGTTTTAATTTGTCTTTAGCAACTGTCACCATGGCGCCACGGTGGTCACCCGTGACCAACAGTCAGATAAACGCTTCATTGGGTAAAAATGTTGTCTTATATCATCAATTTATTTATATTTTGCCATTATATGTTTTAAATAATAAAAGAACTCCCATGGCGTCCTGAGCAAAACATGTGATTTCGGCGTGGCAGTCAAAGGGTTAATAGCTACAATTAATATATCAATAACATTAACAATAATATTTACAATAACATTAACTTTAACAATAACGAATACAATAACGATAGTAATAACTTTAACAACTACAATTACAATATCAATAACAATAACAATATGTATATCAATAACCATAACAATATCTAAAACGATGAAAATAACGAAAATAATGACGTTAATAGCTACATTTAATATATCAATAACAATAACAATAATAATTACAATAACATTAACATTAACAATAACGATGACAATAACGATAATAATAACTTTAACAACTACAATTACAATATCAATAACAATAACAATATGAATATCAGTAACTATAAAAAAAACAATAACGATAATTATAACATTTACAGCTACAATTACAATATCAATAACATAAACAATATGAAAATCAATTACCATGACAATAACAATAACGGTGACAATAACGATAATAATAACTTTAACAACTACAATTACAATATCAATAACAATAACAATAATAATTACAATAACATTAACATTATCAATAACGATGACAATAACGAAAATAATAACTTTAACAACTACAATTACAATATAAATAACAATAAAAATATGAATATCAATAACCATAAAAATAACAATAACGATGACAATTACGATAAAATTAATATTATCAAGTACAAATACATACCAAGAACAATAACAATAATAATTACAATAACATTAACATTGACAATAAAGATGACAATAACGATAATAATAACTTTAAACACTACAATTACAATATCAATAACTATAACAGTATGAATATCAATAACCATAACAATAACAATAAAGATGACAATAACGAAAATAATGGCGTTAATAGCTACAAATACAATATCAATAACAATAACAATATGAATATCAAAAACCATAACAATATCTAAAACGATGAAAATAACGAAAACAATGACTTTAATAGCTACAATTAATATATCAAAAACAATAACAATAATAATTACAATAACATTAACATTAACAATAACGATGACAATAACGAAAATAATAACATTAACAACTACAATTACAATATCAATAACAAAAACAATATGAATATCAATAACCATGACAATAACAATAACGATGACAATAACGATAAAATTAATATTATCAAGTACAAATACAATACCAAGAACAATAACAATAATAATTACAATAACATTAACATTGACAATAAAGATGACAATAACGATAATAATAACTTTAAACACTACAATTACAATATCAATAACTATAACAGTATGAATATCAATAACCATAACAATATCTAAAACGATGAAAATAACGAAAATAATGACTTTAATAGCTACAATTAATAAATCAATAACAATAACAATAATAATTACAATAACATTAACATTAACAATAACGATGACAATAACGATAATAATAACTTTAACAACTACAATTACAATATCAATAACAATAACAATATGAATATCAATAACCATAAAAATAACAATAACGATGACAATAACGATAAAATTAATATTATCAAGTACAAATACAATACCAAGAACAATAACAATAATAATTACAATAACATTAACATTGACAATAAAGATGACAATAACGATAATAATAACTTTAAACACTACAATTACAATATCAATAACAATAACAGTATGAATATCAATAACCATAACAATATCTAAAACGATGAAAATAACGAAAATAATGACTTTAATAGCTACAATTAATATATCAATAACAATAACAATAATAATTACAATAACATTAACATTAACAATAACGATGACAATAACGATAATTATAACTATAACAGCTACAATTACAATATCAATAAAAAAACAATATGAATAACAATAACTATAACAATAACAATAATGATGACAATAACGAAATTAATGACTTTAATTGCTACAATTACAATATCAATAACTATAACTGTATGAATATCAATAACCATAACAATAACTAAAACGATGAAAATAACGAAAATAATGACTTTAATAGCTACAATTAATATATCAAAAACAATAACAATAATAATTACAATAACATTAACATTAACAATAACGATGACAATAACGAAAATAATAACTTTAACAACTACAATTACAATATTAATAACAATAAAAATATGAATATCAGTAACTATAAAAATAACAATAACGATTACAATAACGATAATTATAACTTTTATAGCTACAATTACAATATCAATAACAAAAAGAATATGAATATCAATAACCATGACAATAACAATAACGATGACAATAACGATAAAATTAATATTATCAAGTACAAATACAATACCAAGAACAATAACAATAATAATTACAATAACATTAACATTGACAATAAAGATGCCAATAACGATAATAATAACTTTAAACACTACAATTACAATATCAATAACAATAACAATATGAATATCAATAACCATAAAAATAACAATAACGATGACAATAACGATAAAATTAATATTATCAAGTACAAATACAATACCAAGAACAATAACAATAATAATTACAATAACATTAACATTGACAATAAAGATAACAATAACGATAATAATAACTTTAAACACTACAATTACAATATCGATAACTATAACAGTATGAATATCAATAACCATAACAATATCTAAAACGATGAAAATAACGAAAATAAATACTTTAATAGCTACAATTAATATATCAATAACAATAACAATAATAATTACAATAACATTAACATTAACAATAACGATGACAATAACGATAATAATAACTTTAACAACTACAATTACAATATCAATAACAATAAAAATATGAGTATCAGTAACTATAACAATAACATTAAAGATGACAATAACGAAAATAATGACTTTAATAGCTACAATTACAATATCAATAACTATAACAGTATGTATATCAATAACCATAGCAATATCTAAAAGGATGGAAATAACGAAAATAATGACTTTAATAGCTACAATTAATATATCAATAACAATAACAATAATAATTACAATAACATTAACATTAACAATAACGATGACAATAACGATTATAATAACTTTTCAACTAATAATAACTTTGACAACTACAATTACAATATCAATGACAATAACAATTAGGTTATCAATAACCATAACAATAACAATAACGATGACAATAACGATAACATTAATTTTATCAACTACAATTACAATATCAATAACAATAAAAATATGAATATCAGTAACTATAACAATAACAGTAAAGATGACAATAACGATAATTATAACTATAACAGCTACAATTACAATATCAATAAAAAAACAATATGAATAACAATAACTATAACAATAACAATAATGATGACAATAACGAAATTAATGACTTTAATTGCTACAATTACAATATCAATAACTATAACTGTATGAATATCAATAACCATAACAATATCTAAAACGATGAAAATAACGAAAATAATGACTTTAATAGCTACAATTAATATATCAAAAACAATAACAATAATAATTACAATAACATTAACATTAACAATAACGATGACAATAACGAAAATAATAACTTTAACAACTACAATTACAATATCAATAACAATAAAAATATGAATATCAGTAACTATAAAAATAACAATAACGATTACAATAACGATAATTATAACTTTTATAGCTACAATTACAATATCAATAACAAAAAGAATATGAATATCAATAACCATGACAATAACAATAACGATGACAATAACGATAAAATTAATATTATCAAGTACAAATACAATACCAAGAACAATAACAATAATAATTACAATAACATTAACATTGACAATAAAGATGACAATAACGATAATAATAACTTTAAACACTACATTTACAATATCAATAACTATAACAGTATGAATATCAATAACCATAACAATATCTAAAACGATGAAAATAACGAAAATAATGACTTTAATAGCTACAATTAATATATCAATAACATTAACAATAATATTTACAATAACATTAACTTTAACAATAACGAATACAATAACGATAGTAATAACTTTAACAACTACAATTACAATATCAATAACAATAACAATATGTATATCAATAACCATAACAATATCTAAAACGATGAAAATAACGAAAACAATGACTTTAATAGCTACAATTAATATATCAAAAACAATAACAATAATAATTACAATAACATTAACATTAACAATAACGATGACAATAACGAAAATAATAACTTTAACAACTACAATTACAATATCAATAACAATAAAAATATGAATATCAGTAACTATAAAAATAACAATAACGATTACAATAACGATAATTATAACTTTTATAGCTACAATTACAATATCAATAACAAAAAGAATATGAATATCAATAACCATGACAATAACAATAACGATGACAATAACGATAAAATTAATATTATCAAGTACAAATACAATACCAAGAACAATAACAATAATAATTACAATAACATTAACATTGACAATAAAGATGACAATAACGATAATAATAACTTTAAACACTACAATTACAATATCAATAACTATAACAGTATGAATATCAATAACCATATCAATATCTAAAACGATGAAAATAACAAAAATAATGACTTTAATAGCTACAATTAATATATCAATAACAATAACAATAATAATTACAATAACATTAACATTAACAATAACGATGACAATAACGATAATAATAACTTTAACAACTACAATTACAATATCAATAACAATAAAAATATGAATATCAGTAACTATAACAATAACATTAAAGATGACAATAACGAAAATAATGACTTTAATAGATACAATTACAATATCAATAATTATAACAGTATGTATATCAATAACCATAGCAATATCTAAATGGATGGAAATAACGAAAATAATGACTTTAATAGCTACAATTAATATATCATTAACAATAACAATAATAATTACAATAACATTAACATTAACAATAACGATGACAATAACGATAATAATAACTTTAACAACTACAATTACAATATCAATAACAATAACAATATGAATATCAATAACCATAAAAATAACAATAACGTTGACAATAACGATAAAATTAATATTATCAAGTACAAATACAATACCAAGAACAATAACAATAATAATTACAATAACATTAACATTGACAATAAAGATGACAATAACGATAATAATAACTTTAAACACTACAATTACAATATCGATAACTATAACAGTATGAATATCAATAACCTGTTACGTCACTCGACGTACGGACTTATAAAATATATAAAGAGATATTCCTCGTGCCCGCTATATAGGGAGTCAGCTTATTAAATCATGTATTACTCATAGCATAGTTGATATCATTTATTAACAATATTATAATTTACACATTCGTGCCCGACATGAAGGGAGTAACTTTTACAACACTAACAAATATTATATTTACACTAGGGAACACCTTACGATTAGAACATGCATATATAATAATTAGCTATAAATAATAGATACATAATAATTGATACGTATTTAACACACACATTTATAATATACGCGAAGTCCTAACAAGCGCCTTTAAGTCACCAAAAGTCCTAACAAGAGACTGAAAGTAAACGCCGACTAGCCGGTCCTTCATCCACACATGGCCTTCACGTGGTCCTTAGGGAAACTACGCGGTCATTCGGATACTTCCTACATGAAACCTTTCGAACCGGAGGAGAGAGTGAAAGCCGTCACCATCAAGTAGCCTGTACTCTGCCCACACATGGTCACCACGTGGTCTGTTGCGTCCCACTCGGCACGGGCCTTAAAAAAAAGAACTATGCTCTTTCCTTCAAGGAGCTCCTGCTTCAATGGGATATTTGCCCAATTCGGCCGTTACCTACTACGCGTAGTTCTTGGCACGGGACGGGCTTAACGATAGATTATGTCTTTGATAAGGATGATTCACTTACCTTTAATGCTTCTCTCCGTACAATTCTAAATAGCGAGCTGTTCGCGGGTCGCTTGGTGGTAGCTGTCCGGCAACGAAGGTACACTCCGGGCAGTTGATCGGTACGAGCCGATATTCAGTAATTCTGCAAGATGGAGACCTCAGGTCCTGCTGAGTATCGGGCCTGGGATGGCAGAGTGTGGTGTCCTCGATGATCCTAGGTCTGCAGGCCGACGGGTCGATGCCCAAGTTAGCCAGATGGTTTGTACCGCTATAATAGTTCGCGAGTAGACGCCGGAGACTATGTTTACGTCCGCCCCGACGTGTTTTCGGCATAAGTATTCTCTAGGATGCAATGGGACCTTTTAGGATGATTGAACCCGAGCGATTCGTACGCTCCGATAGTTCTGTGAAGAATGAACCCGGGCGATTCGTACGCCCCGATAGTTCTAAGACTTGGAAAGAGTGAACCCGGGCGATTCGTACGCCCCGATAGTTCTAGGATAAAAGGTTGGAAAATGCGGAGAGAGATGAAGAGCTTGTCGACCACACGTCGGTTCAGGAACACGTAGATAATACGAGTCGCGAATGAGTAGTGACCGGGGTCCCGACTAATGAAACACAGACTTCTACTAATTCTAATTTATTCTAAGTTTAAATTATAATATGAATAGAATTGATACAGCGTAAAAGACTCTCCCGCGATTATTGTTCGAAACGTCCGTCGAAGTGATTCGTAGAAAATCTGTAGTCGAAAAAATCCGTCGTGTGCTGCTCTGCAGCTCCTTATATACTGAATCTTAGCGACGGCGGCTCGTGGCGAAGCGGCGGCGGCTCGTAGCGAAGCGGCGGCGGCTTGGCTCTAAGAGGATGGTGATTGGCTGCCGTCTTCCCTTCTCTCGTCCTTGTTGGCGGTGGTGAGGTAGCGTGCGATGGTCCTGTGCGCGTTGAGCTGAAGCGCGTACTAGCGGTGGTAGGGATGAGCGTCTTGGCGTTACTTTGCTTGGCGTCAGCTGAATTCCGCGTGTGTGTGTTGGCCTAGGCCCGTGTGTGTGTGTTACGTCACCCGACGTACGGACTTATAAAATATATAAAGAGATACTCCTCGTGCCCGCTATATAGGGAGTCTTTTATTATCACGTGTAATTTCCTCGTGCCCGCTATATAGGGAGTCAGCTTATTAAATCATGTATTACTCATAGTATAGTTGATATCATTTATTAACAATATTATAATTTACACATTCGTGCCCGACATGAAGGGAGTAACTTTTACAACACTAACAAATATTATATTTACACTGGGGAACACCTTACGATTAGAACATGCATATATAATAAATAGCTATAAATAATAGATACATAATAATTGATACGTATTTAACGCACACATTTATAATATACGCGAAGTCCTAACAAGCGCCTTTAAGTCACCAAAAGTCCTAACAAGAGACTGAAAGTAAACGTCGACAGGCCTGTCCTCCGCCCACACATGGCCACCACGTGCGCCTTAGGGAAAGCACGCGGCCGCCAGGCACTTACGGCACCTCTCCACAAGTGGTCATCACGCGCGTCTACAGAACGGACTCAGAATTCCGAAGTTACAAGATACATGGCACAGCTAACACACACACGGGCCTAGGCCAACACACACACGCGGAATTCAGCTGACGCCAAGCAAAGTAACGCCAAGACGCTCATCCCTACCACCGCTAGTACGCGCTTCAGCTCAACGCGCACAGGACCATCGCACGCTACCCCACCACCGCCAACAAGGACGAGAGAAGGGAAGACGGCAGCCAATCACCATCCTCTTAGAGCCAAGCCGCCGCCGCTTCGCTACGAGCCGCCGCCGCTTCGCCACGAGCCGCCGCCGCTAAGATTCAGTATATAAGGAGCTGCAGAGCAGCACACGACGGATTTTTTCGACTACAGATTTTCTACGAATCACCTCGACGGACGTTTCGAACAATAATCGCGGGAGAGTCTTTTACGCTGTATCAATTCTATTCATATTATAATTTAAACTTAGAATAAATTAGAATTAGTAGAAGTCTGTGTTTCATTAGTCGGGACCCCGGTCACTACTCATTCGCGACTCGTATTATCTACGTGTTCCTGAACCGACGTGTGGTCGACAAGCTCTTCATCTCTCTCCGCATTTTCCAACCTTTTATCTTAGAACTATCGGGGCGTACGAATCGCCCGGGTTCATACTCCTAAATCATAGAACTATCGGGGCGTACGAATCGCCCGGGTTCATTCTTCATAGAACTATCGGAGCGTACGAAGCGCTCGGGTTCAATCATCCTAAAAGGTCCCGTTGCATCCTATAGAATACGTATGCCGAAAACACGTCGGGGCGGACGCAAACATAGTCTCCGGCGTCTACTCGCGAACTATTATAGCGGTACAAACCATCTGGCTAACTTGGGCATCGACCCGTCGGCCTGTAGACCTAGGATCATCGAGGACACCACACTCTGCCATCCCAGGCCCGATACTCAGCAGGACCTGAGGTCTCCATCTTGCAGAGTTACTGAATATCGGCTCGTACCGATCAACTGCCCGGAGTGTACCTTCGTTGCCGGACAGCTGCCACCGAGCGACCCGCTAACAGCTCGCTATTTAGAATTGTACGGAGAGAAGCATTAAAGGTAAGTGAATCATCCTTATCAAAGACATAATCTATCGTTAAGCCCGTCCCGTGCCACGAACTACGCGTAGTAGGTAACGGCCGAATTGGGCAAATATCCCATTGAAGCAGGAGCTCCTTGAAGGAAAGAGCATAGTTCTTTTTTTTAAGGCCCGTGCCGAGTGGGACGTAACATAAAATTGGTGACAGCGGTGGGATAGAAACGATACATTATGTCTACTGAAAGGAGCGAACGTATTGAAACACGCAGCATGGCTGCGCGTCAACCTGATGAAGTTATGATCGATGAAGTACGACTACGAATGACTAAATTAGACGCGGCCGAACGGGCCCTCCTTGAACGCGAACGCGTCATTCGAGAACGCGAACAAGAACTTCGCGATCACGCGCAGCGTCTTAACGCTGCAAAATCAGAAGAGGCAGACCCTCTCACGTTCTTGATGAGGGAGATTTTGGCGCTCAGGACGGAGAGCCAACATCACCTTCCTAATCATCAAATTAATGAGGCTTTCGCGTCTATACCACGATACGATGGGAAAAATATGCCTCTATCCTCATTTATTAGAACTTGTAAACGCGCGCGACAAATGATTCCCGCGTACCCGGAAGATTTGTTTACTCAAGCCGCGATACGGAAGCTCCAAGATTCGGCACACATTGCGATAGATAGACATAATCCGAAAACGATGTTCGAGTTGTATAGTCGACTCCGACAGACATTGGGCACATACCATTCTTTAGATTATTACCGGACAGAATTAAGAAACGTACTCATGTCGGAGAACGAACAGATTATCGATTACATTGGCCGTGTACAGGATTTATACGAGGGTCTTCTCGATGAAGAAAGGTTTTGGGGAGAAATCACGGATAGCAAGAAACGAGAAATAGATGAATTGGCATTAAAAAGCTTTTGTTCTGGGTTACCGATGGATTACCATCCCTACTTAAACGCGTTACGTTGCCGAGACTTAGGCGATGCATACGACAAAGCAATCCAATTACACTCGTCAATACAACACGAATGGGATAGAAGAGGATTAGTAAGGCCGCGACCACAATATAAGGCAAAAACATACCAAGAAAAACCTATGGATTATTATTACTTTGAATCTAAAAGAAACAATAGACCAAATATCCGACCTACTAGAACTCCTCCAGACCCAGATTCGTGTTCGTATTGTAAGAGAATTGGTCATACACAAACCCAATGTTACAAGAAATCGCGTGACCAGTGTTACGTCACCCGACGTATGGACATATAAAATACATAAAGAAATCCTCGTGCCCGCTATATAGGGAGTCTTTTATTATTAGCACATGTAAGTCCTCGTGCCCGCTATATAGGGAGTCTTTTATTATAGTACAAATAATACGTAATTTAATAAAAACTCAATATAACTAACCATTTACTAACAATATTATATTTCACACGTTCGTGCCCGACATGAAGGGAATCATCTTTACAATACTAACCACTATTATAATACACACCTATAACATAAGTTTCAAGGGAGATACCTTACGCTTAGATATTGTAAACAATACATATACATATATTTGTAATTCTACAATGATGCGTCATACGCGGAAAAACACAAAGCGTCGCGCCAGACAAACAACAATGCGTCTTACGTAAAGGAAGCTCGTATACAAGTCATGATGTCACGCCGCAAAGGGAAGGCCGTAAACGACCGAGTACACATGGCCGCAAATGGAGAGTACGTGCTAAATAGTCGCCGAACGGTTACCAAGTACACCCAAGGGAAAACAACGCGGTCGCCGGGCACACACACACGCCGTACTACTCCACAAGGGGTCACCACGTGCGCCTTAGGGAGAGACACGGACCACCACGCAATGCCATAGACTCGCACACGGACCTGGACCCACACACAAGCGGTAATCCGATGGCTACGAGCCGACAACACCGAGACGCATCCTCACTACTACCAGTAAGCGCCTCGCACCAAAGCACACAAAGCCGTTGCACGCATCACTATAGACCATCCAGGAAGGACGAAAGAAAGAAAGACGGCAGCCAGTCACCATCTTCCAAGAACCGAGCCGCCGCCAAAGCAACAAACCGCCGCCGCCAAAGCCACAAACCGCCGCCAAAGCCACAAGCCGCCGCCGCTGGGACTTGTATATAAGGAGCTGCAGAGCAGCACACGGTGGTCATTTCGACGGTCATTCCCGACAACAGATTCCTACGGGATTCCGGCATCAGATTTTCTACGATTTACTTCGACGGACGCTAGTTCCAACCAATAATCGCGAGAGAGTCTTTTTTACACTGTATCAATTCTATTCGTAGTATAATTTTAAATTTAGAATAAATAATTATTAGTAGTAGACGTCTGAGTTTCATTAGTCGGGACCCCGGTCACTACTCGTTCGCGACTCGTATTAGCTACGTGTTCCTGAACCGACGTGTGGTCGACAAGCTCTTCATATCTCTCTCCGCATTTTCCAACCTTTTATCATAGAACTATCGGGGCGTACGAATCGCCCGGGTTCACTCTTTCCAAGTCTTAGAACTATCGGGGCGTACGAATCGCCCGGGTTCATATTCCTAAATCATAGAACCATCGGGGCGTACGAATCGCCCGGGTTCATTCTTCATAGAACTAACGGAGCGTACGAATCGCTCGGGTTCAATCATCCTAGAAGGTCCCGTTGTATCCTAGAGAATACGTATGCCGAAAACACGTCGGGGCGGACACAAGCATCGTCTCCGGCGACTACTCGCGAACTATTATAACGGTACAAACCATCTGGCTAACTTGGGCATCGACCCGTCGGCCTGCAGACTTAGGATCATCGAGGACACCACACTCTGCCATCCCAGGCCCGATACTCAGCAGGACCTGAGGTCTCCATCTTGCAGAATTATTGAATATCGGCTCGTACCGATCGACTGCCCGGAGTGTACCTTCGTTGCCGGACAGCTACCACTAAGCGACCCTCGAACAGCTCGCTATCTAGAATTATATGGAAAGAAGCATTAAGGGTAAGTAAATCATCCTCTCGTCAAAAGACATAATTTATCGTTAAGCCCGTCCCGAGCCACGAACTACACGTAGTAGGTAACGGCCGAATTGGGCAAATATCCCATTGAAGCAGGAGCTCCTTGAAGGAAAGAACATAGTTCTTTTTTTTAAGGCCCGTGCCGAGTGGGACGTAACAACAAAATTGGTGCATCGGCCGGGAAACTAACGATACATTATGTCAATTGAGAGGAGCGATCGCATTGAAACGCGCAGCATGACCACGCGTCAAACAGACGAAATAAGCCCCGACGAAAGGCGGCGTATAGCCAATACAATGGCTCAGTTAGATTCGCGGGAACGCGACCTTTTCGAACGCGAACAAAGACTACGCGAACGCGAAGAAACTCTCCGTACCACATCCGAGGAAGCAAAATTGGGAGAAACAGATACTCTCGCGTTCCTAATGAGAGAAATCGTCGCGCTACGAACGGAAAATCAGCTTCACTTGCCTAATCATCAGGTTAGCGAAGCTCTAGCATCTATTCCACGGTACGACGGAAAAAATATGCCTTTATCTTCTTACATTAGAGCTTGCAAACGCGCACGTCAAATGATCCCCACCTATCCGGAGGAACTGTTTACTCTAGCCGCGATAAGGAAACTACAGGATTCCGCTTATGTCGCGATCGAGAGACACCATCCTAGAACAATGCTTGAATTAGGCAGCAGACTCAGGCAAACTTTGGGGACATACTACTCGTTAGATTTTTATAGGACTGAACTAAGGAACGTGCTTATGTCCGAAAATGAACCGATAATAGATTACATCGGTCGCGTACAAGACTTACACGAAAGTCTCCTTGACGAAGAAAGATTCTGGGGAGGGCTTACGGAAAGTAAAAAACAGGAAATAGACGAATTAGCTCTAAAAAGTTTTTGTTCGGGTCTACCATTAGATTATCACCCGTATCTAAACGACTTACGGTGCGGAGACCTAAGCGACGCATACGATAAGGCGATTCAGCTACATTCGTCTATACAACATGAATGGGACAGACGAGGTCTGGCGAGGCCGCGGCCACAATACAAGACTAAGGCCTATCAAGAAAGACCAATGGATTATTATTATTATGAATCAAAAAGAAATAGTAAACCCAATACCCGGCCTACTAGACCTCCTCCGGACCCAGATGCATGTTCTTATTGCAAGAGGATCGGTCACACTCAAGCACAATGTTATAGGAAATCGCGTGACCTGCAACGCCGGTCACAGACACAAGTTCAAGAACCTTACACTCCACCTCCTGAGAACTCCCGTCAATCCTCTCCATCCTCTCACTACTCCCCTCCCTCGTCACGAGACCAAAGGTATATAAAGAAATGCTCGTATTGTAAGCACATCGGACATACGATAGAGGAATGCCGAAAGAAAAAGTGGAGGGAAACCCAGTCGGGAAACGAATTGACGTCTCTGGGGAAGGGCGCACCCGCAGAGACCGCGTCAGCGCGCCCAGTACGAACAATAAAGGAAGAGAAGCCACTCGCGTCTACTTCTTCCAATTAAAGGAAGAATGCACCTCTCCGTCTATCGTCCTTTCTTCCGACGATTTAGCCAAGGAAACAGAATTTTTAATCGACACGGGTTCGGAACTAAACATATTAAAAATAACAATGGCAAATGGAGACATACTATGTGACGAAAACGACAAGGTCAGACTGATCGGTATCACCGACAAAACTGTTACCACATACGGTTCGGTGACCGTACACATTCACGGATACCCGGTTAAATTCCAACTGGTACCAAATTCCTTTCCTATCCCCTACGACGGTATTTTGGGCTCCGACTTCCTTCATAAAACAGCCAAAATCGATTATGAGAGAGAATCTATAAAGTGGCACGGAATAGTTATGCCCTTTGTTCAAACAAAGGAGATAACTATTCCGGGGCGAACGAGCAATGTCTGTAAAATAAAAATAAAGAATAACGAATTCGAGCAGGAAACCGAGACCCAACATACCGTCCTCCCTACTCACATTACCCATTCCAAATCCTGCAAATACACAAAAAAGACAGACGAACGTTACGTACTAGCCCTACAGAACATTAACTTGGACGAACTGAATGATGAAGAGAAATCCGTAGCAAAAGATATGATCAGAGAATCCATAGATTTATTTCACCTGCCGGGCGACAGACTGACGTACTCCGACACCGTAACACACAAAATAGAGACAGTGGACTCTATTCCGGTAAATGTCCGACAGTACCGCTTCCCGCCCATCCATAAGGAGGAGATAAACAAACAGATAGGAGAACTTCTAGAAAACAATGTAATCAAATCATCTACGTCTCCGTATAATTCTCCACTATGGATAGTTCCGAAGAAACCGGACGCCAAAGGGAATAAAAAATGGAGATTAGTCATCGACTACCGGATATTAAACGAAAAAACTATTAAAGACAGTTATCCACTGCCGAACATAACAGAAATATTAGATCAATTAGGAAGCGCGAAATATTTTAGTACGTTCGATCTCGCATCAGGTTTCCATCAGATCGGCATGGACAAAGAAGACGCGCCGAAAACGGCTTTCTCCACGCCATTCGGGCATTACGAATTTAAACGTATGCCCTTTGGTCTCAAAAACGCTCCTTCCACCTTCCAACGCTTGATGAACAATGTCCTGACCGGATTGCAAGGTAACGGACTATTCGTTTACCTAGATGACATAGTCATATACTCCAGCTCGCTACAAGAGCACCTTTTGAAATACCGAAATTTATGTGCGCGTCTCCGTGACGCCAATCTAAAATTACAACCCGAGAAATGCAATCTTCTCAGGAAGGAAGTTGTATATCTCGGGCATATCATTAGTGCGGATGGAGTGAAACCAGACCCAGGAAAAATAGAAGCGGTCAAGAACTTCCCGACGCCAAAAAATGCAAAGAACATAAAACAATTCCTGGGACTGGCAGGTTATTATCGACGCTTCATACCAAACTTCTCAGGTACAAGTAAACCGCTGACAAACCTCTTAAAGAAAGACGTACCATTTAAATGGGAAGACGCTCAAAACAAGGCATTCAAAACTTTAACAAGCCTTTTGTGTGAGCAACCGCTTTTGCAATTCCCTGATTTTACAAAGCCTTTCCTAGTAACTACCGACGCATCAAATTTCGCGATCGGGGGAATTCTCAGTCAGGGAGAAATCGGTAAAGATCTGCCCATAGCCTACACGTCTAGGATCTTAAATCAAGCGGAACAAAATTATTCAACAATAGAAAAAGAGCTGCTTGCCATTATATACGCTGTTAATTACTTCCGACCTTATCTATACGGTCGTAAATTCAGTTTAATCACTGACCACCGTCCGCTAGTGTGGTTAAATTCTGTAAAAGACCCGACGTCTCGGCTTATTAGATGGCGACTCAAACTCGCCGAGTATGAATACGATATTGTCTACAAAGCCGGAAAACGAAACGTCAATGCCGACGCGCTATCGCGTAACCCTATAGAGTTGAGTAAACAGATCCTTCCGATAGCAGGGACCAGCTCGAGTGACGACGAAATATTCTCGTCGCTCACTAAGAGACGTCGCATGCAAGAAATATCAAAACCCGAGACCGCACGTGAAACGGAAATACCTAGCATAAACATAAACATAAACGATACAGACGAAACGAACGACGACGAACTGGATCTATCACGCTACGAAAGTAATATTATAGAAATAAAAGACAGAATAACAATGCACAAAGGACACATAGCATTTTTTGTGACAAAGACCGGAACTCCTATTGACAAAGGAGCTAAAGAACTTGCCGACAATAAAAGACTACCAAACATTACCGACGTAACGCTTGGTAGAGTAAAGATTACAAAACGGGACAATAGATACCTCATCGCGTTACCCGTCCAGGAGAGAACATCCGTCTCTATTCAACTAGAAATTCTAGATGAAGTATTACATTCTCTTTTGGACGCGGCAATTGAATTGAATTTAGAGACAATAGCTATTTCAAGGGACAATATAGCAGACGTACCATGGATAAACATTAAACGCAAGATAAGTTCGATCTTCGCGGGTCACAAAACAAAAATTATTATATTAAAACATGAAATCGTAATACCCAGGGAGATCGAACGCGTCCAAATTATCCATGACAATCATGCTACTCCAATGGGAGGTCACAAAGGAGTCACTAAGACATATTGGCGTATAAAACAACGATACTACTGGCCTAACCTTAAAACAGATATACAAAACTTCGTCCAAAACTGCCGCAGCTGTCAAACCAAGAAACTTGTTCGACAAAAAACCAGACAACCGATGACCCTTACCGACACACCAGGAAGGGCCTTCGACAAAATTTCGATGGATATAGTAGGACCGATGCCTACTAGTAAACTAGGCAATAATTACATTTTAACAATACAAGATCTCCTTACCAAATATTCTATAGCGGTACCACTACAACAAGCTTCTTCGGTCGAAATAGCTGACGCATTTATAAAAAATTTAATATGTAAATTCGGCAGCCCGAAAGGGATACTAACTGATCAAGGTACTGCTTTCTTATCAGAATTGATGAAAGCAGTGGCCAAGAAATTTAGAATAGAAACATACCAAACCACCGCTTATCGACCGCAATCCAACGGATCAATAGAACGCTCACACCACGTGTTAGCAGAATTTTTGAAACACTTCATAAAGGATAATTCTGAATGGGACGATTGGGTCGATATAGCGATGTTTTCCTATAATACAAGTATACATGAAGGTACACAATACACTCCACACGAATTAATCTTTGGCCAGTTAGCGAAAACTCCGAACGATAGCACACTTAATGACTTAAAGGACGAAACTTACGCATCGTACTTGGCTGAATTGACGGAACAGTTACAGAAATCGCAGGAGGCCGCCAAAGAGAACCTCGAACGCGCGAAAATAAAATCTAAAAATTATTACGATAAAAAACAGAGGGTGGTGAACTTCTCAATGGGCGACTCCGTATACCTCCTAAAGGGAAAAATCAAAGGCAAGTTAGACAGCCAGTACGAAGGACCGTATAAGATCATACAAATTTTAAATAATAACAATGTAAAAATAGAAACGCCAAAAGGCCTCTCTGTCGTTCATACGGACAGATTAAAATTAAATAAAGTTAGAAAATAAGTCAAAACCTTCGTCCAGGACTCTATAAAACCGACTAACGGTTGACACGGCACAGCATGAAGCCACAGTAGATCTAAGAGTCTAGGACGACGGTCGTTAAGGTGTCTCCTCTTTATTTTATTATTATAACATAAGTCACCGCAGTCCGAGCAAAGCGTCATATTTTCTGTAAAGAAAACAAGCATCAAAACCAAAGAAGAATCTTCAAACCAACAAGCCAAGAACTATACGTGTCTGAATACCATCCAATAAATGCCATCCAGTGTAAAGAAAGGACCGATAGGACCATCTATCACTGCGAAGTGTACTCGCACGTCTCAATAGTGCACAATGGCCAACACGAATACATTCATCCGCTCACCCAACGCCTATGCGAACAAGGAATAGTCTCCAGAAGCCTATCTTTGGGTCCCAACAGCCTCATAATGAGACGAAAAAGGAACAGCACGCACCTACACAGCTTGACCATAAGTGGGTTCGTCAGTACAGGCGGAGCCTGCAAGGGCTCGCAATATAGCAATCTATACGGTACCTGGAACGACGTAGTAACACAGGCCAACGACTTTTGGGGAGCGTTTGTGACATTCGGATCAGCAAGCGCCGGAGTCATAAAAACGATACTCATGATCCTCCGATCAATAAAATATGTAACAGACACCGTCATCCACGGCTATGCATAACACTTACGGTTGAAGTATTCATCTAATGGGAGCCATTGGGGTTCGCCTACGCATCTTTTGCTTCACCTTGCCAAGTCAACAAAGGAAGAAAAAGCGGAGAACGACCAAAACCCGCCAGAAGATGCTGAAACAATAGAGCTACCTACGACAAAACCAAAGGACGCCACCACCACCCTACCCTTCGAATAGCAGATACTTGCAAGAGGAGCCGACATTCAAAATGCACGTATAACTACGTACATTTTTTTATAAGGAGGGAGGTGTTACGTCACCCGACGTATGGACATATAAAATACATAAAGAAATCCTCGTGCCCGCTATATAGGGAGTCTTTTATTATTAGCACATGTAAGTCCTCGTGCCCGCTATATAGGGAGTCTTTTATTATAGTACAAATAATACGTAATTTAATAAAAACTCAATATAACTAACCATTTACTAACAATATTATATTTCACACGTTCGTGCCCGACATGAAGGGAATCATCTTTACAATACTAACCACTATTATAATACACACCTATAACATAAGTTTCAAGGGAGATACCTTACGCTTAGATATTGTAAACAATACATATACATATATTTGTAATTCTACAATGATGCGTCATACGCGGAAAAACACAAAGCGTCGCGCCAGACAAACAACAATGCGTCTTACGTAAAGGAAGCTCGTATACAAGTCATGATGTCACGCCGCAAAGGGAAGGCCGTAAACGACCGAGTACACATGGCCGCAAATGGAGAGTACGTGCTAAATAGTCGCCGAACGGTTACCAAGTACACCCAAGGGAAAACAACGCGGTCGCCGGGCACACACACACGCCGTACTACTCCACAAGGGGTCACCACGTGCGCCTTAGGGAGAGACACGGACCACCACGCAATGCCATAGACTCGCACACGGACCTGGACCCACACACAAGCGGTAATCCGATGGCTACGAGCCGACAACACCGAGACGCATCCTCACTACTACCAGTAAGCGCCTCGCACCAAAGCACACAAAGCCGTTGCACGCATCACTATAGACCATCCAGGAAGGACGAAAGAAAGAAAGACGGCAGCCAGTCACCATCTTCCAAGAACCGAGCCGCCGCCAAAGCAACAAACCGCCGCCGCCAAAGCCACAAACCGCCGCCAAAGCCACAAGCCGCCGCCGCTGGGACTTGTATATAAGGAGCTGCAGAGCAGCACACGGTGGTCATTTCGACGGTCATTCCCGACAACAGATTCCTACGGGATTCCGGCATCAGATTTTCTACGATTTACTTCGACGGACGCTAGTTCCAACCAATAATCGCGAGAGAGTCTTTTTTACACTGTATCAATTCTATTCGTAGTATAATTTTAAATTTAGAATAAATAATTATTAGTAGTAGACGTCTGAGTTTCATTAGTCGGGACCCCGGTCACTACTCGTTCGCGACTCGTATTAGCTACGTGTTCCTGAACCGACGTGTGGTCGACAAGCTCTTCATATCTCTCTCCGCATTTTCCAACCTTTTATCATAGAACTATCGGGGCGTACGAATCGCCCGGGTTCACTCTTTCCAAGTCTTAGAACTATCGGGGCGTACGAATCGCCCGGGTTCATATTCCTAAATCATAGAACCATCGGGGCGTACGAATCGCCCGGGTTCATTCTTCATAGAACTAACGGAGCGTACGAATCGCTCGGGTTCAATCATCCTAGAAGGTCCCGTTGTATCCTAGAGAATACGTATGCCGAAAACACGTCGGGGCGGACACAAGCATCGTCTCCGGCGACTACTCGCGAACTATTATAACGGTACAAACCATCTGGCTAACTTGGGCATCGACCCGTCGGCCTGCAGACTTAGGATCATCGAGGACACCACACTCTGCCATCCCAGGCCCGATACTCAGCAGGACCTGAGGTCTCCATCTTGCAGAATTATTGAATATCGGCTCGTACCGATCGACTGCCCGGAGTGTACCTTCGTTGCCGGACAGCTACCACTAAGCGACCCTCGAACAGCTCGCTATCTAGAATTATATGGAAAGAAGCATTAAGGGTAAGTAAATCATCCTCTCGTCAAAAGACATAATTTATCGTTAAGCCCGTCCCGAGCCACGAACTACACGTAGTAGGTAACGGCCGAATTGGGCAAATATCCCATTGAAGCAGGAGCTCCTTGAAGGAAAGAACATAGTTCTTTTTTTTAAGGCCCGTGCCGAGTGGGACGTAACACCAGCAACGCCGGTCACAGACACAAGTTCATGGGCCTTATACTCCACCTCCCGGAAATTCCCGTCAATCCTCTCCATCCTCTCACTACTCTCCTTCCTCACCACGAGACCAAAAGCATAAGAAAGAATGCTCGTATTGCAAAAATATCGGTCATACAATAGAAGAATGCCGAAAGAAAAGATGGAGAGAATCTCAGTCGGGAAACGAACCAACGTCTCTGAGGAAAGGCGCATCCGCAGAGACCGCGCCAGGGCGCCCGGTGAGAACGATAACAAAAGAAGAGAAGCCAATCGTGTCTACGTCCTCCAACTAAAGGAAGAAGCTACCTCCCCATCTATCATCCTTTCCTCTGACGACCTAGCTAAAGAGACGGAGTTCCTAGTTGATACGGGTTCGGAACTCAACATATTAAAAATAAAAATGGCAAACGGGGATATAATATGCAACGAAAACGACAAAGTCAGACTGAGCGGTATCACCGACGAAACCGTTACCACGTACGGTTCGGTAACCATACGAATTCACGGATATCCGCTTAAATTCCAATTAGTACCAAATTCCTTTCCTATCCCCTACGACGGTATTTTGGGTTCCGACTTCTTTCAAAAAACAGCCAAAATTGATTATGAAAGAGAGTCTATAGAGTGGCACGGAATAGTTATGCCCTTTGTTCAATCAAAGGAGATAACCATTCCGGGGCGAACGAGCAATGTCTGTAAAATAAAGATAAAAAATAGCGATTTAGAAACGGGATATTTGCCGCGTTTGAATTTCGGAGAAGGAATTTATGCCGGAGAAGCAGTGGTGTCAAATAACCACGGCGAAGCATATATCAAAATAATTAACACCAACGATACGGACGTCAACATAAAACCTCCGTCCGTAACACTAGAAGAGTTCGAGATAAATAATACCGAACTCTTATCGCATTCAGAGGAAATCACGTCTCAAGTGCCTCGACTCGAATCGAAAGACGATGACATAAGCAGTCTAATAAACAATTCTCCGAAACTCGAACAGGAAACCGAGACCCAACATACCGTCCTCCCTACTCACATTACCCCTTCCAAATCCTGCAAACACATAAACAAGACAGACGAACGTTACGCACTAGCCCTACAGAATATTAATTTGGACGAACTGAACGACGAAGAGAAAACCGTAGCAAAAGATATGATAAGAGAATCTATAGATTTATTCCATTTACCGGGCGACAGATTGACGTACTCAGACACCGTAACACACAAGATAGAGACAGTGGACTCTATTCCAGTAAATGTCCGACAGTATCGCTTCCCGCCCATTCATAAGGAAGAGATAAACAAACAGATAGGAGAACTTCTAGAAAACAACGTGATCAAACCATCTACGTCCCCGTATAATTCTCCACTATGGATAGTTCCGAAGAAACCGGACGCAAAAGGGAATAAAAGATGGAGATTAGTCATCGACTACCGGATGTTAAACGAAAAAACTATTAAAGACAGTTATCCACTGCCGAACATAACGGAAATATTAGATCAACTAGGAAGCGCGAAATATTTTAGTACGTTCGATCTCGCATCGGGCTTCCATCAAATCGGCATGGATAAAGAAGACGCGCCGAAAACGGCTTTCTCCACGCCATTCGGGCATTATGAATTTAAACGTATGCCCTTTGGTCTCAAAAACGCTCCTTCCACCTTCCAACGCTTGATGAACAATGTCCTGACCGGATTGCAAGGTAATGAATTATTCGTTTACCTAGACGACATAGTCATATACTCCAGCTCGCTACGAGAGCATCTTTTGAAATACCGGAAATTATGTGCGCGTCTCCGTGACGCCAATCTAAAACTACAGCCCGAGAAATGCAATCTTCTCAGGAAGGAGGTTGTATATCTCGGACATATCATTAGCGCGGATGGAGTGAAACCAGACCCAGGAAAAATAGAGGCAGTCAAGAACTTCCCGACGCCAAAGAATGCAAAGAACATAAAACAATTCCTGGGACTGGCAGGCTATTATCGACGCTTCATACCAAATTTCTCAGGTACAAGTAAACCGCTGACGAATCTCTTAAAGAAAGACGTACCGTTTAAGTGGGAGGACGCTCAAAACAAGGCATTCAAAACCTTAACAAGCCTTTTGTGTGAACAACCGCTCTTGCAATTCCCTGATTTTACCAAACCTTTCCTAGTAACTACCGACGCATCAAATTACGCGATCGGGGGAATTCTCAGTCAGGGAGAAGTCGGTAAAGATCTGCCCATAGCTTACACGTCAAGAATCTTAAATCAAGCGGAACAAAATTATTCGACAATAGAGAAAGAGCTGCTTGCAATTATATACGCCGTTAATTACTTCCGACCTTATCTATACGGTTGTAAATTCAGTTTAATCACCGACCACCGTCCGTTAGTGTGGTTAAATTCTGTGAAAGACCCGACGTCTCGGCTTATCAGATGGCGACTCAAACTCGCCGAGTATGAATACGATATTGTTTATAAAGCCGGTAAACGAAACGTCAATGCCGACGCGCTATCGCGTAACCCTATCGAGGTGAGTAAACAGATCCTTCCGATAGCAGGGACCAGCTCGAGTGACGACGAAATATTCTCGTCGCTCGCTAAGAGACGTCGCACGCAAGAAATTTCAAAACCCGAGACCGCACTTGAAACGGAAACACCTAACATAAACATAAACATAAACGAACAGACGAACGATACAGACGAAACGAACGACGACGAACTGGATCTATCACGTTACGAAGGTAATATTATAGAAATAAAAGACAGGATAACAATGCACAAAGGACACATAGCATTTTTTGTAACAAAGACCGGAACCCCTATTGACAAAGGAGCCAAAGAACTTGCCGACAATAAAAGACTACCAAACATTACCGACGTAACGCTTGGTAGAGTAAAGATTACAAAACGGGACAATAGATACCTCATCGCGTTACCCGTCCAGGAGAGAACATCCGTCTCTATTCAATTAGAAATTTTAGACGAAGTATTACATTCTCTTTTGGACGCGGCAATTGAATTAAACTTAAAGACAATAGCTATTTCAAGGGATAATATTGCAGACGTATCATGGATAAACATTAAACGCAAGATAAGTTCGATCTTCGCGGGCCACGAAACTAAAATTATTATACTAAAGCATGAAATCATAATACCCAGGGAGATCGAACGCGTCCAAATTATCCATGACAATCACGCTACTCCTGTGGGAGGTCACAAAGGAGTCACTAAGACATATTGGCGTATAAAACAACGGTACTACTGGCCTAACCTTAAACCCGATATACAAAACTTTATCCAAAACTGCCGCAGCTGCCAGACCAAGAAGCTTGTTCGACAAAAAACCAGACAACCGATGACCCTTACCGACACGCCGGGAAGGGCCTTCGACAAAGTTTCGATGGATATAGTAGGACCGATGCCTACCAGTAAACAAGGCAATAATTATATCCTAACAATACAAGATCTCCTTACCAAATATTCTATAGCGGTACCACTACAACAAGCTTCTTCGGTCGAAGTAGCTGATGCATTTATAAAAAATTTAATATGTAAATACGGCAGCCCGAAAGGGATACTAACTGATCAAGGTACTGCTTTCTTATCAGAATTGATGAAAGCAGTGGCCAAGAAATTTAGAATAGAAACATACCAAACCACCGCTTATCGACCGCAATCCAACGGATCAATAGAACGCTCACACCACGTGTTAGCAGAATTTTTGAAACATTTCATAAAGGATAATTCTGAATGGGACGATTGGGTCGATATAGCGATGTTTTCTTATAATACAAGTATACATGAAGGTACACAATACACTCCACACGAATTAATCTTTGGCCAGTTAGCGAAAACTCCGAACGAAAGCACACTTAACGACTTAAAGGACGAAACTTACGCATCGTACTTGGCTGAATTGACGGAACAGTTACAGAAATCGCAGGAGGCCGCCAAAGAGAACCTCGAACGCGCGAAAATAAAATCTAAAAATTATTACGATAAAAAACAGAGGGTGGTGAGCTTCTCGACGGGCGACTCCGTGTACCTCCTAAAGGGAAAAATCAAAGGCAAGTTAGACAGCCAGTACGAGGGACCATATAAAATTGTACAAATTCTTAATAATAGCAATGTAAAAATAGAAACGCCAAAAGGCCTCTCTGTCGTTCATACGGACAGACTCAAATTAAACAAGGCTAGAAAATAAGTTAAAGCCTACGTCTAGGACTCTACCTTACCGACTAACGGTTGCCACGGCGCAGCATGGCGCCACAGTAGTTCTCAGAGTCCGGGACGACGGTCGATAAGGTGTCTCCCCTCCATTTTCATTATAATATAAGCCACTCCAGTCCGAGCAGAGCGTCAATTGTCCATAAAGAAGCAAAAGCATCGAAGCTAAAGAAGAAACCTCGAATCATAATGAAGAAATTATCATTCGTTATACTACTTACAATAGTAGGAACTACGCAGAGCCTAACCGGATACGACTGTGCCGGTTCCTCACTCAACGTGACTACATTCTCGTTGCTGGACGTCTCTGAATGCGAGACGCCGAATCTCCAACCAACAAGCCAAGAACTATACATTCAATTACTACAAGTGTCTGAATACCACCCAATAAATGTAATACAATGTAAAGTGAGGATCGATAGGACCATCTATCACTGCGGAATGTACTCGCACGTTTCAATCGTACACAATGGCCGACGCGAATACATTCATCCGCTCACCCAACGCCTATGCGAACAAGCGCAAGTCACCGGAAGCCTATCTCTGGGCCCCAACAGCCTCATAACGGGACTTAAGAGAAACAGCACGCACCTTCACAGCCTGACCATAAGTGGATCCGTCGGTACAGACGGAGCCTGCAAGGGCTCGCAATATAGCGACCCCTATGGTACCTGGGACGACGTCGTTGTACAGGCCTCGGTAGAAGTCACCTTGAAAGACTACTATGCATCCGCCTCCATCAAAGCAGACCAGATACATCTGCAATCGGGTACCATCTGCGCTTACACAGCCGAAAATTGTCAAGACGAAGGAGGAGCCGAAAACTTTTGGGAAACTCTACCTTCGGATAGTTGCGGATTCAATGAATACGACGTTTTGTACGAAGGCCTCGCAACAAAACTCACAACTAAAGGACCAGTAAAAGGACCAGTCCTATACACAGTTACGTCCAAGGATGTCACCTTCGCACTTACAAAAACAGAAGAATTTACACTGTGCGGATATACGATCATCCGTACCGAACATCCGAAACTTTTCATATTGGAAACCTCTCCTGGAAGAATCTTCAAAGCTAAGACAAAAACCCCTGTAGAAAATTTAGACATCTTCGCATATATAAATTCTAAATTCATATACGTCGAACGCCATTTAAAAACACAACTTACTGATTTATATATAGACATAACCCGCCAGAAATGTGCGCTCGAGAGACAAATTTTGAAGAACGCTTTATCCTTAGCAAACTTGTCTCCTGATGAAACCGCATATTCCTTCATGAAAGAACCAGGTTATATGGCAGTGATAGCGGGAGAAGTAATACACTTGATTAAATGTACACCGGTGGAAATAAAAGTACGCTCTACGGAAAACTGCTACAAAAGCCTACCAATAACTTACCGCAATCAGTCTTGCTTCCTAACACCAAAAACCCATATCATCACACAAGAAGCAGCAATGGCGGATTGCAACGAGCTACTACCAGCAATGTACCTACTACATGGATCATGGTACAGAATAACACCGAAACTCGTTGAAAGCGTACCACCGCCGACGATTCAGCCATTAACAAAACCACAATGGAAATACATCAGCCCGCAACATTTGGCAACGAGCGGAATCTACTCCAACGAAGATCTAAATAAACTACGTTCGCATATCATGGAACCTGCGGAAAAACCCGCTGTTTTGAACACACTATTACGTGGAGTCAGCGGACAACACATACCAAAGGGACAGATCTCGCTATACAACCTTATGGACGAAGAAGCATTAGACAAAATAGCGACCAGCACAGGCCAACGACTATGGGGAGCGTTCGTGACATTCGGATCAGCAAGCGCCGGAGTCATAGCGATACTCATGATCCTCCGATTGATAAAATATGTAGCAGACACCGTCATCCACGGCTATGCACTACATAGCATCTATGGTTGGAGTATTCATTTAGTAGGAGCACTTTGGGGCTCACTTACACACCTTTTGCTCCACCTCGCTAAGTCACCAACGGAAGAGAAGGTGGAGAGCGAACAAAAACCGCCAGAAGATGCTGACGCGATAGAACCACCTACGACAGGACAGAAAGAAGCCGTAAACACTTTCCCTTCAATTAGTAAGTACTTACAAGAAGAATCAGCCTTCAAAATGCACGTATAACTACGTACATTTTATTATAAGGGGGGAAGTGTTACGTCACCCGACGTACGGACTTATAAAATATATAAAGAGATACTCCTCGTGCCCGCTATATAGGGAGTCTTTTATTATCACGTGTAATTTCCTCGTGCCCGCTATATAGGGAGTCAGCTTATTAAATCATGTATTACTCATAGTATAGTTGATATCATTTATTAACAATATTATAATTTACACATTCGTGCCCGACATGAAGGGAGTAACTTTTACAACACTAACAAATATTATATTTACACTGGGGAACACCTTACGATTAGAACATGCATATATAATAAATAGCTATAAATAATAGATACATAATAATTGATACGTATTTAACGCACACATTTATAATATACGCGAAGTCCTAACAAGCGCCTTTAAGTCACCAAAAGTCCTAACAAGAGACTGAAAGTAAACGTCGACAGGCCTGTCCTCCGCCCACACATGGCCACCACGTGCGCCTTAGGGAAAGCACGCGGCCGCCAGGCACTTACGGCACCTCTCCACAAGTGGTCATCACGCGCGTCTACAGAACGGACTCAGAATTCCGAAGTTACAAGATACATGGCACAGCTAACACACACACGGGCCTAGGCCAACACACACACGCGGAATTCAGCTGACGCCAAGCAAAGTAACGCCAAGACGCTCATCCCTACCACCGCTAGTACGCGCTTCAGCTCAACGCGCACAGGACCATCGCACGCTACCCCACCACCGCCAACAAGGACGAGAGAAGGGAAGACGGCAGCCAATCACCATCCTCTTAGAGCCAAGCCGCCGCCGCTTCGCTACGAGCCGCCGCCGCTTCGCCACGAGCCGCCGCCGCTAAGATTCAGTATATAAGGAGCTGCAGAGCAGCACACGACGGATTTTTTCGACTACAGATTTTCTACGAATCACCTCGACGGACGTTTCGAACAATAATCGCGGGAGAGTCTTTTACGCTGTATCAATTCTATTCATATTATAATTTAAACTTAGAATAAATTAGAATTAGTAGAAGTCTGTGTTTCATTAGTCGGGACCCCGGTCACTACTCATTCGCGACTCGTATTATCTACGTGTTCCTGAACCGACGTGTGGTCGACAAGCTCTTCATCTCTCTCCGCATTTTCCAACCTTTTATCTTAGAACTATCGGGGCGTACGAATCGCCCGGGTTCATACTCCTAAATCATAGAACTATCGGGGCGTACGAATCGCCCGGGTTCATTCTTCATAGAACTATCGGAGCGTACGAAGCGCTCGGGTTCAATCATCCTAAAAGGTCCCGTTGCATCCTATAGAATACGTATGCCGAAAACACGTCGGGGCGGACGCAAACATAGTCTCCGGCGTCTACTCGCGAACTATTATAGCGGTACAAACCATCTGGCTAACTTGGGCATCGACCCGTCGGCCTGTAGACCTAGGATCATCGAGGACACCACACTCTGCCATCCCAGGCCCGATACTCAGCAGGACCTGAGGTCTCCATCTTGCAGAGTTACTGAATATCGGCTCGTACCGATCAACTGCCCGGAGTGTACCTTCGTTGCCGGACAGCTGCCACCGAGCGACCCGCTAACAGCTCGCTATTTAGAATTGTACGGAGAGAAGCATTAAAGGTAAGTGAATCATCCTTATCAAAGACATAATCTATCGTTAAGCCCGTCCCGTGCCACGAACTACGCGTAGTAGGTAACGGCCGAATTGGGCAAATATCCCATTGAAGCAGGAGCTCCTTGAAGGAAAGAGCATAGTTCTTTTTTTTAAGGCCCGTGCCGAGTGGGACGTAACATGTGTTAGCTGTGCCATGTATCTTGTAACTTCGGAATTCTGAGTCCGTTCTGTAGACGCGCGTGATGACCACTTGTGGAGAGGTGCCGTAAGTGCCTGGCGGCCGCGTGCTTTCCCTAAGGCGCACGTGGTGGCCATGTGTGGGCGGAGGACAGGCCTGTCGACGTTTACTTTCAGTCTCTTGTTAGGACTTTTGGTGACTTAAAGGCGCTTGTTAGGACTTCGCGTATATTATAAATGTGTGCGTTAAATACGTATCAATTATTATGTATCTATTATTTATAGCTAATTATTATATATGCATGTTCTAATCGTAAGGTGTTCCCCAGTGTAAATATAATATTTGTTAGTGTTGTAAAAGTTACTCCCTTCATGTCGGGCACGAATGTGTAAATTATAATATTGTTAATAAATGATATCAACTATACTATGAGTAATACATGATTTAATAAGCTGACTCCCTATATAGCGGGCACGAGGAAATTACACGTGATAATAAAAGACTCCCTATATAGCGGGCACGAGGAGTATCTCTTTATATATTTTATAAGTCCGTACGTCGGGTGACGTAACACTTCCCCCCTTATAATAAAATGTACGTAGTTATACGTGCATTTTGAAGGCTGATTCTTCTTGTAAGTACTTACTAATTGAAGGGAAAGTGTTTACGGCTTCTTTCTGTCCTGTCGTAGGTGGTTCTATCGCGTCAGCATCTTCTGGCGGTTTTTGTTCGCTCTCCACCTTCTCTTCCGTTGGTGACTTAGCGAGGTGGAGCAAAAGGTGTGTAAGTGAGCCCCAAAGTGCTCCTACTAAATGAATACTCCAACCATAGATGCTATGTAGTGCATAGCCGTGGATGACGGTGTCTGCTACATATTTTATCAATCGGAGGATCATGAGTATCGCTATGACTCCGGCGCTTGCTGATCCGAATGTCACGAACGCTCCCCATAGTCGTTGGCCTGTGCTGGTCGCTATTTTGTCTAATGCTTCTTCGTCCATAAGGTTGTATAGCGAGATCTGTCCTTTTGGTATGTGTTGTCCGCTGACTCCACGTAATAGTGTGTTCAAAACAGCGGGTTTTTCCGCAGGTTCCATGATATGCGAACGTAGTTTATTTAGATCTTCGTTGGAGTAGATTCCGCTCGTTGCCAAATGTTGCGGGCTGATGTATTTCCATTGTGGTTTTGTTAATGGCTGAATCGTCGGCGGTGGTACGCTTTCAACGGGTTTCGGTGTTATTCTGTACCATGATCCATGTAGTAGGTACATTGCTGGTAGTAGTTCGTTGCAATCCGCCATTGCTGCTTCTTGTGTGATGATATGGGTTTTTGGTGTTAGGAAGCAAGACTGATTGCGGTAAGTTATTGGTAGGCTTTTGTAGCAGTTTTCCGTAGAGCGTACTTTTATTTCCACCGGTGTACATTTAATCAAGTGTATTACTTCTCCCGCTATCACTGCCATATAACCTGGTTCTTTCATGAAGGAATATGCGGTTTCATCAGGAGACAAGTTTGCTAAGGATAAAGCGTTCTTCAAAATTTGTCTCTCGAGCGCACATTTCTGGCGGGTTATGTCTATATATAAATCAGTAAGTTGTGTTTTTAAATGGCGTTCGACGTATATGAATTTAGAATTTATATATGCGAAGATGTCTAAATTTTCTACAGGGGTTTTTGTCTTAGCTTTGAAGATTCTTCCAGGAGAGGTTTCCAATATGAAAAGTTTCGGATGTTCGGTACGGATGATCGTATATCCGCACAGTGTAAATTCTTCTGTTTTTGTAAGTGCGAAGGTGACATCCTTGGACGTAACTGTGTATAGGACTGGTCCTTTTACTGGTCCTTTAGTTGTGAGTTTTGTTGCGAGGCCTTCGTACAAAACGTCGTATTCATTGAATCCGCAACTATCCGAAGGTAGAGTTTCCCAAAAGTTTTCGGCTCCTCCTTCGTCTTGACAATTTTCGGCTGTGTAAGCGCAGATGGTACCCGATTGCAGATGTATCTGGTCTGCTTTGATGGAGGCGGCTGCATAGTAGTCTTTCAAGGTGACTTCTACCGAGGCCTGTACAACGACGTCGTCCCAGGTACCATAGGGGTCGCTATATTGCGAGCCCTTGCAGGCTCCGTCTGTACCGACGGATCCACTTATGGTCAGGCTGTGAAGGTGCGTGCTGTTTCTCTTAAGTCCCGTTATGAGGCTGTTGGGGCCCAGAGATAGGCTTCCGGTGACTTGCGCTTGTTCGCATAGGCGTTGGGTGAGCGGATGAATGTATTCGCGTCGGCCATTGTGTACGATTGAAACGTGCGAGTACATTCCGCAGTGATAGATGGTCCTATCGATCCTCACTTTACATTGTATTACATTTATTGGGTGGTATTCAGACACTTGTAGTAATTGAATGTATAGTTCTTGGCTTGTTGGTTGGAGATTCGGCGTCTCGCATTCAGAGACGTCCAGCAACGAGAATGTAGTCACGTTGAGTGAGGAACCGGCACAGTCGTATCCGGTTAGGCTCTGCGTAGTTCCTACTATTGTAAGTAGTATAACGAATGATAATTTCTTCATTATGATTCGAGGTTTCTTCTTTAGCTTCGATGCTTTTGCTTCTTTATGGACAATTGACGCTCTGCTCGGACTGGAGTGACTTATATTATAATGAAAATGGAGGGGAGACACCTTATC
The DNA here is from genome assembly GCA_911387935.1 of Dolichovespula saxonica. Taxonomy (NCBI): domain Eukaryota; kingdom Metazoa; phylum Arthropoda; class Insecta; order Hymenoptera; family Vespidae; genus Dolichovespula; species Dolichovespula saxonica. The sequence goes on from OU427011.1 coordinate 4,940,720, forward strand.
GACCGTCGTCCCGGACTCTGAGAACTACTGTGGCGCCATGCTGCGCCGTGGCAACCGTTAGTCGGTAAGGTAGAGTCCTAGACGTAGGCTTTAACTTATTTTCTAGCCTTATTTAATTTGAGTCTGTCCGTATGAACGACAGAGAGGCCTTTTGGCGTTTCTATTTTTACATTGCTATTATTAAGAATTTGTACAATTTTATATGGTCCCTCGTACTGGCTGTCTAACTTGCCTTTGATTTTTCCCTTTAGGAGGTACACGGAGTCGCCCGTTGAGAAGCTCACCACCCTCTGTTTTTTATCGTAATAATTTTTAGATTTTATTTTCGCGCGTTCGAGGTTCTCTTTGGCGGCCTCCTGCGATTTCTGTAATTGTTCCGTCAATTCAGCCAAGTACGATGCGTAAGTTTCGTCCTTTAAGTCGTTAAGTGTGCTATCGTTCGGAGTTTTCGCTAACTGGCCAAAGATTAATTCGTGTGGAGTGTATTGTGTACCTTCATGTATACTTGTATTATAAGAAAACATCGCTATATCGACCCAATCGTCCCATTCAGAATTATCCTTTATAAAGTGTTTCAAAAATTCTGCTAACACGTGGTGTGAGCGTTCTATTGATCCGTTGGATTGCGGTCGATAAGCGGTGGTTTGGTATGTTTCTATTCTAAATTTCTTGGCCACTGCTTTCATCAATTCTGATAAGAAAGCAGTACCTTGATCAGTTAGTATCCCTTTCGGGCTGCCGTATTTACATATTAAATTTTTTATAAATGCATCAGCTACTTCGACCGAAGAAGCTTGTTGTAGTGGTACCGCTATAGAATATTTGGTAAGGAGATCTTGTATTGTTAGGATATAATTATTGCCTTGTTTACTGGTAGGCATCGGTCCTACTATATCCATCGAAACTTTGTCGAAGGCCCTTCCCGGCGTGTCGGTAAGGGTCATCGGTTGTCTGGTTTTTTGTCGAACGAGCTTCTTGGTCTGGCAGCTGCGGCAGTTTTGGATAAAGTTTTGTATATCGGGTTTAAGGTTAGGCCAGTAGTACCGTTGTTTTATACGCCAATATGTCTTAGTGACTCCTTTGTGACCTCCCACAGGAGTAGCGTGATTGTCATGGATAATTTGGACGCGTTCGATCTCCCTGGGTATTATGATTTCATGCTTTAGTATAATAATTTTAGTTTCGTGGCCCGCGAAGATCGAACTTATCTTGCGTTTAATGTTTATCCATGATACGTCTGCAATATTATCCCTTGAAATAGCTATTGTCTTTAAGTTTAATTCAATTGCCGCGTCCAAAAGAGAATGTAATACTTCGTCTAAAATTTCTAATTGAATAGAGACGGATGTTCTCTCCTGGACGGGTAACGCGATGAGGTATCTATTGTCCCGTTTTGTAATCTTTACTCTACCAAGCGTTACGTCGGTAATGTTTGGTAGTCTTTTATTGTCGGCAAGTTCTTTGGCTCCTTTGTCAATAGGGGTTCCGGTCTTTGTTACAAAAAATGCTATGTGTCCTTTGTGCATTGTTATCCTGTCTTTTATTTCTATAATATTACCTTCGTAACGTGATAGATCCAGTTCGTCGTCGTTCGTTTCGTCTGTATCGTTCGTCTGTTCGTTTATGTTTATGTTTATGTTAGGTGTTTCCGTTTCAAGTGCGGTCTCGGGTTTTGATATTTCTTGCGTGCGACGTCTCTTAGCGAGCGACGAGAATATTTCGTCGTCACTCGAGCTGGTCCCTGCTATCGGAAGGATCCGTTTACTCACCTCGATAGGGTTACGCGATAGCGCGTCGGCATTGACGTTTCGTTTACCGGCTTTATAAACAATATCGTATTCATACTCGGCGAGTTTGAGTCGCCATCTGATAAGCCGAGACGTCGGGTCTTTCACAGAATTTAACCACACTAACGGACGGTGGTCGGTGATTAAACTGAATTTACGACCGTATAGATAAGGTCGGAAGTAATTAACGGCGTATATAATGGCAAGCAGCTCTTTCTCTATTGTCGAATAATTTTGTTCCGCTTGATTTAAGATTCTTGACGTGTAAGCTATGGGCAGATCTTTACCGACTTCTCCCTGACTGAGAATTCCCCCGATCGCGTAATTTGATGCGTCGGTAGTTACTAGGAAAGGTTTGGTAAAATCAGGGAATTGCAAGAGCGGTTGTTCACACAAAAGGCTTGTTAAAGTTTTGAATGCCTTGTTTTGAGCGTCCTCCCACTTAAACGGTACGTCTTTCTTTAAGAGATTCGTCAGCGGTTTACTTGTACCTGAGAAATTTGGTATGAAGCGTCGATAATAGCCTGCCAGTCCCAGGAATTGTTTTATGTTCTTTGCATTCTTTGGCGTCGGGAAGTTCTTGACTGCCTCTATTTTTCCTGGGTCTGGTTTCACTCCATCCGCGCTAATGATATGTCCGAGATATACAACCTCCTTCCTGAGAAGATTGCATTTCTCGGGCTGTAGTTTTAGATTGGCGTCACGGAGACGCGCACATAATTTTCGGTATTTCAAAAGATGCTCTCGTAGCGAGCTGGAGTATATGACTATGTCGTCTAGGTAAACGAATAATTCATTACCTTGCAATCCGGTCAGGACATTGTTCATCAAGCGTTGGAAGGTGGAAGGAGCGTTTTTGAGACCAAAGGGCATACGTTTAAATTCATAATGCCCGAATGGCGTGGAGAAAGCCGTTTTCGGCGCGTCTTCTTTATCCATGCCGATTTGATGGAAGCCCGATGCGAGATCGAACGTACTAAAATATTTCGCGCTTCCTAGTTGATCTAATATTTCCGTTATGTTCGGCAGTGGATAACTGTCTTTAATAGTTTTTTCGTTTAACATCCGGTAGTCGATGACTAATCTCCATCTTTTATTCCCTTTTGCGTCCGGTTTCTTCGGAACTATCCATAGTGGAGAATTATACGGGGACGTAGATGGTTTGATCACGTTGTTTTCTAGAAGTTCTCCTATCTGTTTGTTTATCTCTTCCTTATGAATGGGCGGGAAGCGATACTGTCGGACATTTACTGGAATAGAGTCCACTGTCTCTATCTTGTGTGTTACGGTGTCTGAGTACGTCAATCTGTCGCCCGGTAAATGGAATAAATCTATAGATTCTCTTATCATATCTTTTGCTACGGTTTTCTCTTCGTCGTTCAGTTCGTCCAAATTAATATTCTGTAGGGCTAGTGCGTAACGTTCGTCTGTCTTGTTTATGTGTTTGCAGGATTTGGAAGGGGTAATGTGAGTAGGGAGGACGGTATGTTGGGTCTCGGTTTCCTGTTCGAGTTTCGGAGAATTGTTTATTAGACTGCTTATGTCATCGTCTTTCGATTCGAGTCGAGGCACTTGAGACGTGATTTCCTCTGAATGCGATAAGAGTTCGGTATTACTTATCTCGAACTCTTCTAGTGTTACAGACGGAGGTTTTATGTTGACGTCCGTATCGTTGGTGTTAATTATTTTGATATATGCTTCGCCGTGGTTATTTGACACCACTGCTTCTCCGGCATAAATTCCTTCTCCGAAATTCAAACGCGGCAAATATCCCGTTTCTAAATCGCTATTTCTTATCTTTATTTTACAGACATTGCTCGTTCGCCCCGGAATGGTTATCTCCTTTGATTGAACAAAGGGCATAACTATTCCGTGCCACTCTATAGACTCTCTTTCATAATCAATTTTGGCTGTTTTTTGAAAGAAGTCGGAACCCAAAATACCGTCGTAGGGGATAGGAAAGGAATTTGGTACTAATTGGAATTTAAGCGGATATCCGTGAATTCGTATGGTTACCGAACCGTACGTGGTAACGGTTTCGTCGGTGATACCGCTCAGTCTGACTTTGTCGTTTTCGTTGCATATCATATCCCCGTTTGCCATTTTTATTTTTAATATGTTGAGTTCCGAACCCGTATCAACTAGGAACTCCGTCTCTTTAGCTAGGTCGTCAGAGGAAAGGACGATAGATGGGGAGGTAGCTTCTTCCTTTAGTTGGAGGACGTAGACACGATTGGCTTCTCTTCTTTTGTTATCGTTCTCACCGGGCGCCCTGGCGCGGTCTCTGCGGATGCGCCTTTCCTCAGAGACGTTGGTTCGTTTCCCGACTGAGATTCTCTCCATCTTTTCTTTCGGCATTCTTCTATTGTATGACCGATATTTTTGCAATACGAGCATTCTTTCTTATGCTTTTGGTCTCGTGGTGAGGAAGGAGAGTAGTGAGAGGATGGAGAGGATTGACGGGAATTTCCGGGAGGTGGAGTATAAGGCCCATGAACTTGTGTCTGTGACCGGCGTTGCTGGTCACGCGATTTCTTGTAACATTGGGTTTGTGTATGACCAATTCTCTTACAATACGAACACGAATCTGGGTCTGGAGGAGTTCTAGTAGGTCGGATATTTGGTCTATTGTTTCTTTTAGATTCAAAGTAATAATAATCCATAGGTTTTTCTTGGTATGTTTTTGCCTTATATTGTGGTCGCGGCCTTACTAATCCTCTTCTATCCCATTCGTGTTGTATTGACGAGTGTAATTGGATTGCTTTGTCATATGCATCGCCTAAGTCTCGGCAACGTAACGCGTTTAAGTAGGGATGGTAATCCATCGGTAACCCAGAACAAAAGCTTTTTAATGCCAATTCATCTATTTCTCGTTTCTTGCTATCCGTGATTTCTCCCCAAAACCTTTCTTCATCGAGAAGACCCTCGTATAAATCCTGTACACGGCCAATGTAATCGATAATCTGTTCGTTCTCCGACATGAGTACGTTTCTTAATTCTGTCCGGTAATAATCTAAAGAATGGTATGTGCCCAATGTCTGTCGGAGTCGACTATACAACTCGAACATCGTTTTCGGATTATGTCTATCTATCGCAATGTGTGCCGAATCTTGGAGCTTCCGTATCGCGGCTTGAGTAAACAAATCTTCCGGGTACGCGGGAATCATTTGTCGCGCGCGTTTACAAGCTCTAATAAATGAGGATAGAGGCATATTTTTCCCATCGTATCGTGGTATAGACGCGAAAGCCTCATTAATTTGATGATTAGGAAGGTGATGTTGGCTCTCCGTCCTGAGCGCCAAAATCTCCCTCATCAAGAACGTGAGAGGGTCTGCCTCTTCTGATTTTGCAGCGTTAAGACGCTGCGCGTGATCGCGAAGTTCTTGTTCGCGTTCTCGAATGACGCGTTCGCGTTCAAGGAGGGCCCGTTCGGCCGCGTCTAATTTAGTCATTCGTAGTCGTACTTCATCGATCATAACTTCATCAGGTTGACGCGCAGCCATGCTGCGTGTTTCAATACGTTCGCTCCTTTCAGTAGACATAATGTATCGTTTCTATCCCACCGCTGTCACCAATTTTATGTTGCGTCCCACTCGGCACGGGCCTTAAAAAAAAGAACTATGCTCTTTCCTTCAAGGAGCTCCTGCTTCAATGGGATATTTGCCCAATTCGGCCGTTACCTACTACGCGTAGTTCTTGGCACGGGACGGGCTTAACGATAGATTATGTCTTTGATAAGGATGATTCACTTACCTTTAATGCTTCTCTCCGTACAATTCTAAATAGCGAGCTGTTCGCGGGTCGCTTGGTGGTAGCTGTCCGGCAACGAAGGTACACTCCGGGCAGTTGATCGGTACGAGCCGATATTCAGTAATTCTGCAAGATGGAGACCTCAGGTCCTGCTGAGTATCGGGCCTGGGATGGCAGAGTGTGGTGTCCTCGATGATCCTAGGTCTGCAGGCCGACGGGTCGATGCCCAAGTTAGCCAGATGGTTTGTACCGCTATAATAGTTCGCGAGTAGACGCCGGAGACTATGTTTACGTCCGCCCCGACGTGTTTTCGGCATAAGTATTCTCTAGGATGCAATGGGACCTTTTAGGATGATTGAACCCGAGCGATTCGTACGCTCCGATAGTTCTGTGAAGAATGAACCCGGGCGATTCGTACGCCCCGATAGTTCTAAGACTTGGAAAGAGTGAACCCGGGCGATTCGTACGCCCCGATAGTTCTAGGATAAAAGGTTGGAAAATGCGGAGAGAGATGAAGAGCTTGTCGACCACACGTCGGTTCAGGAACACGTAGATAATACGAGTCGCGAATGAGTAGTGACCGGGGTCCCGACTAATGAAACACAGACTTCTACTAATTCTAATTTATTCTAAGTTTAAATTATAATATGAATAGAATTGATACAGCGTAAAAGACTCTCCCGCGATTATTGTTCGAAACGTCCGTCGAAGTGATTCGTAGAAAATCTGTAGTCGAAAAAATCCGTCGTGTGCTGCTCTGCAGCTCCTTATATACTGAATCTTAGCGACGGCGGCTCGTGGCGAAGCGGCGGCGGCTCGTAGCGAAGCGGCGGCGGCTTGGCTCTAAGAGGATGGTGATTGGCTGCCGTCTTCCCTTCTCTCGTCCTTGTTGGCGGTGGTGAGGTAGCGTGCGATGGTCCTGTGCGCGTTGAGCTGAAGCGCGTACTAGCGGTGGTAGGGATGAGCGTCTTGGCGTTACTTTGCTTGGCGTCAGCTGAATTCCGCGTGTGTGTGTTGGCCTAGGCCCGTGTGTGTGTTAGCTGTGCCATGTATCTTGTAACTTCGGAATTCTGAGTCCGTTCTGTAGACGCGCGTGATGACCACTTGTGGAGAGGTGCCGTAAGTGCCTGGCGGCCGCGTGCTTTCCCTAAGGCGCACGTGGTGGCCATGTGTGGGCGGAGGACAGGCCTGTCGACGTTTACTTTCAGTCTCTTGTTAGGACTTTTGGTGACTTAAAGGCGCTTGTTAGGACTTCGCGTATATTATAAATGTGTGCGTTAAATACGTATCAATTATTATGTATCTATTATTTATAGCTAATTATTATATATGCATGTTCTAATCGTAAGGTGTTCCCCAGTGTAAATATAATATTTGTTAGTGTTGTAAAAGTTACTCCCTTCATGTCGGGCACGAATGTGTAAATTATAATATTGTTAATAAATGATATCAACTATACTATGAGTAATACATGATTTAATAAGCTGACTCCCTATATAGCGGGCACGAGGAAATTACACGTGATAATAAAAGACTCCCTATATAGCGGGCACGAGGAGTATCTCTTTATATATTTTATAAGTCCGTACGTCGGGTGACGTAACAGGTCCTTAGGAAAACTACGCGGCCACTAGGGGCACGTTCTACCTGAAACCTTGGGACCGGAGGAGAAGAGCACAAAACCGGCGACCTCGACAGGCCTGTCCTCCGCCCACACATGGCCACCACGTGCGCCTTAGGGAAAGCACGCGGCCGCCAGGCACTTACGGCACCTCTCCACAGGTGGTCATCACGCGCGTCTACAGAACGGACTCAGAGTTCCGAAGTTACAAGATACATGGCACAGCTAACGCACACACGGGCCTAGGCCAACACACACACGCGGAATTCAGCTGACGCCAAGCAAAGTAACGCCAAGACGCTCATCCCTACCACCGCTAGTACGCGCTTCAGCTCAACGCGCACAGGACCATCGCACGCTACCTCACCACCGCCAACAAGGACGAGAGAAGGGAAGACGGCAGCCAATCACCATCCTCTTAGAGCCAAGCCGCCGCCGCTTCGCTACGAGCCGCCGCCGCTTCGCCACGAGCCGCCGTCGCTAAGATTCAGTATATAAGGAGCTGCAGAGCAGCACACGACGGATTTTTTCGACTACAGATTTTCTACGAATCACTTCGACGGACGTTTCGAACAATAATCGCGGGAGAGTCTTTTACGCTGTATTCATATTATAATTTAAACTTAGAATAAATTAGAATAGTAGAAGTCTGTGTTTCATTAGTCGGGACCCCGGTCACTACTCATTCGCGACTCGTATTATCTACGTGTTCCTGGACCGACGTGTGGTCGACAAGCTCTTCATCTCTCTCCGCATTTTCCAACCTTTTATCCTAGAACTATCGGGGCGTACGAATCGCCCGGGTTCACTCTTTCCAAGTCTTAGAACTATCGGGGCGTACGAATCGCCCGGGTTCATTCTTCACAGAACTATCGGAGCGTACGAATCGCTCGGGTTCAATCATCCTAAAAGGTTCCGTTGCATCCTAGAGAATACCTATGCCGAAAACACGTCGGGGCGGACGTAAACATAGTCTCCGGCGTCTACTCGCGAACTATTATAGCGGTACAAATCATCTGGCTAACTTGGGCATCGACCCGTCGGCCTGCAGACCTAGGATCATCGATGACACCACACTCTGCCATCCCAGGCCCGATACTCAGCAGGACCTGAGGTCTCCATCTTGCAGAATTACTGAATATCGGCTCGTACCGATCAACTGCCCGGAGTGTACTGTTACGTCCCACTCGGCACGGGCCCTTAATGCTTCTTTCCATATAATTCTAGATAGCGAGCTGTTCGAGGGTCGCTTGGTGGTAGCTGTCCGGCAACGAAGGTACACTCCGGGCAGTCGATCGGTACGAGCCGATATTCAATAACTCTGCAAGATGAAGACCTCAGGTCCTGCTGAGTATCGGGCCTGGGATGGCAGAGTGTGGTGTCCTCGATGATCCTAAGTCTGCGGGCCGACGGGTCGATGCCCAAGTTAGCCAGATGGTTTGTACCGTTATAATAGTTCGCGAGTAGTCGCCGGAGACGATGCTTGTGTCCGCCCCGACGTGTTTTCGGCATACGTATTCTCTAGGATACAACGGGACCTTCTAGGATGATTGAACCCGAGCGATTCGTACGCTCCGATAGTTCTATGAAGGATGAACCCGGGCGATTCGTACGCCCCGATGGTTCTATGATTTAGGAATATGAACCCGGGCGATTCGTACGCCCCGATAGTTCTATGACTTGGAAAGAGTGAACCCGGGCGATTCGTACGCCCCGATAGTTCTATGATAAAAGGTTGGAAAATGCGGAGAGAGATATGAAGAGCTTGTCGACCACACGTCGGTTCAGGAACACGTGGCTAATACGAGTCGCGAACGAGTAGTGACCGGGGTCCCGACTAATGAAACTCAGACGTCTACTACTAATAATTATTTATTCTAAATTTAAAATTATACTAGAATTGATACAGTGTAAAAAGACTCTCTCGCGATTATTGGTCGGAACTAGCGTCCGTCGAAGTGAACTGTAGAAAATCTGATGTCGGAATCCGTATAGAGTTATCGGCATGACCGTCGAAATGACCCGTAGGAATCTGTTGTCGGGAATGACCGTCGTGTGCTGCTCTGCAGCTCCTTATATACAAGTCCCAGCGGCGAGCTTGTGGCTTTGGCGGCGGCTTGTGGCTTTGGCGGCGGCGGCTCGTTGCTTTGGTGGCGGCTCGGTTCTTGGAAAATGGTGACTGGCTGCCGTCTTTCTTTCTTTCGTCCTTTCTGGATGGTGATGCGTGCAACGGCTTTGTGTGCTTCGGTGCGAGGCGCTTACTGGTAGTAGTGAGGATGCGTCTCGGTGTTGTCGGCTCGTAGCCATCGGATTACCGCTTGTGTGTGGGTCCAGGTCCGTGTGCGAGTCTATGGCATTGCGTGGTGGTCCGTGTCTCTCCCTAAGGCGCACGTGGTGACCACTTGTGGAGTAGTACGGCGTGTGTGTGTGCCCGGCGACCGCGTTGTTTTCCCTTGGGCGTACGTGGTAACCGTTCGGCGACTATTTAGCACGTACTCTCCATTTGCGGCCATGTGTACTCGGTCGTTTACGGCCTTCCCTTTGCGGCGTGACATCATGACTTGTATACGAGCTTCCTTTACGTAAGACGCATTGTTGTTTGTCTGGCGCGACGCTTTGTGTTTTTCCGCGTATGACGCATCATTGTAGAATTACAAATATATGTATATGTATTGTTTACAATATCTAAGCGTAAGGTATCTCCCTTGAAACTTATGTTATAGGTGTGTATTATAATAGTGGTTAGTATTGTAAAGATGACTCCCTTCATGTCGGGCACGAACGTGTGAAATATAATATTGTTAGTAAATGGTTAGTTATATTGAGTTTTTATTAAATTACGTATTATTTGTACTATAATAAAAGACTCCCTATATAGCGGGCACGAGGACTTACATGTGCTAATAATAAAAGACTCCCTATATAGCGGGCACGAGGACTTACATGTGCTAATAATAAAAGACTCCCTATATAGCGGGCACGAGGAATTCTTTATGTATTTTATATGTCCATACGTCGGGTGACGTAACACCTCCCTCCTTATAAAAAAATGTACGTAGTTATACGTGCATTTTGAATGTCGGCTCCTCTTGCAAGTATCTGCTATTCGAAGGGTAGGGTGGTGGTGGCGTCCTTTGGTTTTGTCGTAGGTAGCTCTATTGTTTCAGCATCTTCTGGCGGGTTTTGTTCGTTCTCCGCTTTTTCTTCCTTTGTTGACTTGGCAAGGTGAAGCAAAAGATGCGTAGGCGAACCCCAATGGCTCCCATTAGATGAATATGTTACGTCACCCGACGTACGGACTTGTAAAATATATAAAGAGATATTCCTCGTGCCCGCTATATAGGGAGTCGGCTTATTAAATCATGTATTGCTCATAGTATAGTTGATATCATTTATTAACAATATTATAATTTACACATTCGTGCCCGACATGAAGGGAGTAACTTTTACAACACTAACAAATATTATATTTACACTGGGGAACACCTTACGATTAGAACATGCATATATAATAATTAGCTATAAATAATAGATACATAATAATTGATACGTATTTGACGCACACATTTATAATATACGCGAAGTCCTAACAAGCGCCTTTAAGTCACCAAAAGTCCTAACAAGAGACTGAAAGTAAACGTCGACAGGCCTGTCCTCCGCCCACACATGGCCACCACGTGCGCCTTAGGGAAGGCACGCGGCCGCCAGGCACTTGCGGCACCTCTCCACAAGTGGTCATCACGCGCGTCTACAGAACGGACTCAGAATTCCGAAGTTACAAGATGCATGGCACAGCTAACACACACACGGGCCTAGGCCAACACACACACGCGGAATTCGGCTGACGCCGGGCAGAGTAGCGCCGGGACGCTCATCCCTACCACCGCTAGTACGCGCTTCAGCTCAACGCGCGCAGGACCATCGCACGCTACCCCACCACCGCCAACAAGGACGAGAGAAGGGAAGACGGCAGCCAATCACCATCCTCTTAGAGCCAAGCCGCCGCCGCTTCGCTACGAGCCGCCGCCGCTTCGCCACGAGCCGCCGCCGCTAAGATTCAGTATATAAGGAGCTGCAGAGCAGCACACGACGGATTTTTTCGACTACAGATTTTCTACGAATCACTTCGACGGACGTTTCGAACAATAATCGCGGGAGAGTCTTTTTACGCTGTATCAATTCTATTCATATTATAATTTAAACTTAGAATAAATTAGAATTAGTAGAAGTCTGTGTTTCATTAGTCGGGACCCCGGTCACTACTCATTCGCGACTCGTATTATCTACGTGTTCCTGAACCGACGTGTGGTCGACAAGCTCTTCATCTCTCTCCGCATTTTCCAACCTTTTATCCTAGAACTATCGGGGCGTACGAATCGCCCGGGTTCACTCTTTCCAAGTCTTAGAACTATCTGGGCGTACGAATCGCCCGGGTTCATACTCCTAAATCATAGAACTATCGGGGCGTACGAATCGCTCGGGTTCAATCATCCTAAAAGGTCCCATTGCATCCTAGAGAATACCTATGCCGAAAACACGTCGGGGCGGACGTAAACATAGTCTCCGGCGTCTACTCGCGAACTATTATAGCGGTACAAACCATCTGGCTAACTTGGGCATCGACCCGTCGGCCTGCAGACCTAGGATCATCGAGGACACCACACTCTGCCATCCCAGGCCCGATACTCAGCAGGACCTGAGGTCTCCATCTTGCAGAATTACTGAATATCGGCTCGTACCGATCAACTGCCCGGAGTGTACCTTCGTTGCCGGACAGCTACCACCAAGCGACCCGCGAACAGCTCGCTATTTAGAATTGTACGGAGAGAAGCATTAAAGGTAAGTGAATCATCCTTATCAAAGACATAATCTATCGTTAAGCCCGTCCCGTGCCACGAACTACGCGTAGTAGGTAACGGCCGAATTGGGCAAATATCCCATTGAAGCAGGAGCTCCTTGAAGGAAAGAGCCTAGTTCTTTTTTTAAGGCCCGTGCCGAGTGGGACGTAACATAAAATTGGTGACAGCGGTGGGATAGAAACGATACATTATGTCTACTGAAAGGAGCGAACGTATTGAAACACGCAGCATGGCTGCGCGTCAACCTGATGAAGTTATGATCGATGAAGTACGACTACGAATGACTAAATTAGACGCGGCCGAACGGGCCCTCCTTGAACGCGAACGCGTCATTCGAGAACGCGAACAAGAACTTCGCGATCACGCGCAGCGTCTTAACGCTGCAAAATCAGAAGAGGCAGACCCTTGTTACGTCACCCGACGTACGGACTTATAAAATATATAAAGAGATACTCCTCGTGCCCGCTATATAGGGAGTCTTTTATTATCACGTGTAATTTCCTCGTGCCCGCTATATAGGGAGTCAGCTTATTAAATCATGTATTACTCATAGTATAGTTGATATCATTTATTAACAATATTATAATTTACACATTCGTGCCCGACATGAAGGGAGTAACTTTTACAACACTAACAAATATTATATTTACACTGGGGAACACCTTACGATTAGAACATGCATATATAATAATTAGCTATAAATAATAGATACATAATAATTGATACGTATTTAACGCACACATTTATAATATACGCGAAGTCCTAACAAGCGCCTTTAAGTCACCAAAAGTCCTAACAAGAGACTGAAAGTAAACGTCGACAGGCCTGTCCTCCGCCCACACATGGCCACCACGTGCGCCTTAGGGAAAGCACGCGGCCGCCAGGCACTTACGGCACCTCTCCACAAGTGGTCATCACGCGCGTCTACAGAACGGACTCAGAATTCCGAAGTTACAAGATACATGGCACAGCTAACACACACACGGGCCTAGGCCAACACACACACGCGGAATTCAGCTGACGCCAAGCAAAGTAACGCCAAGACGCTCATCCCTACCACCGCTAGTACGCGCTTCAGCTCAACGCGCACAGGACCATCGCACGCTACCCCACCACCGCCAACAAGGACGAGAGAAGGGAAGACGGCAGCCAATCACCATCCTCTTAGAGCCAAGCCGCCGCCGCTTCGCTACGAGCCGCCGCCGCTTCGCCACGAGCCGCCGCCGCTAAGATTCAGTATATAAGGAGCTGCAGAGCAGCACACGACGGATTTTTTCGACTACAGATTTTCTACGAATCACCTCGACGGACGTTTCGAACAATAATCGCGGGAGAGTCTTTTACGCTGTATCAATTCTATTCATATTATAATTTAAACTTAGAATAAATTAGAATTAGTAGAAGTCTGTGTTTCATTAGTCGGGACCCCGGTCACTACTCATTCGCGACTCGTATTATCTACGTGTTCCTGAACCGACGTGTGGTCGACAAGCTCTTCATCTCTCTCCGCATTTTCCAACCTTTTATCCTAGAACTATCGGGGCGTACGAATCGCCCGGGTTCACTCTTTCCAAGTCTTAGAACTATCGGGGCGTACGAATCGCCCGGGTTCATACTCCTAAATCATAGAACTATCGGGGCGTACGAATCGCCCGGGTTCATTCTTCATAGAACTATCGGAGCATACGAAGCGCTCGGGTTCAATCATCCTAAAAGGTCCCGTTGCATCCTATAGAATACGTATGCCGAAAACACGTCGGGGCGGACGCAAACATAGTCTCCGGCGTCTACTCGCGAACTATTATAGCGGTACAAACCATCTGGCTAACTTGGGCATCGACCCGTCGGCCTGTAGACCTAGGATCATCGAGGACACCACACTCTGCCATCCCAGGCCCGATACTCAGCAGGACCTGAGGTCTCCATCTTGCAGAGTTACTGAATATCGGCTCGTACCGATCAACTGCCCGGAGTGTACCTTCGTTGCCGGACAGCTGCCACCGAGCGACCCGCGAACAGCTCGCTATTTAGAATTGTACGGAGAGAAGCATTAAAGGTAAGTGAATCATCCTTATCAAAGACATAATCTATCGTTAAGCCCGTCCCGTGCCACGAACTACGCGTAGTAGGTAACGGCCGAATTGGGCAAATATCCCATTGAAGCAGGAGCTCCTTGAAGGAAAGAGCATAGTTCTTTTTTTTAAGGCCCGTGCCGAGTGGGACGTAACATAAAATTGGTGACAGCGGTGGGATAGAAACGATACATTATGTCTACTGAAAGGAGCGAACGTATTGAAACACGCAGCATGGCTGCGCGTCAACCTGATGAAGTTATGATCGATGAAGTACGACTACGAATGACTAAATTAGACGCGGCCGAACGGGCCCTCCTTGAACGCGAACGCGTCATTCGAGAACGCGAACAAGAACTTCGCGATCATGCGCAGCGTCTTAACGCTGCAAAATCAGAAGAGGCAGACCCTCTCACGTTCTTGATGAGGGAGATTTTGGCGCTCAGGACGGAGAGCCAACATCACCTTCCTAATCATCAAATTAATGAGGCTTTCGCGTCTATACCACGATACGATGGGAAAAATATGCCTCTATCCTCATTTATTAGAGCTTGTAAACGCGCGCGACAAATGATTCCCGCGTACCCGGAAGATTTGTTTACTCAAGCCGCGATACGGAAGCTCCAAGATTCGGCACACATTGCTATAGATAGACATAATCCGAAAACGATGTTCGAGTTGTATTGTCGACTCCGACAGACATTGGGCACATACCATTCTTTAGATTATTACCGGACAGAATTAAGAAACGTACTCATGTCGGAGAACGAACAGATTATCGATTACATTGGCCGTGTACAGGATTTATACGAGGGTCTTCTCGATGAAGAAAGGTTTTGGGGAGAAATTACGGATAGCAAGAAACGAGAAATAGATGAATTGGCATTAAAAAGCTTTTGTTCTGGGTTACCGATGGATTACCATCCCTACTTAAACGCGTTACGTTGCCGAGACTTAGGCGATGCATATGACAAAGCAATCCAATTACACTCATCAATACAACACGAATGGGATAGAAGAGGATTAGTAAGGCCGCGACCACAATATAAGGCAAAAACATACCAAGAAAAACCTATGGATTATTATTACTTTGAATCTAAAAGAAACAATAGACCAAATATCCGGCCTACTAGAACTCCTCCAGACCCAGATTCGTGTTCGTATTGTAAGAGAATTGGTCATACACAAACCCAATGTTACAAGAAATCGCGTGACCAGCAACGCCGGTCACAGACACAAGTTCATGGGCCTTATACTCCACCTCCCGGAAATTCCCGTCAATCCTCTCCATCCTCTCACTACTCTCCTTCCTCACCACGAGACCAAAAGCATAAGAAAGAATGCTCGTATTGCAAAAATATCGGTCATACAATAGAAGAATGCCGAAAGAAAAGATGGAGAGAATCTCAGTCGGGAAACGAACCAACGTCTCTGAGGAAAGGCGCATCCGCAGAGACCGCGCCAGGGCGCCCAGTGAGAACGATAACAAAAGAAGAGAAGCCAATCGTGTCTACGTCCTCCAACTAAAGGAAGAAGCTACCTCCCCATCTATCGTCCTTTCCTCTGACGACCTAGCTAAAGAGACGGAGTTCCTAGTTGATACGGGTTCGGAACTCAACATATTAAAAATAAAAATGGCAAACGGGGATATAATATGCGACGAAAACGACAAAGTCAGACTGAGCGGTATAACCGACGAAACCGTTACCACGTACGGTTCGGTAACCATACGAATTCACGGATATCCGCTTAAATTTCAATTAGTACCAAATTCCTTTCCTATCCCCTACGACGGTATTTTGGGTTCCGACTTCTTTCAAAAAACAGCCAAGATCGATTATGAAAGAGAGTCTATAGAGTGGCACGGAATAGTTATGCCCTTTGTTCAATCAAAGGAGATAACCATTCCGGGGCGAACGAGCAATGTCTGTAAAATAAAGATAAAGAATAGCGATTTAGCAACAGGATATTTGCCGCGTTTGAATTTCGGAGAAGGAATTTATGCCGGAGAAGCAGTGGTGTCAAATAACCACGGCGAAGCATATATCAAAATAATTAACACCAACGATACGGACGTCAACATAAAACCTCCGTCTGTAACACTAGAAGAGTTCGAGATAAATAAAACCGAACTCTTATCGCATTCAGAGGAGATTACGTCTCAAGTGCCTCGACTCGAATCGAGAGACGATGACATAAGCAGTCTAATAAACAATTCTCCGAAACTCGAACAGGAAACCGAGACCCAACATACCGTCCTCCCTACTCACATTACCCCTTCCAAATCCTGCAAACACATAAACAAGACAGACGAACGTTACGCACTAGCCCTACAGAATATTAATTTGGACGAACTGAACGACGAAGAGAAAACCGTAGCAAAAGATATGATAAGAGAATCTATAGATTTATTCCATTTACCGGGCGACAGATTGACGTACTCAGACACCGTAACACACAAGATAGAGACAGTGGACTCTATTCCAGTAAATGTCCGACAGTATCGCTTCCCGCCCATTCATAAGGAAGAGATAAACAAACAGATAGGAGAACTTCTAGAAAACAACGTGATCAAACCATCTACGTCCCCGTATAATTCTCCACTATGGATAGTTCCGAAGAAACCGGACGCAAAAGGGAATAAAAGATGGAGATTAGTCATCGACTACCGGATGTTAAACGAAAAAACTATTAAAGACAGTTATCCACTGCCGAACATAACGGAAATATTAGATCAAAAAGGAAGCGCGAAATATTTTAGTACGTTCGATCTCGCATCGGGCTTCCATCAAATCGGCATGGATAAAGAAGACGCGCCGAAAACGGCTTTCTCCACGCCATTCGGTCATTATGAATTTAAACGTATGCCCTTTGGTCTCAAAAACGCTCCTTCCACCTTCCAACGCTTGATGAACAATGTCCTGACCGGATTGCAAGGTAATGAATTATTCGTTTACCTAGACGACATAGTCATATACTCCAGCTCGCTACGAGAGCATCTTTTGAAATACCGGAAATTATGTGCGCGTCTCCGTGACGCCAATCTAAAACTACAGCCCGAGAAATGCAATCTTCTCAGGAAGGAGGTTGTATATCTCGGACATATCATTAGCGCGGATGGAGTGAAACCAGACCCAGGAAAAATAGAGGCAGTCAAGAACTTCCCGACGCCAAAGAATGCAAAGAACATAAAACAATTCCTGGGACTGGCAGGCTATTATCGACGCTTCATACCAAATTTCTCAGGTACAAGTAAACCGCTGACGAATCTCTTAAAGAAAGACGTACCGTTTAAGTGGGAGGACGCTCAAAACAAGGCATTCAAAACCTTAACAAGCCTTTTGTGTGAACAACCGCTCTTGCAATTCCCTGATTTTACCAAACCTTTCCTAGTAACTACCGACGCATCAAATTACGCGATCGGGGGAATTCTCAGTCAGGGAGAAGTCGGTAAAGATCTGCCCATAGCTTACACGTCAAGAATCTTAAATCAAGCGGAACAAAATTATTCGACAATAGAGAAAGAGCTGCTTGCAATTATATACGCCGTTAATTACTTCCGACCTTATCTATACGGTTGTAAATTCAGTTTAATCACCGACCACCGTCCGTTAGTGTGGTTAAATTCTGTGAAAGACCCGACGTCTCGGCTTATCAGATGGCGACTCAAACTCGCCGAGTATGAATACGATATTGTTTATAAAGCCGGTAAACGAAACGTCAATGCCGACGCGCTATCGCGTAACCCTATCGAGGTGAGTAAACAGATCCTTCCGATAGCAGGGACCAGCTCGAGTGACGACGAAATATTCTCGTCGCTCGCTAAGAGACGTCGCACGCAAGAAATTTCAAAACCCGAGACCGCACTTGAAACGGAAACACCTAACATAAACATAAACATAAACGAACAGACGAACGATACAGACGAAACGAACGACGACGAACTGGATCTATCACGTTACGAAGGTAATATTATAGAAATAAAAGACAGGATAACAATGCACAAAGGACACATAGCATTTTTTGTAACAAAGACCGGAACCCCTATTGACAAAGGAGCCAAAGAACTTGCCGACAATAAAAGACTACCAAACATTACCGACGTAACGCTTGGTAGAGTAAAGATTACAAAACGGGACAATAGATACCTCATCGCGTTACCCGTCCAGGAGAGAACATCCGTCTCTATTCAATTAGAAATTTTAGACGAAGTATTACATTCTCTTTTGGACGCGGCAATTGAATTAAACTTAAAAACAATAGCTATTTCAAGGGATAATATTGCAGACGTATCATGGATAAACATTAAACGCAAGATAAGTTCGATCTTCGCGGGCCACGAAACTAAAATTATTATACTAAAGCATGAAATCATAATACCCAGGGAGATCGAACGCGTCCAAATTATCCATGACAATCACGCTACTCCTGTGGGAGGTCACAAAGGAGTCACTAAGACATATTGGCGTATAAAACAACGGTACTACTGGCCTAACCTTAAACCCGATATACAAAACTTTATCCAAAACTGCCGCAGCTGCCAGACCAAGAAGCTTGTTCGACAAAAAACCAGACAACCGATGACCCTTACCGACACGCCGGGAAGGGCCTTCGACAAAGTTTCGATGGATATAGTAGGACCGATGCCTACCAGTAAACAAGGCAATAATTATATCCTAACAATACAAGATCTCCTTACCAAATATTCTATAGCGGTACCACTACAACAAGCTTCTTCGGTTGAAGTAGCTGATGCATTTATAAAAAATTTAATATGTAAATACGGCAGCCCGAAAGGGATACTAACTGATCAAGGTACTGCTTTCTTATCAGAATTGATGAAAGCAGTGGCCAAGAAATTTAGAATAGAAACATACCAAACCACCGCTTATCGACCGCAATCCAACGGATCAATAGAACGCTCACACCACGTGTTAGCAGAATTTTTGAAACACTTTATAAAGGATAATTCTGAATGGGACGATTGGGTCGATATAGCGATGTTTTCTTATAATACAAGTATACATGAAGGTACACAATACACTCCACACGAATTAATCTTTGGCCAGTTAGCGAAAACTCCGAACGATAGCACACTTAACGACTTAAAAGACGAAACTTACGCATCGTACTTGGCTGAATTGACGGAACAATTACAGAAATCGCAGGAGGCCGCCAAAGAGAACCTCGAACGCGCGAAAATAAAATCTAAAAATTATTACGATAAAAAACAGAGGGTGGTGAGCTTCTCGACGGGCGACTCCGTGTACCTCCTAAAGGGAAAAATCAAAGGCAAGTTAGACAGCCAGTACGAGGGACCATATAAAATTGTACAAATTCTTAATAATAGCAATGTAAAAATAGAAACGCCAAAAGGCCTCTCTGTCGTTCATACGGACAGACTCAAATTAAACAAGGCTAGAAAATAAGTTAAAGCCTACGTCTAGGACTCTACCTTACCGACTAACGGTTGCCACGGCGCAGCATGGCGCCACAGTAGTTCTCAGAGTCCGGGACGACGGTCGATAAGGTGTCTCCCCTCCATTTTCATTATAATATAAGTCACTCCAGTCCGAGCAGAGCGTCAATTGTCCATAAAGAAGCAAAAGCATCGAAGCTAAAGAAGAAACCTCGAATCATAATGAAGAAATTATCATTCGTTATACTACTTACAATAGTAGAAACTACGCAGAGCCTAACCGGATACGACTGTGCCGGTTCCTCACTCAACGTGACTACATTCTCGTTGCTGGACGTCTCTGAATGCGAGACGCCGAATCTCCAACCAACAAGCCAAGAACTATACATTCAATTACTACAAGTGTCTGAATACCACCCAATAAATGTAATACAATGTAAAGTGAGGATCGATAGGACCATCTATCACTGCGGAATGTACTCGCACGTTTCAATCGTACACAATGGCCGACGCGAATACATTCATCCGCTCACCCGACGCCTATGCGAACAAGCGCAAGTCACCGGAAGCCTATCTCTGGGCCCCAACAGCCTCATAACGGGACTTAAGAGAAACAGCACGCACCTTCACAGCCTGACCATAAGTGGATCCGTCGGTACAGACGGAGCCTGCAAGGGCTCGCAATATAGCGACCCCTATGGTACCTGGGACGACGTCGTTGTACAGGCCTCGGTAGAAGTCACCTTGAAAGACTACTATGCAGCCGCCTCCATCAAAGCAGACCAGATACATCTGCAATCGGGTACCATCTGCGCTTACACAGCCGAAAATTGTCAAGACGAAGGAGGAGCCGAAAACTTTTGGGAAACTCTACCTTCGGATAGTTGCGGATTCAATGAATACGACGTTTTGTACGAAGGCCTCGCAACAAAACTCACAACTAAAGGACCAGTAAAAGGACCAGTCCTATACACAGTTACGTCCAAGGATGTCACCTTCGCACTTACAAAAACAGAAGAATTTACACTGTGCGGATATACGATCATCCGTACCGAACATCCGAAACTTTTCATATTGGAAACCTCTCCTGGAAGAATCTTCAAAGCTAAGACAAAAACCCCTGTAGAAAATTTAGACATCTTCGCATATATAAATTCTAAATTCATATACGTCGAACGCCATTTAAAAACACAACTTACTGATTTATATATAGACATAACCCGCCAGAAATGTGCGCTCGAGAGACAAATTTTGAAGAACGCTTTATCCTTAGCAAACTTGTCTCCTGATGAAACCGCATATTCCTTCATGAAAGAACCAGGTTATATGGCAGTGATAGCGGGAGAAGTAATACACTTGATTAAATGTACACCGGTGGAAATAAAAGTACGCTCTACGGAAAACTGCTACAAAAGCCTACCAATAACTTACCGCAATCAGTCTTGCTTCCTAACACCAAAAACCCATATCATCACACAAGAAGCAGCAATGGCGGATTGCAACGAGCTACTACCAGCAATGTACCTACTACATGGATCATGGTACAGAATAACACCGAAACTCGTTGAAAGCGTACCACCGCCGACGATTCAGCCATTAACAAAACCACAATGGAAATACATCAGCCCGCAACATTTGGCAACGAGCGGAATCTACTCCAACGAAGATCTAAATAAACTACGTTCGCATATCATGGAACCTGCGGAAAAACCCGCTGTTTTGAACACACTATTACGTGGAGTCAGCGGACAACACATACCAAAGGGACAGATCTCGCTATACAACCTTATGGACGAAGAAGCATTAGACAAAATAGCGACCAGCACAGGCCAACGACTATGGGGAGCGTTCGTGACATTCGGATCAGCAAGCGCCGGAGTCATAGCGATACTCATGATCCTCCGATTGATAAAATATGTAGCAGACACCGTCATCCACGGCTATGCACTACATAGCATCTATGGTTGGAGTATTCATTTAGTAGGAGCACTTTGGGGCTCACTTACACACCTTTTGCTCCACCTCGCTAAGTCACCAACGGAAGAGAAGGTGGAGAGCGAACAAAAACCGCCAGAAGATGCTGACGCGATAGAACCACCTACGACAGGACAGAAAGAAGCCGTAAACACTTTCCCTTCAATTAGTAAGTACTTACAAGAAGAATCAGCCTTCAAAATGCACGTATAACTACGTACATTTTATTATAAGGGGGGAAGTGTTACGTCACCCGACGTACGGACTTATAAAATATATAAAGAGATACTCCTCGTGCCCGCTATATAGGGAGTCTTTTATTATCACGTGTAATTTCCTCGTGCCCGCTATATAGGGAGTCAGCTTATTAAATCATGTATTACTCATAGTATAGTTGATATCATTTATTAACAATATTATAATTTACACATTCGTGCCCGACATGAAGGGAGTAACTTTTACAACACTAACAAATATTATATTTACACTGGGGAACACCTTACGATTAGAACATGCATATATAATAATTAGCTATAAATAATAGATACATAATAATTGATACGTATTTAACGCACACATTTATAATATACGCGAAGTCCTAACAAGCGCCTTTAAGTCACCAAAAGTCCTAACAAGAGACTGAAAGTAAACGTCGACAGGCCTGTCCTCCGCCCACACATGGCCACCACGTGCGCCTTAGGGAAAGCACGCGGCCGCCAGGCACTTACGGCACCTCTCCACAAGTGGTCATCACGCGCGTCTACAGAACGGACTCAGAATTCCGAAGTTACAAGATACATGGCACAGCTAACACACACACGGGCCTAGGCCAACACACACACGCGGAATTCAGCTGACGCCAAGCAAAGTAACGCCAAGACGCTCATCCCTACCACCGCTAGTACGCGCTTCAGCTCAACGCGCACAGGACCATCGCACGCTACCCCACCACCGCCAACAAGGACGAGAGAAGGGAAGACGGCAGCCAATCACCATCCTCTTAGAGCCAAGCCGCCGCCGCTTCGCTACGAGCCGCCGCCGCTTCGCCACGAGCCGCCGCCGCTAAGATTCAGTATATAAGGAGCTGCAGAGCAGCACACGACGGATTTTTTCGACTACAGATTTTCTACGAATCACCTCGACGGACGTTTCGAACAATAATCGCGGGAGAGTCTTTTACGCTGTATCAATTCTATTCATATTATAATTTAAACTTAGAATAAATTAGAATTAGTAGAAGTCTGTGTTTCATTAGTCGGGACCCCGGTCACTACTCATTCGCGACTCGTATTATCTACGTGTTCCTGAACCGACGTGTGGTCGACAAGCTCTTCATCTCTCTCCGCATTTTCCAACCTTTTATCCTAGAACTATCGGGGCGTACGAATCGCCCGGGTTCACTCTTTCCAAGTCTTAGAACTATCGGGGCGTACGAATCGCCCGGGTTCATACTCCTAAATCATAGAACTATCGGGGCGTACGAATCGCCCGGGTTCATTCTTCATAGAACTATCGGAGCATACGAAGCGCTCGGGTTCAATCATCCTAAAAGGTCCCGTTGCATCCTATAGAATACGTATGCCGAAAACACGTCGGGGCGGACGCAAACATAGTCTCCGGCGTCTACTCGCGAACTATTATAGCGGTACAAACCATCTGGCTAACTTGGGCATCGACCCGTCGGCCTGTAGACCTAGGATCATCGAGGACACCACACTCTGCCATCCCAGGCCCGATACTCAGCAGGACCTGAGGTCTCCATCTTGCAGAGTTACTGAATATCGGCTCGTACCGATCAACTGCCCGGAGTGTACCTTCGTTGCCGGACAGCTGCCACCGAGCGACCCGCGAACAGCTCGCTATTTAGAATTGTACGGAGAGAAGCATTAAAGGTAAGTGAATCATCCTTATCAAAGACATAATCTATCGTTAAGCCCGTCCCGTGCCACGAACTACGCGTAGTAGGTAACGGCCGAATTGGGCAAATATCCCATTGAAGCAGGAGCTCCTTGAAGGAAAGAGCATAGTTCTTTTTTTTAAGGCCCGTGCCGAGTGGGACGTAACACCCTCTCACGTTCTTGATGAGGGAGATTTTGGCGCTCAGGACGGAGAGCCAACATCACCTTCCTAATCATCAAATTAATGAGGCTTTCGCGTCTATACCACGATACGATGGGAAAAATATGCCTCTATCCTCATTTATTAGAGCTTGTAAACGCGCGCGACAAATGATTCCCGCGTACCCGGAAGATTTGTTTACTCAAGCCGCGATACGGAAGCTCCAAGATTCGGCACACATTGCGATAGATAGACATAATCCGAAAACGATGTTCGAGTTGTATAGTCGACTCCGACAGACATTGGGCACATACCATTCTTTAGATTATTACCGGACAGAATTAAGAAACGTACTCATGTCGGAGAACGAACAGATTATCGATTACATTGGCCGTGTACAGGATTTATACGAGGGTCTTCTCGATGAAGAAAGGTTTTGGGGAGAAATCACGGATAGCAAGAAACGAGAAATAGATGAATTGGCATTAAAAAGCTTTTGTTCTGGGTTACCGATGGATTACCATCCCTACTTAAACGCGTTACGTTGCCGAGACTTAGGCGATGCATATGACAAAGCAATCCAATTACACTCGTCAATACAACACGAATGGGACAGAAGAGGATTAGTAAGGCCGCGACCACAATATAAGGCAAAAACATACCAAGAAAAACCTATGGATTATTATTACTTTGAATCTAAAAGAAACAATAGACCAAATATCCGACCTACTAGAACTCCTCCAGACCCAGATTCGTGTTCGTATTGTAAGAGAATTGGTCATACACAAACCCAATGTTACAAGAAATCGCGTGACCAGCAACGCCGGTCACAGACACAAGTTCATGGGCCTTATACTCCACCTCCCGGAAATTCCCGTCAATCCTCTCCATCCTCTCACTACTCTCCTTCCTCACCACGAGACCAAAAGCATAAGAAAGAATGCTCGTATTGCAAAAATATCGGTCATACAATAGAAGAATGCCGAAAGAAAAGATGGAGAGAATCTCAGTCGGGAAACGAACCGACGTCTCTGAGGAAAGGCGCATCCGCAGAGACCGCGCCAGGGCGCCCGGTGAGAACGATAACAAAAGAAGAGAAGCCAATCGTGTCTACGTCCTCCAACTAAAGGAAGAAGCTACCTCCCCATCTATCGTCCTTTCCTCTGACGACCTAACTAAAGAGACGGAGTTCCTAGTTGATACGGGTTCGGAACTCAACATATTAAAAATAAAAATGGCAAACGGGGATATAATATGCAACGAAAACGACAAAGTCAGACTGAGCGGTATCACCGACGAAACCGTTACCACGTACGGTTCGGTAACCATACGAATTCACGGATATCCGCTTAAATTCCAATTAGTACCAAATTCCTTTCCTATCCCCTACGACGGTATTTTAGGTTCCGACTTCTTTCAAAAAACAGCCAAAATTGATTATGAAAGAGAGTCTATAGAGTGGCACGGAATAGTTATGCCCTTTGTTCAATCAAAGGAGATAATCATTCCGGGGCGAACGAGCAATGTCTGTAAAATAAAGATAAGAAATAGCGATTTAGAAACGGGATATTTGCCGCGTTTGAATTTCGGAGAAGGAATTTATGCCGGAGAAGCAGTGGTGTCAAATAACCACGGCGAAGCATATATCAAAATAATTAACACCAACGATACGGACGTCAACATAAAACCTCCGTCTGTAACACTAGAAGAGTTCGAGATAAATAATACCGAACTCTTATCGCATTCAGAGGAAATCACGTCTCAAGTGCCTCGACTCGAATCGAAAGACGATGACATAAGCAGTCTAATAAACAATTCTCCGAAACTCGAACAGGAAACCGAGACCCAACATACCGTCCTCCCTACTCACATTACCCCTTCCAAATCCTGCAAACACATAAACAAGACAGACGAACGTTACGCACTAGCCCTACAGAATATTAATTTGGACGAACTAAACGACGAAGAGAAATCCGTAGCAAAAGATATGATCAGAGAATCCATAGATTTATTTCATTTACCGGGCGACAGACTGACGTACTCCGACACCGTAACACACAAGATAGAGACAGTGGACTCTATTCCAGTGAATGTCCGACAGTACCGCTTCCCGCCCATTCATAAGGAAGAGATAAACAAACAGATAGGAGAACTTCTAGAAAACAACGTGATCAAATCATCTACGTCCCCGTACAATTCTCCACTATGGATAGTTCCGAAGAAACCGGACGCAAAAGGAAACAAAAGATGGAGATTAGTCATCGACTACCGGATGTTAAACGAAAAAACTATTAAAGACAGTTATCCACTGCCGAACATAACGGAAATATTAGATCAAAAAGGAAGCGCGAAATATTTTAGTACGTTCGATCTCGCATCGGGCTTCCATCAAATCGGCATGGATAAAGAAGACGCGCCGAAAACGGCTTTCTCCACGCCATTCGGTCATTATGAATTTAAACGTATGCCCTTTGGTCTCAAAAACGCTCCTTCCACCTTCCAACGCTTGATGAACAATGTCCTGACCGGATTGCAAGGTAATGAATTATTCGTTTACCTAGACGACATAGTCATATACTCCAGCTCGCTACGAGAGCATCTTTTGAAATACCGGAAATTATGTGCGCGTCTCCGTGACGCCAATCTAAAACTACAGCCCGAGAAATGCAATCTTCTCAGGAAGGAGGTTGTATATCTCGGACATATCATTAGCGCGGATGGAGTGAAACCAGACCCAGGAAAAATAGAGGCAGTCAAGAACTTCCCGACGCCAAAGAATGCAAAGAACATAAAACAATTCCTGGGACTGGCAGGCTATTATCGACGCTTCATACCAAATTTCTCAGGTACAAGTAAACCGCTGACGAATCTCTTAAAGAAAGACGTACCGTTTAAGTGGGAGGACGCTCAAAACAAGGCATTCAAAACTTTAACAAGCCTTTTGTGTGAACAACCGCTCTTGCAATTCCCTGATTTTACCAAACCTTTCCTAGTAACTACCGACGCATCAAATTACGCGATCGGGGGAATTCTCAGTCAGGGAGAAGTCGGTAAAGATCTGCCCATAGCTTACACGTCAAGAATCTTAAATCAAGCGGAACAAAATTATTCGACAATAGAGAAAGAGCTGCTTGCAATTATATACGCCGTTAATTACTTCCGACCTTATCTATACGGTTGTAAATTCAGTTTAATCACCGACCACCGTCCGTTAGTGTGGTTAAATTCTGTGAAAGACCCGACGTCTCGGCTTATCAGATGGCGACTCAAACTCGCCGAGTATGAATACGATATTGTTTATAAAGCCGGTAAACGAAACGTCAATGCCGACGCGCTATCGCGTAACCCTATCGAGGTGAGTAAACAGATCCTTCCGATAGCAGGGACCAGCTCGAGTGACGACGAAATATTCTCGTCGCTCGCTAAGAGACGTCGCACGCAAGAAATTTCAAAACCCGAGACCGCACTTGAAACGGAAACACCTAACATAAACATAAACATAAACGAACAGACGAACGATACAGACGAAACGAACGACGACGAACTGGATCTATCACGTTACGAAGGTAATATTATAGAAATAAAAGACAGGATAACAATGCACAAAGGACACATAGCATTTTTTGTAACAAAGACCGGAACCCCTATTGACAAAGGAGCCAAAGAACTTGCCGACAATAAAAGACTACCAAACATTACCGACGTAACGCTTGGTAGAGTAAAGATTACAA
This sequence comes from Dolichovespula saxonica, assembly GCA_911387935.1. Taxonomy (NCBI): domain Eukaryota; kingdom Metazoa; phylum Arthropoda; class Insecta; order Hymenoptera; family Vespidae; genus Dolichovespula; species Dolichovespula saxonica. Next base: position 4,967,991 of record OU427011.1, read on the forward strand.
AACGGGACAATAGATACCTCATCGCGTTACCCGTCCAGGAGAGAACATCCGTCTCTATTCAATTAGAAATTTTAGACGAAGTATTACATTCTCTTTTGGACGCGGCAATTGAATTAAACTTAAAGACAATAGCTATTTCAAGGGATAATATTGCAGACGTATCATGGATAAACATTAAACGCAAGATAAGTTCGATCTTCGCGGGCCACGAAACTAAAATTATTATACTAAAGCATGAAATCATAATACCCAGGGAGATCGAACGCGTCCAAATTATCCATGACAATCACGCTACTCCTGTGGGAGGTCACAAAGGAGTCACTAAGACATATTGGCGTATAAAACAACGGTACTACTGGCCTAACCTTAAACCCGATATACAAAACTTTATCCAAAACTGCCGCAGCTGCCAGACCAAGAAGCTTGTTCGACAAAAAACCAGACAACCGATGACCCTTACCGACACGCCGGGAAGGGCCTTCGACAAAGTTTCGATGGATATAGTAGGACCGATGCCTACCAGTAAACAAGGCAATAATTATATCCTAACAATACAAGATCTCCTTACCAAATATTCTATAGCGGTACCACTACAACAAGCTTCTTCGGTCGAAGTAGCTGATGCATTTATAAAAAATTTAATATGTAAATACGGCAGCCCGAAAGGGATACTAACTGATCAAGGTACTGCTTTCTTATCAGAATTGATGAAAGCAGTGGCCAAGAAATTTAGAATAGAAACATACCAAACCACCGCTTATCGACCGCAATCCAACGGATCAATAGAACGCTCACACCACGTGTTAGCAGAATTTTTGAAACACTTTATAAAGGATAATTCTGAATGGGACGATTGGGTCGATATAGCGATGTTTTCTTATAATACAAGTATACATGAAGGTACACAATACACCCCACACGAATTAATCTTTGGCCAGTTAGCGAAAACTCCGAACGATAGCACACTTAACGACTTAAAAGACGAAACTTACGCATCGTACTTGGCTGAATTGACGGAACAATTACAGAAATCGCAGGAGGCCGCCAAAGAGAACCTCGAACGCGCGAAAATAAAATCTAAAAATTATTACGATAAAAAACAGAGGGTGGTGAGCTTCTCGACGGGCGACTCCGTGTACCTCCTAAAGGGAAAAATCAAAGGCAAGTTAGACAGCCAGTACGGGGGACCATATAAAATTGTACAAATTCTTAATAATAGCAATGTAAAAATAGAAACGCCAAAAGGCCTCTCTGTCGTTCATACGGACAGACTCAAATTAAATAAGGCTAGAAAATAAGTTAAAGCCTACGTCTAGGACTCTACCTTACCGACTAACGGTTGCCACGGCGCAGCATGGCGCCACAGTAGTTCTCAGAGTCCGGGACGACGGTCGATAAGGTGTCTCCCCTCCATTTTCATTATAATATAAGCCACTCCAGTCCGAGCAGAGCGTCAATTGTCCATAAAGAAGCAAAAGCATCGAAGCTAAAGAAGAAACCTCGAATCATAATGAAGAAATTATCATTCGTTATACTACTTACAATAGTAGGAACTACGCAGAGCCTAACCGGATACGACTGTGCCGGTTCCTCACTCAACGTGACTACATTCTCGTTGCTGGACGTCTCTGAATGCGAGACGCCGAATCTCCAACCAACAAGCCAAGAACTATACATTCAATTACTACAAGTGTCTGAATACCACCCAATAAATGTAATACAATGTAAAGTGAGGATCGATAGGACCATCTATCACTGCGGAATGTACTCGCACGTTTCAATCGTACACAATGGCCGACGCGAATACATTCATCCGCTCACCCAACGCCTATGCGAACAAGCGCAAGTCACCGGAAGCCTATCTCTGGGCCCCAACAGCCTCATAACGGGACTTAAGAGAAACAGCACGCACCTTCACAGCCTGACCATAAGTGGATCCGTCGGTACAGACGGAGCCTGCAAGGGCTCGCAATATAGCGACCCCTATGGTACCTGGGACGACGTCGTTGTACAGGCCTCGGTAGAAGTCACCTTGAAAGACTACTATGCAGCCGCCTCCATCAAAGCAGACCAGATACATCTGCAATCGGGTACCATCTGCGCTTACACAGCCGAAAATTGTCAAGACGAAGGAGGAGCCGAAAACTTTTGGGAAACTCTACCTTCGGATAGTTGCGGATTCAATGAATACGACGTTTTGTACGAAGGCCTCGCAACAAAACTCACAACTAAAAGACCAGTAACAGGACCAGTCCTATACACAGTCACGTCCAAGGATGTCACCTTCGCACTTACAAAAACAGAAGAATTTACACTGTGCGGATATACGATCATCCGTACCGAACATCCGAAACTTTTCATATTGGAAACCTCTCCTGGAAGAATCTTCAAAGCTAAGACAAAAACCCCTGTAGAAAATTTAGACATCTTCGCATATATAAATTCTAAATTCATATACGTCGAACGCCATTTAAAAACACAACTTACTGATTTATATATAGACATAACCCGCCAGAAATGTGCGCTCGAGAGACAAATTTTGAAGAACGCTTTATCCTTAGCAAACTTGTCTCCTGACGAAACCGCATATTCCTTCATGAAAGAACCAGGTTACATGGCAGTGATAGCGGGAGAAGTAATACACTTGATTAAATGTATACCGGTGGAAATAAAAGTACGCTCTACGGAAAACTGCTACAAAAGCCTACCAATAACTTACCGCAATCAGTCTTGCTTCCTAACACCAAAAACCCATATCATCACGCAAGAAGCAGCAATGACGGATTGCAACGAGCTACTACCAGCAATGTACCTACTACATGGATCATGGTACAGAATAACACCGAAACTCGTTGAAAGCGTACCACCGCCGACGATTCAGCCATTAACAAAACCACAATGGAAATACATCAGCCCGCAACATTTGGCAACGAGCGGAATCTACTCCAACGAAGATCTAAATAAACTACGTTCGCATATCATGGAACCTGCGGAAAAACCCGCTGTTTTGAACACACTATTACGTGGAGTCAGCGGACAACACATACCAAAAGGACAGATCTCGCTATACAACCTTATGGACGAAGAAGCATTAGACAAAATAGCGACCAGCACAGGCCAACGACTATGGGGAGCGTTCGTGACATTCGGATCAGCAAGCGCCGGAGTCATAGCGATACTCATGATCCTCCGATTGATAAAATATGTAGCAGACACCGTCATCCACGGCTATGCACTACATAGCATCTATGGTTGGAGTATTCATTTAGTAGGAGCACTTTGGGGCTCACTTACACACCTTTTGCTCCACCTCGCTAAGTCACCAACGGAAGAGAAGGTGGAGAGCGAACAAAAACCGCCAGAAGATGCTGACGCGATAGAACCACCTACGACAGGACAGAAAGAAGCCGTAAACACTTTCCCTTCAATTAGTAAGTACTTACAAGAAGAATCAGCCTTCAAAATGCACGTATAACTACGTACATTTTATTATAAGGGGGGAAGTGTTACGTCACCCGACGTACGGACTTGTAAAATATATAAAGAGATATTCCTCGTGCCCGCTATATAGGGAGTCGGCTTATTAAATCATGTATTGCTCATAGTATAGTTGATATCATTTATTAACAATATTATAATTTACACATTCGTGCCCGACATGAAGGGAGTAACTTTTACAACACTAACAAATATTATATTTACACTGGGGAACACCTTACGATTAGAACATGCATATATAATAATTAGCTATAAATAATAGATACATAATAATTGATACGTATTTGACGCACACATTTATAATATACGCGAAGTCCTAACAAGCGCCTTTAAGTCACCAAAAGTCCTAACAAGAGACTGAAAGTAAACGTCGACAGGCCTGTCCTCCGCCCACACATGGCCACCACGTGCGCCTTAGGGAAGGCACGCGGCCGCCAGGCACTTGCGGCACCTCTCCACAAGTGGTCATCACGCGCGTCTACAGAACGGACTCAGAATTCCGAAGTTACAAGATGCATGGCACAGCTAACACACACACGGGCCTAGGCCAACACACACACGCGGAATTCGGCTGACGCCGGGCAGAGTAGCGCCGGGACGCTCATCCCTACCACCGCTAGTACGCGCTTCAGCTCAACGCGCGCAGGACCATCGCACGCTACCCCACCACCGCCAACAAGGACGAGAGAAGGGAAGACGGCAGCCAATCACCATCCTCTTAGAGCCAAGCCGCCGCCGCTTCGCTACGAGCCGCCGCCGCTTCGCCACGAGCCGCCGCCGCTAAGATTCAGTATATAAGGAGCTGCAGAGCAGCACACGACGGATTTTTTCGACTACAGATTTTCTACGAATCACTTCGACGGACGTTTCGAACAATAATCGCGGGAGAGTCTTTTTACGCTGTATCAATTCTATTCATATTATAATTTAAACTAAGAATAAATTAGAATTAGTAGAAGTCTGTGTTTCATTAGTCGGGACCCCGGTCACTACTCATTCGCGACTCGTATTATCTACGTGTTCCTGAACCGACGTGTGGTCGACAAGCTCTTCATCTCTCTCCGCATTTTCCAACCTTTTATCCTAGAACTATCGGGGCGTACGAATCGCCCGGGTTCACTCTTTCCAAGTCTTAGAACTATCTGGGCGTACGAATCGCCCGGGTTCATACTCCTAAATCATAGAACTATCGGGGCGTACGAATCGCTCGGGTTCAATCATCCTAAAAGGTCCCATTGCATCCTAGAGAATACCTATGCCGAAAACACGTCGGGGCGGACGTAAACATAGTCTCCGGCGTCTACTCGCGAACTATTATAGCGGTACAAACCATCTGGCTAACTTGGGCATCGACCCGTCGGCCTGCAGACTTAGGATCATCGAGGACACCACACTCTGCCATCCCAGGCCCGATACTCAGAAGGACCTGAGGTCTCCATCTTGCAGAATTACTGAATATCGGCTCGTACCGATCAACTGCCCGGAGTGTACCTTCGTTGCCGGACAGCTACCACCAAGCGACCCGCGAACAGCTCGCTATTTAGAATTGTACGGAGAGAAGCATTAAAGGTAAGTGAATCATCCTTATCAAAGACATAATCTATCGTTAAGCCCGTCCCGTGCCACGAACTACGCGTAGTAGGTAACGGCCGAATTGGGCAAATATCCCATTGAAGCAGGAGCTCCTTGAAGGAAAGAGCCTAGTTCTTTTTTTAAGGCCCGTGCCGAGTGGGACGTAACAAATACTTCAACCGTAAGTGTTATGCATAGCCGTGGATGACGGTGTCTGTTACATATTTTATTGATCGGAGGATCATGAGTATCGTTTTTATGACTCCGGCGCTTGCTGATCCGAATGTCACAAACGCTCCCCAAAAGTCGTTGGCCTGTGTTACTACGTCGTTCCAGGTACCGTATAGGTTGCTATATTGTGAGCCCTTGCAGGCTCCGCCTGTACTGACGAACCCACTTATGGTCAAGCTGTGTAGGTGCGTGCTGTTCCTTTTTCGTCCCAATATGAGGCTGTTGGGACCCAGAGATAGGCTTCTGGAGACTATTCCTTGTTCGCATAGGCGTTGGGTGAGCGGATGAATGTATTCGTGTTGGCCATTGTGCACTATTGAGACGTGCGAGTACACTTCGCAGTGATAGATGGTCCTATCGGTCCTTTCTTTACACTGGATGGCATTTATTGGATGGTATTCAGACACGTATAGTTCTTGGCTTGTTGGTTGAAGATTCTTCTTTGGTTTTGATGCTTGTTTTCTTTACAGAAAATATGACGCTTTGCTCGGACTGCGGTGACTTATGTTATAATAATAAAAATAAAATAAAGAGGAGACACCTTAACGACCGTCGTCCTAGACTCTTAGATCTACTGTGGCTTCATGCTGTGCCGTGTCAACCGTTAGTCGGTTTTATAGAGTCCTGGACGAAGGTTTTGACTTATTTTCTAACTTTATTTAATTTTAATCTGTCCGTATGAACGACAGAGAGGCCTTTTGGCGTTTCTATTTTTACATTGTTATTATTTAAAATTTGTATGATCTTATACGGTCCTTCGTACTGGCTGTCTAACTTGCCTTTGATTTTTCCCTTTAGGAGGTACACGGAGTCGCCCGTCGAGAAGCTCACTACTTTTTGTTTTCTGTCGTAATAACTATTGGACTTTATTTTTGCGCGTTTGAGGTTCTCTTTGGCGGCCTTCTGCGATTTCTGTAATTGTTCTGTTAGTTCAGCCAAGTACGATGTGTAAGTTTCGTCTGCGATATTATTCCTACAAATAGCTATAGTTTTTTTTTTTTTTTTTTTTTTTTAAATTTAGTTCGATTGCCGCGTCCAAAAGAGAATGTATTACTACCTCTAAGATTTCTAATTGAATAGAGAGAGATGTTCTCTCCTGGACGGGTAACGCGATGAGGTATCGGTTGTCTTGTTTTGTAATTTTTTACTCTACCAAGCGTTACGTCGGTAATGTTTGGTAGTCTTTTATTGTCGGCAAGTTCTTTGGCTCCTTTGTCAATAGGAGTTCCGGTCTTTGTCACAAAAAATGCTATGTGTCCTTTGTGCATTGTTATTCTGTCTTTTATTTCTATAATATTACTTTCGTAACGTGATAGATCCAGTTCGTCGTCGTTCGTTTCGTCTGTGTCGATCGTCTGTTCTTTTGTGTTTAAGTTAAGTGTTTTTGTTTCGAGTGCGGTTTCGGTTTTCGATGTCTTTTGCACATTACGTCTCTTAACGAGCGGCGAGAATATATCATCGTCACTCGAGCTGGTCCCTGCTATCGGAAGGATCCGTTTACTCGTTCGCCACGGAATAGTTATCTCCTTTGATTGAACAAATGGCATAACTATTCCGTGCCATTCTATAGTTTCTTTTTCGTAGTCAATTTTAGCCGTTTTTTGTAAAAAGTTGCAACCCAAAATACCGTTGTAAGGGATAGGAAAGGAATTCGGGACCAGTTGGAATTTAACCGGATATCCGTGAATGTGTACGGTCACCGAACCGTACGTGGTAACAGTTTTGTCGGTGATACCGATCAGTCTGACCTTGTCGTTTTCGTCACATAATATGTCTCCATTTGCCATTGTTATTTTTAATATGTTAAGTTCCGAACCCGTGTCGATTAAAAATTCTGTTTCCTTGACTAAATCGTAGGAAGAAAGGACGATAGACGGAGAGGTAGATTCTTCTTTCAATTGGAAGAAGTAGACGCGAGTGGCTGCTTCTCTTCTTATTGTCCGTACTGGGCGCGCTGACGCGGTCTCTGCGGATGCGCTTTTCCCCAGAGACGTCGGTTCGTTTCCCGACTGGGCTTCCCTCCACTTTTTCTTCCGGCATTCCTCTATCGTATGGCCGATGTTTTTACAATACGAGCATTTTTTTATATACCTTTGATCTCGTGACGAGGAAGGAGAGTAGTGAGAGAATGGAGAGGATTGACGGGAGTTCTCGGGAGGTGGAGTGTAAGGCCCATGAACTTGTGTCTGTGACCGGCGTTGCAGGTCACGCGATTTCCTATAACATTGTGCTTGTGTGTGACCAATCCTCTTGCAATAAGAACATGCATCTGGGTCCGGAGGAGGTCTAGTAGGCCGGGTACTGGGTTTACTATTTCTTTTTGATTCATAATAATAATAATCCATTGGTCTTTCTTGATAGGCCTTAGTTTTGTATTGTGGCCGCGGCCTCGCCAGACCTCGTCTGTCCCATTCATGTTGTATAGACGAATGTAGCTGAATCGCCTTATCGTATGCGTCGCTTAGGTCTCCGCACCGTAAGTCGTTTAGATACGGGTGATAATCTAATGGTAGACCCGAACAAAAACTTTTTAGAGCTAATTCGTCTATTTCCTGTTTTTTACTTTCCGTAAGCCCTCCCCAGAATCTTTCTTCGTCAAGGAGACTTTCGTGTAAGTCTTGTACGCGACCGATGTAGTCTATTATCGGTTCATTTTCGGACATAAGCACGTTTCTTAGTTCAGTCCTATAAAAATCTAACGAGTAGTATGTCCCCAAAGTTTGCCTGAGTCTGCTGCCTAATTCAAGCATTGTTCTAGGATGGTGTCTCTCGATCGCGACATAAGCGGAATCCTGTAGTTTCCTTATCGCGGCTAGAGTAAACAGTTCCTCCGGATAGGTGGGGATCATTTGACGTGCGCGTTTGCATGCTCTAATGTAAGAAGATAAAGGCATATTTTTTCCGTCGTACTGTGGAATAGATGCTAGGGCTTCGCTAACCTGATGATTAGGCAAGTGAAGCTGATTTTCCGTTCGTAGCGCGACGATTTCTCTCATTAGGAACGCGAGAGTATCTGTTTCTCCCAATTTTGCTTCCTCGGATGTGGTACGGAGAGTTTCTTCGCGTTCGCGTAGTCTTTGTTCGCGTTCGAAAAGGTCGCGTTCCCGCGAATCTAACTGAGCCATTGTATTGGCTATACGCCGCCTTTCGTCGGGGCTTATTTCGTCTGTTTGACGCGTGGTCATGCTGCGCGTTTCAATGCGATCGCTCCTCTCAATTGACATAATGTATCGTTAGTATCCCACCGCTGTCACCAATTTTGTTGTTACGTCCCACTCGGCACGGGCCCTTAATGCTTCTTTCCATATAATTCTAGATAGCGAGCTGTTCGAGGGTCGCTTGGTGGTAGCTGTCCGGCAACGAAGGTACACTCCGGGCAGTCGATCGGTACGAGCCGATATTCAATAACTCTGCAAGATGAAGACCTCAGGTCCTGCTGAGTATCGGGCCTGGGATGGCAGAGTGTGGTGTCCTCGATGATCCTAAGTCTGCGGGCCGACGGGTCGATGCCCAAGTTAGCCAGATGGTTTGTACCGTTATAATAGTTCGCGAGTAGTCGCCGGAGACGATGCTTGTGTCCGCCCCGACGTGTTTTCGGCATACGTATTCTCTAGGATACAACGGGACCTTCTAGGATGATTGAACCCGAGCGATTCGTACGCTCCGATAGTTCTGTGAAGAGTGAACCCGGGCGATTCGTACGCCCCGATAGTTCTAGGATAAAAGGTTGGAAAATGCGGAGAGAGATGAAGAGCTTGTCGACCACACGTCGGTTCAGGAACACGTAGATAATACGAGTCGCGAATGAGTAGTGACCGGGGTCCCGACTAATGAAACACAGACTTCTACTAATTCTAATTTATTCTAAGTTTAAATTATAATATGAATACAGCGTAAAAGACTCTCCCTCGATTATTGTTCGAAACGTCCGTCGAAGTGATTCGTAGAAAATCTGTAGTCGAAAAAACCGTCGTGTGCTGCTCTGCAGCTCCTTATATACTGAATCTTAGCGGCGGCGGCTCGTGGCGAAGCGGCGGCGGCTCGTAGCGAAGCGGCGGCGGCTTGGCTCTAAGAGGATGGTGATTGGCTGCCGTCTTCCCTTCTCTCGTCCTTGTTGGCGGTGGTGGGGTAGCGTGCGATGGTCCTGCGCGCGTTGAGCTGAAGCACGTACTAGCGGTGGTAGGGATGAGCGTCTTGGCGTTACTTTGCTTGGCGTCAGCTGAATTCCGCGTGTGTGTGTTGGCCTAGGCCCGTGTGTGCGTTAGCTGTGCCATGTATCTTGTAACTTCGGAATTCTGAGTCCGTTCTGTAGACGCGCGTGATGACCACTTGTGGAGAGGTGCCGTAAGTGCCTGGCGGCCGCGTGCTTTCCCTAAGGCGCACGTGGTGGCCATGTGTGGGCGGAGGACAGGCCTGTCGACGTCGCCGGCTTTGTGCTCTTCTCCTCCGGTCCCAAGGTTTCAGGTAGAAGGTGCCCCTAGTGGCCGCGTAGTTTCCCTAAGGACCACGTGGTGACCATGTGTGGGCAGAGTACAGGCTACTTGATGGTGACGGCTTTCACTCTCTCCTCTGGTTCGAAAGGTTTCGTGTAGGAAGTATCCGAATGACCGCGTAGTTTCCCTAAGGACCACGTGAAGGCCATGTATGGATGAAGGACCGGCTAGTCGGCGTTTACTTTCAGTCTCTTGTTAGGACTTCGCGTATATTATAAATGTGTGTGTTAAATACGTATCAATTATTATGTATCTATTATTTATAGCTAATTATTATATATGCATGTTCTAATCGTAAGGTGTTCCCCAGTGTAAATATAATATTTGTTAGTGTTGTAAAAGTTACTCCCTTCATGTCGGGCACGAATGTGTATATTATAATATTGTTAATAAATGATATCAACTATACTATGAGTAATACATGATTTAATAAAAGACTCCCTATATAGCGGGCACGAGGAATTACATGTGATAATAAAAGACTCCCTATATAGCGGGCACGAGGAAATTCTCTTTATATATTTTATAAGTCCGTACGTCGGATGACGTAACAATATTGTTATGGTTATTGATATTCATATTGTTATTGTTATTGATATTGTAATTGTAGCTATTAGCGCCATTATTTTCGTTATTGTATTCTTTATTGTTATTGTTATAGTTATTGATATTCATATTGTTATTGTTATTGATATTGTAATTGTAGTTGTTAAAGTAATTATTATAGTTATTGTCATCGTTATTGTTAATGTTAATGTTATTGTAATTATTATTGTTATTGTTATTGATATATTAATTGTAGCTATTAAAGTCATTATTTTCGTTATTTTCATCGTTTTAGGTATTGATATGGTTATTGATATTCATAATGTTATAGTTATTGATATTGTAATTGTAGTTGTTAAAGTTATTATTATCGTTATTGACATCGTTATTGTTATAGATATAGTTACTGATATTCATATTTTTATTGATATTGATATTGTAATTGTAGTTGTTAAAGTTATTATTTTCGTTATTGTCATCGTTATTGTTAATGTTAATGTTATTGTAATTATTATTGTTATTGTTATTGATATATTAATTGTAGCTATTAAAGTCATTGTTTTCGTTATTTTCATCGTTTTAGATATTGTTATGGTTATTGATATTCATACTGTTATAGTTATTGATATTGTAAATGTAGTTGTTAAAGTTATTATTATCGTTATTGTCACCGTTATTGTTATTGTCATGGTTATTGTTACGTCACCCGACGTACGGACTTATAAAATATATAAAGAGATACTCCTCGTGCCCGCTATATAGGGAGTCTTTTATTATCACGTGTAATTTCCTCGTGCCCGCTATATAGGGAGTCAGCTTATTAAATCATGTATTACTCATAGTATAGTTGATATCATTTATTAACAATATTATAATTTACACATTCGTGCCCGACATGAAGGGAGTAACTTTTACAACACTAACAAATATTATATTTACACTGGGGAACACCTTACGATTAGAACATGCATATATAATAATTAGCTATAAATAATAGATACATAATAATTGATACGTATTTAACGCACACATTTATAATATACGCGAAGTCCTAACAAGCGCCTTTAAGTCACCAAAAGTCCTAACAAGAGACTGAAAGTAAACGTCGACAGGCCTGTCCTCCGCCCACACATGGCCACCACGTGCGCCTTAGGGAAAGCACGCGGCCGCCAGGCACTTACGGCACCTCTCCACAAGTGGTCATCACGCGCGTCTACAGAACGGACTCAGAATTCCGAAGTTACAAGATACATGGCACAGCTAACACACACACGGGCCTAGGCCAACACACACACGCGGAATTCAGCTGACGCCAAGCAAAGTAACGCCAAGACGCTCATCCCTACCACCGCTAGTACGCGCTTCAGCTCAACGCGCACAGGACCATCGCACGCTACCCCACCACCGCCAACAAGGACGAGAGAAGGGAAGACGGCAGCCAATCACCATCCTCTTAGAGCCAAGCCGCCGCCGCTTCGCTACGAGCCGCCGCCGCTTCGCCACGAGCCGCCGCCGCTAAGATTCAGTATATAAGGAGCTGCAGAGCAGCACACGACGGATTTTTTCGACTACAGATTTTCTACGAATCACCTCGACGGACGTTTCGAACAATAATCGCGGGAGAGTCTTTTACGCTGTATCAATTCTATTCATATTATAATTTAAACTTAGAATAAATTAGAATTAGTAGAAGTCTGTGTTTCATTAGTCGGGACCCCGGTCACTACTCATTCGCGACTCGTATTATCTACGTGTTCCTGAACCGACGTGTGGTCGACAAGCTCTTCATCTCTCTCCGCATTTTCCAACCTTTTATCCTAGAACTATCGGGGCGTACGAATCGCCCGGGTTCACTCTTTCCAAGTCTTAGAACTATCGGGGCGTACGAATCGCCCGGGTTCATACTCCTAAATCATAGAACTATCGGGGCGTACGAATCGCCCGGGTTCATTCTTCATAGAACTATCGGAGCATACGAAGCGCTCGGGTTCAATCATCCTAAAAGGTCCCGTTGCATCCTATAGAATACGTATGCCGAAAACACGTCGGGGCGGACGCAAACATAGTCTCCGGCGTCTACTCGCGAACTATTATAGCGGTACAAACCATCTGGCTAACTTGGGCATCGACCCGTCGGCCTGTAGACCTAGGATCATCGAGGACACCACACTCTGCCATCCCAGGCCCGATACTCAGCAGGACCTGAGGTCTCCATCTTGCAGAGTTACTGAATATCGGCTCGTACCGATCAACTGCCCGGAGTGTACCTTCGTTGCCGGACAGCTGCCACCGAGCGACCCGCGAACAGCTCGCTATTTAGAATTGTACGGAGAGAAGCATTAAAGGTAAGTGAATCATCCTTATCAAAGACATAATCTATCGTTAAGCCCGTCCCGTGCCACGAACTACGCGTAGTAGGTAACGGCCGAATTGGGCAAATATCCCATTGAAGCAGGAGCTCCTTGAAGGAAAGAGCATAGTTCTTTTTTTTAAGGCCCGTGCCGAGTGGGACGTAACATAAAATTGGTGACAGCGGTGGGATAGAAACGATACATTATGTCTACTGAAAGGAGCGAACGTATTGAAACACGCAGCATGGCTGCGCGTCAACCTGATGAAGTTATGATCGATGAAGTACGACTACGAATGACTAAATTAGACGCGGCCGAACGGGCCCTCCTTGAACGCGAACGCGTCATTCGAGAACGCGAACAAGAACTTCGCGATCATGCGCAGCGTCTTAACGCTGCAAAATCAGAAGAGGCAGACCCTCTCACGTTCTTGATGAGGGAGATTTTGGCGCTCAGGACGGAGAGCCAACATCACCTTCCTAATCATCAAATTAATGAGGCTTTCGCGTCTATACCACGATACGATGGGAAAAATATGCCTCTATCCTCATTTATTAGAGCTTGTAAACGCGCGCGACAAATGATTCCCGCGTACCCGGAAGATTTGTTTACTCAAGCCGCGATACGGAAGCTCCAAGATTCGGCACACATTGCTATAGATAGACATAATCCGAAAACGATGTTCGAGTTGTATTGTCGACTCCGACAGACATTGGGCACATACCATTCTTTAGATTATTACCGGACAGAATTAAGAAACGTACTCATGTCGGAGAACGAACAGATTATCGATTACATTGGCCGTGTACAGGATTTATACGAGGGTCTACGACGGTATTTTGGGTTCCGACTTCTTTCAAAAAACAGCCAAGATCGATTATGAAAGAGAGTCTATAGAGTGGCACGGAATAGTTATGCCCTTTGTTCAATCAAAGGAGATAACCATTCCGGGGCGAACGAGCAATGTCTGTAAAATAAAGATAAAGAATAGCGATTTAGCAACAGGATATTTGCCGCGTTTGAATTTCGGAGAAGGAATTTATGCCGGAGAAGCAGTGGTGTCAAATAACCACGGCGAAGCATATATCAAAATAATTAACACCAACGATACGGACGTCAACATAAAACCTCCGTCTGTAACACTAGAAGAGTTCGAGATAAATAAAACCGAACTCTTATCGCATTCAGAGGAGATTACGTCTCAAGTGCCTCGACTCGAATCGAGAGACGATGACATAAGCAGTCTAATAAACAATTCTCCGAAACTCGAACAGGAAACCGAGACCCAACATACCGTCCTCCCTACTCACATTACCCCTTCCAAATCCTGCAAACACATAAACAAGACAGACGAACGTTACGCACTAGCCCTACAGAATATTAATTTGGACGAACTGAACGACGAAGAGAAAACCGTAGCAAAAGATATGATAAGAGAATCTATAGATTTATTCCATTTACCGGGCGACAGATTGACGTACTCAGACACCGTAACACACAAGATAGAGACAGTGGACTCTATTCCAGTAAATGTCCGACAGTATCGCTTCCCGCCCATTCATAAGGAAGAGATAAACAAACAGATAGGAGAACTTCTAGAAAACAACGTGATCAAACCATCTACGTCCCCGTATAATTCTCCACTATGGATAGTTCCGAAGAAACCGGACGCAAAAGGGAATAAAAGATGGAGATTAGTCATCGACTACCGGATGTTAAACGAAAAAACTATTAAAGACAGTTATCCACTGCCGAACATAACGGAAATATTAGATCAACTAGGAAGCGCGAAATATTTTAGTACGTTCGATCTCGCATCGGGCTTCCATCAAATCGGCATGGATAAAGAAGACGCGCCGAAAACGGCTTTCTCCACGCCATTCGGTCATTATGAATTTAAACGTATGCCCTTTGGTCTCAAAAACGCTCCTTCCACCTTCCAACGCTTGATGAACAATGTCCTGACCGGATTGCAAGGTAATGAATTATTCGTTTACCTAGACGACATAGTCATATACTCCAGCTCGCTACGAGAGCATCTTTTGAAATACCGGAAATTATGTGCGCGTCTCCGTGACGCCAATCTAAAACTACAGCCCGAGAAATGCAATCTTCTCAGGAAGGAGGTTGTATATCTCGGACATATCATTAGCGCGGATGGAGTGAAACCAGACCCAGGAAAAATAGAGGCAGTCAAGAACTTCCCGACGCCAAAGAATGCAAAGAACATAAAACAATTCCTGGGACTGGCAGGCTATTATCGACGCTTCATACCAAATTTCTCAGGTACAAGTAAACCGCTGACGAATCTCTTAAAGAAAGACGTACCGTTTAAGTGGGAGGACGCTCAAAACAAGGCATTCAAAACTTTAACAAGCCTTTTGTGTGAACAACCGCTCTTGCAATTCCCTGATTTTACCAAACCTTTCCTAGTAACTACCGACGCATCAAATTACGCGATCGGGGGAATTCTCAGTCAGGGAGAAGTCGGTAAAGATCTGCCCATAGCTTACACGTCAAGAATCTTAAATCAAGCGGAACAAAATTATTCGACAATAGAGAAAGAGCTGCTTGCAATTATATACGCCGTTAATTACTTCCGACCTTATCTATACGGTTGTAAATTCAGTTTAATCACCGACCACCGTCCGTTAGTGTGGTTAAATTCTGTGAAAGACCCGACGTCTCGGCTTATCAGATGGCGACTCAAACTCGCCGAGTATGAATACGATATTGTTTATAAAGCCGGTAAACGAAACGTCAATGCCGACGCGCTATCGCGTAACCCTATCGAGGTGAGTAAACAGATCCTTCCGATAGCAGGGACCAGCTCGAGTGACGACGAAATATTCTCGTCGCTCGCTAAGAGACGTCGCACGCAAGAAATTTCAAAACCCGAGACCGCACTTGAAACGGAAACACCTAACATAAACATAAACATAAACGAACAGACGAACGATACAGACGAAACGAACGACGACGAACTGGATCTATCACGTTACGAAGGTAATATTATAGAAATAAAAGACAGGATAACAATGCACAAAGGACACATAGCATTTTTTGTAACAAAGACCGGAACCCCTATTGACAAAGGAGCCAAAGAACTTGCCGACAATAAAAGACTACCAAACATTACCGACGTAACGCTTGGTAGAGTAAAGATTACAAAACGGGACAATAGATACCTCATCGCGTTACCCGTCCAGGAGAGAACATCCGTCTCTATTCAATTAGAAATTTTAGACGAAGTATTACATTCTCTTTTGGACGCGGCAATTGAATTAAACTTAAAAACAATAGCTATTTCAAGGGATAATATTGCAGACGTATCATGGATAAACATTAAACGCAAGATAAGTTCGATCTTCGCGGGCCACGAAACTAAAATTATTATACTAAAGCATGAAATCATAATACCCAGGGAGATCGAACGCGTCCAAATTATCCATGACAATCACGCTACTCCTGTGGGAGGTCACAAAGGAGTCACTAAGACATATTGGCGTATAAAACAACGGTACTACTGGCCTAACCTTAAACCCGATATACAAAACTTTATCCAAAACTGCCGCAGCTGCCAGACCAAGAAGCTTGTTCGACAAAAAACCAGACAACCGATGACCCTTACCGACACGCCGGGAAGGGCCTTCGACAAAGTTTCGATGGATATAGTAGGACCGATGCCTACCAGTAAACAAGGCAATAATTATATCCTAACAATACAAGATCTCCTTACCAAATATTCTATAGCGGTACCACTACAACAAGCTTCTTCGGTTGAAGTAGCTGATGCATTTATAAAAAATTTAATATGTAAATACGGCAGCCCGAAAGGGATACTAACTGATCAAGGTACTGCTTTCTTATCAGAATTGATGAAAGCAGTGGCCAAGAAATTTAGAATAGAAACATACCAAACCACCGCTTATCGACCGCAATCCAACGGATCAATAGAACGCTCACACCACGTGTTAGCAGAATTTTTGAAACACTTTATAAAGGATAATTCTGAATGGGACGATTGGGTCGATATAGCGATGTTTTCTTATAATACAAGTATACATGAAGGTACACAATACACTCCACACGAATTAATCTTTGGCCAGTTAGCGAAAACTCCGAACGATAGCACACTTAACGACTTAAAAGACGAAACTTACGCATCGTACTTGGCTGAATTGACGGAACAATTACAGAAATCGCAGGAGGCCGCCAAAGAGAACCTCGAACGCGCGAAAATAAAATCTAAAAATTATTACGATAAAAAACAGAGGGTGGTGAGCTTCTCGACGGGCGACTCCGTGTACCTCCTAAAGGGAAAAATCAAAGGCAAGTTAGACAGCCAGTACGAGGGACCATATAAAATTGTACAAATTCTTAATAATAGCAATGTAAAAATAGAAACGCCAAAAGGCCTCTCTGTCGTTCATACGGACAGACTCAAATTAAACAAGGCTAGAAAATAAGTTAAAGCCTACGTCTAGGACTCTACCTTACCGACTAACGGTTGCCACGGCGCAGCATGGCGCCACAGTAGTTCTCAGAGTCCGGGACGACGGTCGATAAGGTGTCTCCCCTCCATTTTCATTATAATATAAGTCACTCCAGTCCGAGCAGAGCGTCAATTGTCCATAAAGAAGCAAAAGCATCGAAGCTAAAGAAGAAACCTCGAATCATAATGAAGAAATTATCATTCGTTATACTACTTACAATAGTAGAAACTACGCAGAGCCTAACCGGATACGACTGTGCCGGTTCCTCACTCAACGTGACTACATTCTCGTTGCTGGACGTCTCTGAATGCGAGACGCCGAATCTCCAACCAACAAGCCAAGAACTATACATTCAATTACTACAAGTGTCTGAATACCACCCAATAAATGTAATACAATGTAAAGTGAGGATCGATAGGACCATCTATCACTGCGGAATGTACTCGCACGTTTCAATCGTACACAATGGCCGACGCGAATACATTCATCCGCTCACCCGACGCCTATGCGAACAAGCGCAAGTCACCGGAAGCCTATCTCTGGGCCCCAACAGCCTCATAACGGGACTTAAGAGAAACAGCACGCACCTTCACAGCCTGACCATAAGTGGATCCGTCGGTACAGACGGAGCCTGCAAGGGCTCGCAATATAGCGACCCCTATGGTACCTGGGACGACGTCGTTGTACAGGCCTCGGTAGTGTTACGTCACCCGACGTATGGACATATAAAATACATAAAGAAGTCCTCGTGCCCGCTATATAGGGAGTCTTTTATTATTAGCACATGTAAGTCCTCGTGCCCGCTATATAGGGAGTCTATTATTATTAGCACATGTAAGTCCTCGTGCCCGCTATATAGGGAGTCTTTTATTATTAGCACATGTAAGTCCTCGTGCCCGCTATATAGGGAGTCTTTTATTATAGTACAAATAATACGTAATTTAATAAAAACTCAATATAACTAACCATTTACTAACAATATTATATTTCACACGTTCGTGCCCGACATGAAGGGAGTCATCTTTACAATACTAACCACTATTATAATACACACCTATAACATAAGTTTCAAGGGAGATACCTTACGCTTAGATATTGTAAACAATACATATACATATATTTGTAATTCTACAATGATGCGTCATACGCGGAAAAACACAAAGCGTCGCGCCAGACAAACAACAATGCGTCTTACGTAAAGGAAGCTCGTATACAAGTCATGATGTCACGCCGCAAAAGGGAAGGCCGTAAACGACCGAGTACACATGGCCGCAAATGGAGAGTACGTGCTGAATAGTCGCCGAACGGTTACCACGTACGCCTTAGGGAAAACAACGCGGTCGCCGGGCACACACACACACGCCGTACTACTCCACAAGTGGTCACCACGTGCGCCTTAGGGAGAGACACGGACCACCACACAATGCCATAGACTCGCACACGGACCTGGACCCACACACAAGCGGTAATCCGATGGCTACGAGCCGACAACACCGAGACGCATCCTCACTACTACCAGTAAGCGCCTCGCACCGAAGCACACAAAGCCGTTGCACGCATCACTATAGACCATCCAGAAAGGACGAAAGAAAGAAAGACGGCAGCCAGTCACCATTTTCCAAGAACCGAGCCGCCACCAAAGCAACGAGCCGCCGCCGCCAAAGCCACAAGCCGCCGCCAAAGCCACAAGCTCGCCGCTGGGACTTGCATATAAGGAGCTGCAGAGCAGCACACGACGGTCATTCCCGACAACAGATTCCTACGGGTCATTTCGACGGTCATTCCCGACAACAGATTCCTACGGGTCATTTCGACGGTCATTCCCGACAACAGATTCCTACGAGTCATTTCGACGGTCATTCCGATAACTCTATACGGATTTCGACTACGGATTTTCTACGATTCACTTCGACGGACGTTAGTTCCAACCAATAATCGCGAGAGAGTCTTTTTTACACTGTATCAATTCTATTCGTAGTATAATTTTAAATTTAGAATAAATTAGTATTAGTAGAAGTCTGTGTTTCATTAGTCGGGACCCCGGTCACCATTCGTTCGCGACTCGTATTAGCTACGTGTTCCTGAACCGACGTGTGGTCGACAAGCTCTTCATATCTCTCTCCGCATTTTCCAACCTTTTATCATAGAACTATCGGGGCGTACGAATCGCCCGGGTTCACTCTTTCCTAGTCCTAGAACTATCGGGGCGTACGAATCGCCCGGGTTCATATTCCTAAATCTTAGAACCATCGGGGCGTACGAATCGCCCGGGTTCATTCTTCATAGAACTAACGGAGCGTACGAATCGCTCGGGTTCAATCATCCTAGAAGGTCCCGTTGTATCCTAGAGAATACGTATGCCGAAAACACGTCGGGGCGGACACAAGCATCGTCTCCGGCGACTACTCGCGAACTATTATAACGGTACAAACCATCTGGCTAACTTGGGCATCGACCCGTCGGCCTGCAGACTTAGGATCATCGAGGACACCACACTCTGCCATCCCAGGCCCGATACTCAGCAGGACCTGAGGTCTTCATCTTGCAGAGTTATTGAATATCGGCTCGTACCGATCGACTGCCCGGAGTGTACCTTCGTTGCCGGACAGCTACCACCAAGCGACCCTCGAACAGCTCGCTATCTAGAATTATATGGAAAGAAGCATTAAGGGTAAGTAAATCATCCTCTCGTCAAAGACATAATTTATCGTTAAGCCCGTCCCGAGCCACGAACTACACGTAGTAGGTAACGGCTGAATTGGGCAAATATCCCATTGAAGCAGGAGCTCCTTGAAGGAAAGAACATAGTTCTTTTTTTAAGGCCCGTGCCGAGTGGGACGTAACAACAAAATTGGTGCATCGGCCGGGAATACTAACGATACATTATGTCAATTGAGAGGAGCGATCGCATTGAAACGCGCAGCATGACCACGCGTCAAACAGACGAAATAAGCCCCGACGAAAGGCGGCGTATAGCCAATACAATGGCTCAGTTAGATTCGCGGGAACGCGACCTTTTCGAACGCGAACAAAGACTACGCGAACGCGAAGAAACTCTCCGTACCACATCCGAGGAAGCAAAATTGGGAGAAACAGATACTCTCGCGTTCCTAATGAGAGAAATCGTCGCGCTACGAACGGAAAATCAGCTTCACTTGCCTAATCATCAGGTTAGCGAAGCCCTAGCATCTATTCCACAGTACGACGGAAAAAATATGCCTTTATCTTCTTACATTAGAGCATGCAAACGCGCACGTCAAATGATCCCCACCTATCCGGAGGAACTGTTTACTCTAGCCGCGATAAGGAAACTACAGGATTCCGCTTATGTCGCGATCGAGAGACACCATCCTAGAACAATGCTTGAATTAGGCAGCAGACTCAGGCAAACTTTGGGGACATACTACTCGTTAGATTTTTATAGGACTGAACTAAGAAACGTGCTTATGTCCGAAAATGAACCGATAATAGACTACATCGGTCGCGTACAAGACTTACACGAAAGTCTCCTTGACGAAGAAAGGTTCTGGGGAGGGCTTACGGAAAGTAAAAAACAGGAAATAGACGAATTAGCTCTAAAAAGTTTTTGTTCGGGTCTACCATTAGATTATCACCCGTATCTAAACGACTTACGGTGCGAAGACCTAAGCGACGCATACGATAAGGCGATTCAGCTACATTCGTCTATACAACATGAATGGGACAGACGAGGTCTGGCGAGGCCGCGGCCACAATACAAAACTAAGGCCTATCAAGAAAGACCAATGGATTATTATTATTATGAATCAAAAAGAAATAGTAAACCCAGTACCCGGCCTACTAGACCTCCTCCGGACCCAGATGCATGTTCTTATTGCAAGAGGATCGGTCACACACAAGCACAATGTTATAGGAAATCGCGTGACCTGCAACGCCGGTCACAGACACAAGTTCAAGAACCTTACACTCCACCTCCCGAGAACTCCCGTCAATCCTCTCCATCCTCTCACTACTCCCCTCCCTCGTCACGAGACCAAAGGTATATAAAGAAATGCTCGTATTGTAAGCACATCGGACATACGATAGAGGAATGCCGGAAGAAAAAGTGGAGGGAAACCCAGTCGGGAAACGAACCGACATCTCTGGGGAAAAGCGCATCCGCAGAGACCGCGTTAGCGCGCCCAGTACGGACAATAAGAAGAGAAGCAGCCACTCGCGTCTACTTCTTCCAACTGAAAGAAGAATCTACCTCTCCGTCTATTGTCCTTTCCTCTGACGATCTAGTCAAAGAAACAGAATTTTTAATCGACACGGGTTCGGAACTTAACATATTAAAAATAACAATGGCAAATGGAGACATATTATGTGACGAAAACGACAAGGTCAGACTGATCGGTATCACCGACAAAACTGTTACCACGTACGGTTCGGTGACCGTACACATTCACGGATATCCGGTTAAATTCCAACTGGTCCCGAATTCCTTTCCTATCCCTTACAACGGTATTTTGGGTTGCAACTTTTTACAAAAAACGGCTAAAATTGACTACGAAAAAGAAACTATAGAATGGCACGGAATAGTTATGCCATTTGTTCAATCAAAGGAGATAACTATTCCGTGGCGAACGAGTAAACGGATCCTTCCGATAGCAGGGACCAGCTCGAGTGACGATGATATATTCTCGCCGCTCGTTAAGAGACGTAATGTGCAAAAGACATCGAAAACCGAAACCGCACTCGAAACAAAAACACTTAACTTAAACACAAAAGAACAGACGATCGACACAGACGAAACGAACGACGACGAACTGGATCTATCACGTTACGAAAGTAATATTATAGAAATAAAAGACAGAATAACAATGCACAAAGGACACATAGCATTTTTTGTGACAAAGACCGGAACTCCTATTGACAAAGGAGCCAAAGAACTTGCCGACAATAAAAGACTACCAAACATTACCGACGTAACGCTTGGTAGAGTAAAAAATTACAAAACAAGACAACCGATACCTCATCGCGTTACCCGTCCAGGAGAGAACATCTCTCTCTATTCAATTAGAAATCTTAGAGGTAGTAATACATTCTCTTTTGGACGCGGCAATCGAACTAAATTTAAAAAAAAAAAAAACTATAGCTATTTGTAGGAATAATATCGCAGACGAAACTTACACATCGTACTTGGCTGAACTAACAGAACAATTACAGAAATCGCAGAAGGCCGCCAAAGAGAACCTCAAACGCGCAATAATAAAGTCCAATAGTTATTACGACAGAAAACAAAAAGTAGTGAGCTTCTCGACGGGCGACTCCGTGTACCTCCTAAAGGGAAAAATCAAAGGCAAGTTAGACAGCCAGTACGAAGGACCGTATAAAATCATACAAATTTTAAATAATAACAATGTAAAAATAGAAACGCCAAAAGGCCTCTCTGTCGTTCATACGGACAGATTAAAATTAAATAAAGTTAGAAAATAAGTCAAAACCTACGTCCAGGACTCTATAAAACCGACTAACGGTTGACACGGCACAGCATGAAGCCACAGTAGATCTAAGAGTCTAGGACGACGGTCGTTAAGGTGTCTCCTCTTTATTTTATTTTTATTATTATAACATAAGTCACCGCAGTCCGAGCAAAGCGTCATATTTTCTGTAAAGAAAACAAGCATCAAAACCAAAGAAGAATCTTCAACCAACAAGCCAAGAACTATACGTGTCTGAATACCATCCAATAAATGCCATCCAGTGTAAAGAAAGAACCGATAGGACCATCT
Source organism: Dolichovespula saxonica (assembly GCA_911387935.1). NCBI lineage: Eukaryota > Metazoa > Arthropoda > Insecta > Hymenoptera > Vespidae > Dolichovespula > Dolichovespula saxonica. Next base: position 4,990,931 of record OU427011.1, read on the forward strand.
ATCACTGCGAAGTGTACTCGCACGTCTCAATAGTGCACAATGGCCAACACGAATACATTCATCCGCTCACCCAACGCCTATGCGAACAAGGAATAGTCTCCAGAAGCCTATCTTTGGGTCCCAACAGCCTCATAATGGGACGAAAAAGGAACAGCACGCACCTACACAGCTTGACCATAAGTGGGTTCGTCAGTACAGGCGGAGCCTGCAAGGGCTCACAACATAACAACCTATACGGTACCTGGAACGACGTAGTAACACAGGCCAACGACTTTTGGGGAGCGTTTGTGACATTCGGATCAGCAAGCGCCGGAGTCATAAAAACGATACTCATGATCCTCCGATCAATAAAATATGTAACAGACACCGTCATCCACGGCTATGCATAACACTTACGGTTGAAGTATTCATCTAATGGGAGCCATTGGGGTTCGCCTACGCATCTTTTGCTTCACCTTGCCAAGTCAACAAAGGAAGAAAAGCGGAGAACGACCAAAACCCGCCAGAAGATGCTGAAACAATAGAGCTACCTACGACAAAACCAAAGGACGCCACCACCACCCTACCCTTCGAATAGCAGATACTTGCAAGAGGAGCCGACATTCAAAATGCACGTATAACTACGTACATTTTTTTATAAGGAGGGAGGTGTTACGTCACCCGACGTATGGACATATAAAATACATAAAGAAGTCCTCGTGCCCGCTATATAGGGAGTCTTTTATTATTAGCACATGTAAGTCCTCGTGCCCGCTATATAGGGAGTCTATTATTATTAGCACATGTAAGTCCTCGTGCCCGCTATATAGGGAGTCTTTTATTATTAGCACATGTAAGTCCTCGTGCCCGCTATATAGGGAGTCTTTTATTATAGTACAAATAATACGTAATTTAATAAAAACTCAATATAACTAACCATTTACTAACAATATTATATTTCACACGTTCGTGCCCGACATGAAGGGAGTCATCTTTACAATACTAACCACTATTATAATACACACCTATAACATAAGTTTCAAGGGAGATACCTTACGCTTAGATATTGTAAACAATACATATACATATATTTGTAATTCTACAATGATGCGTCATACGCGGAAAAACACAAAGCGTCGCGCCAGACAAACAACAATGCGTCTTACGTAAAGGAAGCTCGTATACAAGTCATGATGTCACGCCGCAAAAGGGAAGGCCGTAAACGACCGAGTACACATGGCCGCAAATGGAGAGTACGTGCTGAATAGTCGCCGAACGGTTACCACGTACGCCTTAGGGAAAACAACGCGGTCGCCGGGCACACACACACACGCCGTACTACTCCACAAGTGGTCACCACGTGCGCCTTAGGGAGAGACACGGACCACCACACAATGCCATAGACTCGCACACGGACCTGGACCCACACACAAGCGGTAATCCGATGGCTACGAGCCGACAACACCGAGACGCATCCTCACTACTACCAATAAGCGCCTCGCACCGAAGCACACAAAGCCGTTGCACGCATCACTATAGACCATCCAGAAAGGACGAAAGAAAGAAAGACGGCAGCCAGTCACCATTTTCCAAGAACCGAGCCGCCACCAAAGCAACGAGCCGCCGCCGCCAAAGCCACAAGCCGCCGCCAAAGCCACAAGCTCGCCGCTGGGACTTGCATATAAGGAGCTGCAGAGCAGCACACGACGGTCATTCCCGACAACAGATTCCTACGGGTCATTTCGACGGTCATTCCCGACAACAGATTCCTACGGGTCATTTCGACGGTCATTCCCGACAACAGATTCCTACGAGTCATTTCGACGGTCATTCCGATAACTCTATACGGATTTCGACTACGGATTTTCTACGATTCACTTCGACGGACGTTAGTTCCAACCAATAATCGCGAGAGAGTCTTTTTTACACTGTATCAATTCTATTCGTAGTATAATTTTAAATTTAGAATAAATTAGTATTAGTAGAAGTCTGTGTTTCATTAGTCGGGACCCCGGTCACCATTCGTTCGCGACTCGTATTAGCTACGTGTTCCTGAACCGACGTGTGGTCGACAAGCTCTTCATATCTCTCTCCGCATTTTCCAACCTTTTATCATAGAACTATCGGGGCGTACGAATCGCCCGGGTTCACTCTTTCCTAGTCCTAGAACTATCGGGGCGTACGAATCGCCCGGGTTCATATTCCTAAATCTTAGAACCATCGGGGCGTACGAATCGCCCGGGTTCATTCTTCATAGAACTAACGGAGCGTACGAATCGCTCGGGTTCAATCATCCTAGAAGGTCCCGTTGTATCCTAGAGAATACGTATGCCGAAAACACGTCGGGGCGGACACAAGCATCGTCTCCGGCGACTACTCGCGAACTATTATAACGGTACAAACCATCTGGCTAACTTGGGCATCGACCCGTCGGCCTGCAGACTTAGGATCATCGAGGACACCACACTCTGCCATCCCAGGCCCGATACTCAGCAGGACCTGAGGTCTTCATCTTGCAGAGTTATTGAATATCGGCTCGTACCGATCGACTGCCCGGAGTGTACCTTCGTTGCCGGACAGCTACCACCAAGCGACCCTCGAACAGCTCGCTATCTAGAATTATATGGAAAGAAGCATTAAGGGTAAGTAAATCATCCTCTCGTCAAAGACATAATTTATCGTTAAGCCCGTCCCGAGCCACGAACTACACGTAGTAGGTAACGGCTGAATTGGGCAAATATCCCATTGAAGCAGGAGCTCCTTGAAGGAAAGAACATAGTTCTTTTTTTAAGGCCCGTGCCGAGTGGGACGTAACAGTAGAAGTCACCTTGAAAGACTACTATGCAGCCGCCTCCATCAAAGCAGACCAGATACATCTGCAATCGGGTACCATCTGCGCTTACACAGCCGAAAATTGTCAAGACGAAGGAGGAGCCGAAAACTTTTGGGAAACTCTACCTTCGGATAGTTGCGGATTCAATGAATACGACGTTTTGTACGAAGGCCTCGCAACAAAACTCACAACTAAAGGACCAGTAAAAGGACCAGTCCTATACACAGTTACGTCCAAGGATGTCACCTTCGCACTTACAAAAACAGAAGAATTTACACTGTGCGGATATACGATCATCCGTACCGAACATCCGAAACTTTTCATATTGGAAACCTCTCCTGGAAGAATCTTCAAAGCTAAGACAAAAACCCCTGTAGAAAATTTAGACATCTTCGCATATATAAATTCTAAATTCATATACGTCGAACGCCATTTAAAAACACAACTTACTGATTTATATATAGACATAACCCGCCAGAAATGTGCGCTCGAGAGACAAATTTTGAAGAACGCTTTATCCTTAGCAAACTTGTCTCCTGATGAAACCGCATATTCCTTCATGAAAGAACCAGGTTATATGGCAGTGATAGCGGGAGAAGTAATACACTTGATTAAATGTACACCGGTGGAAATAAAAGTACGCTCTACGGAAAACTGCTACAAAAGCCTACCAATAACTTACCGCAATTAGTCTTGCTTCCTAACACCAAAAACCCATATCATCACACAAGAAGCAGCAATGGCGGATTGCAACGAGCTACTACCAGCAATGTACCTACTACATGGATCATGGTACAGAATAACACCGAAACTCGTTGAAAGCGTACCACCGCCGACGATTCAGCCATTAACAAAACCACAATGGAAATACATCAGCCCGCAACATTTGGCAACGAGCGGAATCTACTCCAACGAAGATCTAAATAAACTACGTTCGCATATCATGGAACCTGCGGAAAAACCCGCTGTTTTGAACACACTATTACGTGGAGTCAGCGGACAACACATACCAAAGGGACAGATCTCGCTATACAACCTTATGGACGAAGAAGCATTAGACAAAATAGCGACCAGCACAGGCCAACGACTATGGGGAGCGTTCGTGACATTCGGATCAGCAAGCGCCGGAGTCATAGCGATACTCATGATCCTCCGATTGATAAAATATGTAGCAGACACCGTCATCCACGGCTATGCACTACATAGCATCTATGGTTGGAGTATTCATTTAGTAGGAGCACTTTGGGGCTCACTTACACACCTTTTGCTCCACCTCGCTAAGTCACCAACGGAAGAGAAGGTGGAGAGCGAACAAAAACCGCCAGAAGATGCTGACGCGATAGAACCACCTACGACAGGACAGAAAGAAGCCGTAAACACTTTCCCTTCAATTAGTAAGTACTTACAAGAAGAATCAGCCTTCAAAATGCACGTATAACTACGTACATTTTATTATAAGGGGGGAAGTGTTACGTCACCCGACGTACGGACTTATAAAATATATAAAGAGATACTCCTCGTGCCCGCTATATAGGGAGTCTTTTATTATCACGTGTAATTTCCTCGTGCCCGCTATATAGGGAGTCAGCTTATTAAATCATGTATTACTCATAGTATAGTTGATATCATTTATTAACAATATTATAATTTACACATTCGTGCCCGACATGAAGGGAGTAACTTTTACAACACTAACAAATATTATATTTACACTGGGGAACACCTTACGATTAGAACATGCATATATAATAATTAGCTATAAATAATAGATACATAATAATTGATACGTATTTAACGCACACATTTATAATATACGCGAAGTCCTAACAAGCGCCTTTAAGTCACCAAAAGTCCTAACAAGAGACTGAAAGTAAACGTCGACAGGCCTGTCCTCCGCCCACACATGGCCACCACGTGCGCCTTAGGGAAAGCACGCGGCCGCCAGGCACTTACGGCACCTCTCCACAAGTGGTCATCACGCGCGTCTACAGAACGGACTCAGAATTCCGAAGTTACAAGATACATGGCACAGCTAACACACACACGGGCCTAGGCCAACACACACACGCGGAATTCAGCTGACGCCAAGCAAAGTAACGCCAAGACGCTCATCCCTACCACCGCTAGTACGCGCTTCAGCTCAACGCGCACAGGACCATCGCACGCTACCCCACCACCGCCAACAAGGACGAGAGAAGGGAAGACGGCAGCCAATCACCATCCTCTTAGAGCCAAGCCGCCGCCGCTTCGCTACGAGCCGCCGCCGCTTCGCCACGAGCCGCCGCCGCTAAGATTCAGTATATAAGGAGCTGCAGAGCAGCACACGACGGATTTTTTCGACTACAGATTTTCTACGAATCACTTCGACGGACGTTTCGAACAATAATCGCGGGAGAGTCTTTTACGCTGTATCAATTCTATTCATATTATAATTTAAACTTAGAATAAATTAGAATTAGTAGAAGTCTGTGTTTCATTAGTCGGGACCCCGGTCACTACGCATTCGCGACTCGTATTATCTACGTGTTCCTGAACCGACGTGTGGTCGACAAGCTCTTCATCTCTCTCCGCATTTTCCAACCTTTTATCCTAGAACTATCGGGGCGTACGAATCGCCCGGGTTCACTCTTTCCAAGTCTTAGAACTATCGGGGCGTACGAATCGCCCGGGTTCATACTCCTAAATCATAGAACTATCGGGGCGTACGAATCGCCCGGGTTCATTCTTCATAGAACTATCGGAGCATACGAAGCGCTCGGGTTCAATCATCCTAAAAGGTCCCGTTGCATCCTATAGAATACGTATGCCGAAAACACGTCGGGGCGGACGCAAACATAGTCTCCGGCGTCTACTCGCGAACTATTATAGCGGTACAAACCATCTGGCTAACTTGGGCATCGACCCGTCGGCCTGTAGACCTAGGATCATCGAGGACACCACACTCTGCCATCCCAGGCCCGATACTCAGCAGGACCTGAGGTCTCCATCTTGCAGAGTTACTGAATATCGGCTCGTACCGATCAACTGCCCGGAGTGTACCTTCGTTGCCGGACAGCTGCCACCGAGCGACCCGCGAACAGCTCGCTATTTAGAATTGTACGGAGAGAAGCATTAAAGGTAAGTGAATCATCCTTATCAAAGACATAATCTATCGTTAAGCCCGTCCCGTGCCACGAACTACGCGTAGTAGGTAACGGCCGAATTGGGCAAATATCCCATTGAAGCAGGAGCTCCTTGAAGGAAAGAGCATAGTTCTTTTTTTTAAGGCCCGTGCCGAGTGGGACGTAACATTATTGTTATTTTTATGGATATTGATATTCATATTGTTATTGTAATTGACATTGTAATTGTAGTTGTTAAAGTTATTATTATCGTTATTGTCATCGTTATTGTTAATGTTAATGTTATTGTAATTATTATTGTTATTGTTATTGATATATTAATTGTAGCTATTAAAGTCATTATTTTCGTTATTTTCATCGTTTTAGGTATTGATATGGTTATTGATATTCATAATGTTATAGTTATTGATATTGTAATTGTAGTTGTTAAAGTTATTATTATCGTTATTGACATCGTTATTGTTATAGATATGGTTATTGGTATTCATATTATTATTGTTATTGATATTGTAATTGTAGCTGTTATAGTTATAATTATCGTTATTGTCATCGTTATTGTTATTTTTATAGTTACTGATATCCATATTTTTATTGTTATTGATATTGTAATTGTAGTTGTTAAAGTTATTATTTTCGTTATTGTCATCGTTATTGTTAATGTTAATGTTATTGTAATTATTATTGTTATTGTTTTTGATATATTAATTGTAGCTATTAAAGTCATTGTTTTCGTTATTTTCATCGTTTTAGATATTGTTATGGTTATTGATTTTCATACTGTTATAGTTATTGATATTGTAATAGTAGTTGTTAAAGTTATTATTATAGTTATTGTCACCGTTATTGTTATTGTCATGGTTATTGATATTCATATTGTTATTGTTATTGATATTGTAATTGTAGCAATTAAAGTCATTAATTTCGTTATTGTCAACTTTATTGTTATTGTTATAGTTATTGTTATTCATATTGTTTTTTTATTGATATTGTAATTGTAGCTGTTATAGTTATAATTATCGTTATTGTCATCGTTATTGTTATTTTTATAGTTACTGATATCCATATTTTTATTGTTATTGATATTGTAATTGTAGTTGTTAAAGTTATTATTTTCGTTATTGTCATCGTTATTGTTAATGTTAATGTTATTGTAATTATTATTGTTATTGTTTTTGATATATTAATTGTAGCTATTAAAGTCATTGTTTTCGTTATTTTCATCGTTTTAGATATTGTTATGGTTATTGATATTCATACTGTTATAGTTATTGATATTGAAATTGTAGTTGTTAAAGTTATTATTATAGTTATTGTCACCGTTATTGTTATTGTCATGGTTATTGATATTCATATTGTTATTGTTATTGATATTGTAATTGTAGCAATTAAAGTCATTATTTACGTTATTGTCATCTTTATTGTTATTGTTATAGTTATTTATATTCATATTGTTTTTTTATTGATATTGTAATTGAAGCTGTTAAAGTTATAATTATCGTTATTGTCATCGTTATTGTTAATGTTAATGTTATTGTAATTATTATTGTTATTGTTATTGATATATTAATTGTAGCTATTAAAGTCATTATTTTCGTTATTTTCATCGTTTTAGATATTGTTATGGTTATTGATATTCATACAGTTATAGTTATTGATATTGTAATTGTAGCAATTAAAGTCATTATTTTCGTTATTGTCATCTTTATTGTTATTGTTATAGTTATTGTTATTCATATTGTTTTTTTATTGATATTGTAATCGTAGCTGTTATAGTTATAATTATCGTTATTGTCATCGTTATTGTTAATGTTAATGTTATTGTAATTATTATTGTTATTGTTATTGATATATTAATTGTAGCTATTAAAGTCATTATTTTCGTTATTTTCATCGTTTTAGATATTGTTATGGTTATTGATATACATACTGTTATAGTTATTGATATTGTAATTGTAGCTATTAAAGTCATTATTTTCGTTATTGTCATCTTTAATGTTATTGTTATAGTTACTGATATTCATATTTTTATAGTTATTGATATTGTAAATGTAGTTGTTAAAGTTATTATTATCGTTATTGTCACCGTTATTGTTATTGTCATGGTTATTGTTATTTTTATGGATATTGATATTCATATTGTTATTGTAATTGATATTGTAATTGTAGTTGTTAAAGTTATTATTATCGTTATTGTCATCGTTATTGTTAATGTTAATGTTATTGTAATTATTATTGTTATTGTTATTGATATATTAATTGTAGCTATTAAAGTCATTATTTTCGTTATTTTCATCGTTTTAGGTATTGATATGGTTATTGATATTCATAATGTTATAGTTATTGATATTGTAATTGTAGTTGTTAAAGTTATTATTATCGTTATTGACATCGTTATTGTTATAGATATGGTTATTGGTATTCATATTATTATTGTTATTGATATTGTAATTGTAGCTGTTATAGTTATAATTATCGTTATTGTCATCGTTATTGTTATTTTTATAGTTACTGATATCCATATTTTTATTGTTATTGATATTGTAATTGTAGTTGTTAAAGTTATTATTTTCGTTATTGTCATCGTTATTGTTAATGTTAATGTTATTGTAATTATTATTGTTATTGTTTTTGATATATTAATTGTAGCTATTAAAGTCATTGTTTTCGTTATTTTCATCGTTTTAGATATTGTTATGGTTATTGATATTCATACTGTTATAGTTATTGATATTGTAATAGTAGTTGTTAAAGTTATTATTATAGTTATTGTCACCGTTATTGTTATTGTCATGGTTATTGATATTCATATTGTTATTGTTATTGATATTGTAATTGTAGCAATTAAAGTCATTAATTTCGTTATTGTCAACTTTATTGTTATTGTTATAGTTATTGTTATTCATAT